>WNWK01000321.1:0-287500 GCA_009830355.1 Cherax destructor
AAAGGGCCAGTCGGGACCCTGCACCAGCAAGAGGTACAGGGGCATGAGAGGTGTCCAAAGAGTCATCCGTTAACGAGGCAGGGTCAGTACTGGGTGCGGTATCAGGAAGGGGCCCAGGGGTAGTGGGTTCATGGATTGGGTCAGTCATGGTTAGGTTACTTCTTTCTTTTATTTTTAAGAAAAAAAGAAAGAAAAGAAAATAAAAATAAAAAAAGAATAAAAAAAAGGGGAACGTGGAGGAATAGCTCCTAGGAGGAATGAAAGTAAGCGTAAATCCCCCTCCGTGCCCAAGAGGACATCAACACCGCAAGTGGTGCAAATGCAGCATGGAACCCGTGCCATACCCTACCCTTCATGCCAGTAAACCAGCAATCCGAGATAGCAACCTCACATCCACCGAGCCATCTCGGCGGACAAAAGAGAGGGCTGCCGGATATCCGCCACAAAGCATACCGCCTTCAGCCACCACCCCCGGAATCCGAAAGGTGGCCTCCAGAGATACACCCGTCGCCCGAAAGATACCCAAGGCCACCCCCCGGGTGACCGGAGAGGGATCGGGACATCCCCAGGCGATCCAGATTCCACGGCAAACTACACCACCGCCAAGGACCTCAACGGAATGGGATGGACCACGATACCCTTCCCCCTACCTAGGAACTAGAATGCCTGAGGAGAGAAGCTCCCAGGGTAAAACTGGGAAGGAAATAAGGGAGGGATGGGGAGGAGGAGGAGGAAAGGGAAAAGGGAGGATGGGGAAGATGGGAAAAAGGGAGGGGGGGATTGGGGGGTAATTAGGTTCCGTCTGAGGAAGAAGACCAAGAGGTCCAATTCCTCAGACCGATAGCCTCTTTACCAAGACAAGGAGCCCCCCTTAAAGAGGCTCTCTATCGTAGATGGCATCCTCAGCAGCGAGTACACGAAGTGCTGAGGAATAGTGGTTAGTAGGGTGTCCCGTTGAGTTTTTCTCAACTGCCCAGCTTCTGACGCTAGGTGACGTACTTCCCATGTCACAATTCTTTCACCTGAAGCAGAACCTACCTTCTCCAAAAAGCTTCAAGATTTGTGCCATCTGGACGAGGGCAAGGATCCCTACCCAGCGGTTAGATTCCTGCGTGCGGAAGTTGGAGAAGTTAATGTGGGAATACCAGAACCTCAAGAAGAGTCGAAAGCAAGGTGATATGCAAGCGAGGATTTTCCAGGACTCCCTCAGAGACATCTTTGACATCGGAGCCAGTGATGCCCTGGCGCAGATGACCGTCGAAGAGGATCGCGTGTTTTACCAAATGCAATATGATGATGTCACCTCCTGCAGCATGTCTGGCCCTGATCTCGTGACAGCGGGAAGGGAGAGTCGGAGCGACTTGGGGAAGAACAAGAGAAGGCGAGAAGGGCGAAGGCAGAGACCGAGGCAGCTTCATCCTCGGCGGCAGCACCTCAACTGTCTTCTACGTCCTCCTCCAGCCTCGAGTCCGAGGGCGACGAAGACTTTGCTTCTACTCCCAGTTGCTCGATAGCGTGTTCGTGGCAGGAGCTGTGTTCGTGGCAGGAGCCGTGTTCGTGGCAGGAGCCGTGGCAGGGGCGCTTGGCCATGATCTCTCGAGTCTGACCCTCTCCAGAAGCTCAGTCTGACGTTTTTTTCGCTGAAATTCCATGGGAACCCCAAGAAAACCACGGTATTTGAAGGGATGTTTGACCAAATTTCGATGTTTGTTCAACTTAAGAAGCGAATTGCATGAGATTTTCTGTTGTGACACTATGTTTTCTTTACTGAATTCGAAAGAGAAAAGATGGGAGAATACGATTAAGAATTTACATTAACTTTTTTCAACTTTTAGTGGGAGAAATCAGCTGGGGAAAACACCCATTTTCAGTGATTTTTTAGTTGAATACATAGTCAAGTGGTTGGCAAAGGTCGATCAAAACACTCCTTTTAACCCTAGATGTTTTAATCCATCGCACCGACAGAAGTTCCAAATTTACAGTTTACAGGAAGACCACCAATGTGTCGTCATACATTCATTATTATTCCAATCAGGAATCTAGGGTTAAAAGGAGTGTTTTCCTTACAATGTTCCTGAGAGCTTTGCATACCTGCAGTCCTGAGTATTTAGACGATGAAATCAACAAGATATTTAACATAGCCACAAAACTGAGATACTCCACGTATTTCGTTGAGAAGGTCCTACTGTCAGCTAGGAAGATTTTCTACAGGACTGAACCTAAGGAAACGCCTGACAGGAAAAATGTATTGGTCTTGCCATACAATGACAATTTGGTCTGCTTGCGGGAGACACTAAAGAAACTCAATATAAATCTGACTTTCAAAAACACTGGGACAGTGAAACAGAGATTGATTAAAAACACACCACCTAATAATGTTGGTGGTGTCTACAAGGTCCCATGCACCCTTTGCCCACTCTCATACATTGGTCAGACAGGTAAACCTCTGGAAACCAGATTATCCCAACACCAGTACTCAATCAGGACAGGACAGGTGTCGAATGTGATCTTTAACCATGTCAGCTCTTGTAATCACCCACCAGGGGGAGGGGAGGGGGGAAGGCTGCCGCCCAGATAATTGTACCCAACAGTTCCATCATGGAAAGAAACAATTGAGTCCTCCCTCTTGAAACATGAGAAGGAATGCTGTATATAACTCTAATTATGGGCTGTACAAACTCGATGGTTATTTAGTGGAGTCTATTGTGCACAGCCTTAAACAACACTGTTATACAAAAGCGCAGGACTGCTCCTTATGCCATGGGGTTTCTTGATGTTTTGGTTATGTCTGCTCCTTATGCCAGGGGGTTTCTTGATGTTTTGGTTATGTTTGCTCCTTATGCCAGGGAGTTTCGGGATGTTTCAGTTATGTTCAACCAGAGTCTGCGAACTGAACATCATGGTACGCCCATCGTGAACACTGATATAATATATAACATCTTGTAAAGTCCGTCGCAAACGTCGATATTTAATATGTTATGTCTGCCGTGACCGTCGGTATAACACACTCTGCTACTACTGCATACAGGTATCGTAATGCTACAGGTGCTCCAGGTGGTGTGCTGCAATACAGACTGCAACTTGAGCGATATAACATCAGTAGTAAGGAATTAGGCATTGGGGTTCATTTAGGTATGGGTGCACATGTGGGATCATCCTAGGATAGCCCAAAAGAAATGCAGAGTGACCTATTGAGGTCCTAACCCGTCTAGGTATAGTGGTACAAGGTACACATAGTTGATTGCAACTAGTTTAGTGGTTTACTGAATCAGGTTGTTAGTAATATTATAATGATAATGATACTAGCAAATGAAATTTAATAATAATTATAAGAATGGTGTTAAAATTAAGAACTGCCTTGTTATTATAAGAAAGCCTTAATAGGAGAATTCACACAGGCATATTAACTGACACTAGAGTATTTCCTGAATGTTCTGGAAAGTTATGCGACACCGGTTGACAAAATGAGGATTTATTCCCTCTATTTCATTAGTTAGAAAGTTGTAAATGAAGGTATGTAAATGATCCACTATTGTAATGTAACTTTTTACGTCACATGACCTGTTCCCAGCGGTTAGAAGCTTAGGGCTGGGCCTCTCTCTCTCTCTCTCTAGTGAGAGTGTAGGCAATGGGGTCGAAGATGTATGGGGTAGGCTAAAGAATGTAATGTTAGAGTGTTCAGCAGAAGTTTGTGTTTACATGAAAGTGGGTGCGGGAGGGAAGAAGAGAGATTGGTTGAATGATGATGTAAAGAGAGTAGTAAGGGAGAAAAAGTTAGCATATGAGAGGTTTTTACAAAGTATAAGTGATGCAAGGAGGGAAGAGTATATGGAGAGAAAAAGAGAGGTTAAGAGAATCGTTAAGCAATGTAAAAAGAGAGCAAATGAGAGAGTGGGTGAGATGTTATCAACAAATTTTGTTGAAAATAAGAAAAAAATTTGGAGTGAGATTAATAAGTTGAGGAAGCCTAGGGAACGAATGGATTTGACAGTTAAAAATAGGAGAGGAGAGTTATTAAATGGAGAGTTAGAGGTATTGGGAAGATGGAGGGAATATTTTGAGGAGTTGTTAAATGTTGATGAAGACAGGGAAGCTGTGATTTCGTGTATAGGGCAAGATGAATAACATCATGTAGGAGTGTGGAAGAGCCAGTTGTGAGTGTGGAGGAAGTTCGTGAGGCAGTGGGTAGAATGAAAGGGGGTAAGGCAGCTGGGATTGATGGGATAAATATAGAAATGTTAAAAGCAGGTGGGGATATAGTTTTGGAGTGGCTGGTGCTATTATTTAATAAATGTATGGAAGAGGGTAAGGTACCTAGGGACTGGCAGAGAGCGTGCATTGTTCCTTTATATAAAGGCAGAGGTGACAAAAGAGAGTGCAAAAATTATAGGGGAATAAGTCTGTTGAGTATACCAGGTAAAGTGTATGGTAGAGCTATTATTGAAAGAATTAAGAGAAAGACGGAGAGCAGGATAGCAGATGAACAAGGGGGCTTTAGGAAAGGTAGGGGGTGTGTAGACCAAGTGTTTACAGTGAAACATATAGGTGAACAGTATTTAGATAAGGGTAGAGAGGTTTCTGTGGCATTTATGGATTTGGAAAAGGCGTATGATAGGGTGGATAGGGGGGCAATGTGGCAGATGTTACAGGTGTATGGAATAGGAGGTAGGTTACTGAAAGCAGTGAAGAGTTTTTATGAGGATAGTGAGGCTCAGGTTAGAGTGTGTAGGAGGGAGGGGGACTATTTCCCAGTAAAAGTGGGCCTCAGACAAGGATGTGTGATGTCACCATGGTTGTTCAATATATTTATAGATGGGGTTGTAAGAGAAGTGAATGCGAGGGTCTTGGCAAGAGGTGTGGGGTTAAAAGATAAAGAATCAAATACAAAGTGGGAGTTGTCACAGTTGCTTTTTGCTGATGACACTGTGCTTTTGGGGGATTCTGAAGAGAAGTTGCAGAGGTTGGCGGATGAATTTGGTAGGGTATGTAAAAGAAGAAAATTGAAAGTGAATATAGGAAAGAGTAAGGTGATGAGGATAACAAAAAGATTAGGTAACGAAAGATTAGATATTAGATTGGAGGGAGAGAGTATGGAGAAGGTGAATGTATTCAGATACTTGGGAGTGGACATGTCAGCAGATGGGTCTATGAAGGATGAGGTGAATCATAGAATTGATGAGGGGAAAAGGGTGAGTGGAGCACTTCGGAGTCTGTGGAGACAAAGAACTTTGTCAATGGAAGTAAAGAGGGGAATGTATGAGAGTATAGTTATACCAACACTCTTATATTGGTGTGAAGCATGGGTGATGAATGTTGCAACGAGGAGAAGGCTGGAGGCAGTGGAGATGTCATGTCTGAGGTCAATGTGTGGTGTGAATATAATGCAGAGAATTCGGAGTTTGGAAATTAGGAGGAGGTGTGGGATTACCAAAACTATTATCCAGAGAGCTGAGGAGGGGTTGTTGAGGTGGTTCGGTCGGGGTAGGGGTCGGCCTAGGAAAGATTGGAGGGAGGGGGTAAAGGAGGTGTTGTGTGCGAGGGGCTTGGACTTCCAGCAAGCATGTGTGAGCGTATTTGATAGGAGTGAATGGAGACAAATGGTTTTTAATACTTGACGTGCTGTTGGAGTGTGAGCAAAGTAACATTTATGAAGGGATTCAGGGAAACCGGCAGGCCGGACTTGAGTCCTGGAGATGGGAAGTACAGTGTCTGCACTCTGGAGTGGGGGTGTTAATGTTGCAGTTTTATAACTGTAGTGTAAAGCACCCCTCTGGCAAGACAGTGATGGAGTGAATGATGATGAAAGTTTTTCTTTTTCGGGCCACCCTGCCTTGGTGGGAATCTGCCGATGTGTTAATAAAAATAAAATAAATATATATATATATATATATATATATATATATATATATATATATATATATATATATATATATATATATATATTAGGAATTCGCAAGAGCAGGCGAAATATTCACAAACACTGATCTCTGGCCGACGGAGACTCGAACCTACGAACCTCATGACAAGGTACGCAGTGCTTTGCCGAAAGCTGGCTGCCTTGGAATAACGTCTAGCGAAAGCTGGATGCCAAGGTATTGGACCAGTGTGGTACGGTCGGCAAAGCACTGCGTACCTTGTCATGAGGTTCGTAGGTTCGAGTCTCCAGATCGTTGCTAAGATATATATATTAATATATATATATATATATATATATATATATATATATATATATATATATATATATATATATATATATATTAATACAAAAATATAAGGAGGTACCACCTGTAGAACGTTACTGGGGACCCTGGGAGGACGTCAAGTTTTGCCATCCTCAGCCAGCCCCGAGGTAATACATTACAGATAGAAGTTAACAATTATAACAGAGGTTCCATGTTTCATAGTGAGCAGTCATACTTGTTAATATCTTATTAACCTTGTACAATCTACAACAAGACAGTTAAGTTACAAGCTCTGAACAGCCTATGATATGAATGTAACATTCTAAGTTTCTGAAGCCACACAAGTGCACGACTTATTGACAAACGGATTAAAGCCAAACTGTTGTACGATTCTCTTTCCCACTGGTCTCCGGGAACAGAGTTCGATTCCTTAAATAAACTAGTATTAAATAAGGAGAACGCTGACTGTAATTCTGAGTAATCAAGCAGAAGATTAGAAACTCTTATCAAAAGAGAACTTACCTATAACATACATGACTAATACCTATGATCGGTTTCGTTTATCCTGACAGGTACTAAAACAGTCTGGGATGGTTTTATATGGTTGGTTCCTGGCACCTATGTCCCGTAGAATTTCGCGCAGTGCGATCACTCAATATATGTTGTATAAGTGTAAAGTATATGTTGTGTGTGTGTGTGTGCTGTCTGTCTGTCTGTCTGTCTGTGTGCCGGATAGGTAAAACTTGCGATTTTTGCTTAAATAGCAAAGCTCGTCTTGCCGAATAAAGCAAGCGAGCGAATATATATGCATCCATATTCCTCGTAAACACCCCCCTTCCTTTCTTTCCTCTGCACTCTATGGATAATTTCTCTTGCCCTCACTCGGGGATGATGGAGATACCTGGGAAATTACATTTCTCTTGCATATTGAATAGGTTATCCTGAGAGATGGAAACTGCCAAGTGACAGTAACTTCAGTTATGCTGGAACGAAACCTTTGAAGCTCCCGTAGCTGCTGAACCTTTACTGGAATACCTGACAACATCCCAAGCTCAAGGTGACAGGTTTCAATACCACGTATGAGTCCCATCCAGCATGATGGAACACGACACGGGAAACATACTTAAATTTTCTTCCCAATATGTAACTACTATATAGAATAGTGCAGCAGCACAATGCTGACGTATATACATGGCCCGGGGTAGTAGAGGTAATGAGATCCGACCCAAGGAAGGGAATGACTGGTTCAATTCCTTGGATCAAGAGCCCACGTTTGAAGGGCTACTCTCCAGAAAAACTCAGTCGTCACCCATGTGATGACTTGTTAAGAGCATCGTGAAAAGTGTATCACTGCTTCAGAAGCTGTGTCTTGGACTCAAGAGTCACTCAAGACAAATTTAGTTTCGCATCCAAGAGCCAATGGTAATGGTAGGGAGAAAATATATAGCTTACCATGGATGTGTGACTGAGACACCTTATAAAGAAAAAGACCTGGGGGTAAGCATGTCACCAAGCTTATCACCACAGGTGAATATCAAGCGTATAAATTCTTTGGTGTATGCAAAACTAGCTAAGCTGAAAAATACTTTAAAAAACTTCAACAAACAATCATTTAGGAAGTTATAAACAACGTACGTCTGGCCCATCTTGGAGTACGCAGCACCAGCACGGAGCCCTCACATGATAAAGCATATAAGCAAGCTAGAAGGAAACCCACGATATGTTATGTGTCGTTGTCTCTCACTCTCCACTGGTTGTGTTCCTGTCTCACTCCACACTGGTTGTGTTGTCTCTCACTCCCCACTGGTTGTGTTGTCTCTCACTCCCCACTGGTTGTGTTGTCTCTCACTCCACACTGGTTGTGTTGTCTCTCACTCCACACTGGTTGTGTTGTCTCTCACTCCACACTGGTTGTGTTGTCTCTCACTCCACACTGGTTGTGTTCCTGTCTCACTCCACACTGGTTGTGTTGTCTCTCACTCCACACTCGTTGTGTTCCTGTCTCAATCCACACTGGTTGTGTTCCTGTCTCACTCCACACTGGTTGTGTTGTCTCTCACTCCACACTGGTTGTGTTCCTGTCTCACTCCACACTGGTTGTGTTGTCTCTCACTCCACACTGGTTGTGTTGTCTCTCACTCCACACTGGTTGTGTTCCTGTCTCACTCCACACTGGTTGTGTTGCTCTCCTCCACACTGGTTGTTTGTCTCTCACTCCACTGGTTGTGTTGTCTCTCACTCCCACTGGTTGTGTTGTCTCTCACTCCACACTGGTTGTGTTGTCTCTCACTCCACACTGGTTGTGTTGTCTCTCACTCCACACTGGTTGTGTTGTCTCTCACTCCACACTGGTTGTGTTGTCTCTCACTCCACACTGGTTGTGTTGTCTCTCACTCCACACTGGTTGTGTTGTCTCTCACTCCACACTGGTTGTGTTGTCTCTCACTCCACACTGGTTGTGTTGTCTCTCACTCCACACTGGTTGTGTTGTCTCTCACTCCACACTGGTTGTGTTGTCTCTCACTCCACACTGGTTGTGTTGTCTCTCACTCCACACTGGTTGTGTTGTCTCTCACTCCACACTGGTTGTGTTCCTGTCTCACTCCACACTGGTTGCGTTGTCTCTCACTCCACACTGGTTGTGTTGTCTCTCACTCCACACTGGCTGTGTTGTCTCTCACTCCACACTGGCTGTGTTGTCTCTCACTCCACACTGGTTGTGTTGTCTCTCACTCCACACTGGTTGTGTTGTCTCTCACTCCACACTGGTTGTGTTGTCTCTCACTCCACACTGGCTGTGTTGTCTCTCACTCCACACTGGCTGTGTTGTCTCTCACTCCACACTGCTTGTGTTGTCTCTCCACACTGGTTGTTTTGTCTCTCTCTCCACACTGGTTGTTTTGTCTCTCACTCCACACTGGTTGTGTTGTCTCTCACTCCACACTGGTTGTGTTGTCTCTCACTCCACACTAGCTGTGTTGTCTCTCACTCCACACTGCTTGTGTTGTCTCTCCACACTGGTTGTTTTGTCTCTCACTCCACACTGGTTGTGTTGTCACTCCACACTGGTTGTGTTGTCACTCCACACTGGTTGTGTTGTCACTCCACACTGGCTGTGTTGTCTCTCACTCCACACTGGTTGTGTTGTCACTCCACACTGGTTGTGTTGTCACTCCACACTGGTTGTGTTGTCACTCCACACTGGTTGTGTTGTCACTCCCGCTGACTCTCACTCCACACTGGTTGTGTTGTCTCTCACTCCACACTGGCTGTGTTGTCTCTCACTCCACACTGCTTGTGTTGTCTCTCCACACTGGTTGTTTTGTTTTCACTCCACACTGGTTGTGTTGTCACTCCACACTGGTTGTGTTGTCACTCCACACTGGTTGTGTTGTCACTCCACACTGGTTGTGTTGTCACTCCACACTGGTTGTGTTGTCACTCCACACTGGCTGTGTTGTCTCTCACTCCACACTGGCTGTGTTGTCTCTCACTCCACACTGGCTGTGTTGTCTCTCACTCCACACTGGCTGTGTTGTCTCTCACTCCACACTGGCTGTGTTGTCTCTCACTCCACACTGGCTGTGTTGTCTCTCACTCCACACTGGCTGTGTTGTCTCTCACTCCACACTGGCTGTGTTGTCTCTCACTCCACACTGGCTGTGTTGTCACTCACTCCACACTGGCTGTGTTGTCTCTCACTCCACACTGGCTGTGTTGTCTCTCACTCCACACTGGCTGTGTTGTCTCTCACTCCACACTGGCTGTGTTGTCACTCACTCCACACTGGCTGTGTTGTCTCTCACTCCACACTGGCTGTGTTGTCTCTCACTCCACACTGGCTGTGTTGTCTCTCACTCCACACTGGCTGTGTTGTCTATCACTCCACACTGGCTGTGTTGTCTCTCACTCCACACTGGCTGTGTTGTCTCTCACTCCCCACTGGCTGTGTTGTCTCTCACTCCACACTGGCTGTGTTGTCTCTCACTCCACACTGGCTGTGTTGTCTCTCACTCCACACTGGTTGTGTTGTCACTCACTCCACACTGGCTGTGTTGTCTCTCACTCCACACTGGCTGTGTTGTCTCTCACTCCACACTGGCTGTGTTCTCTCACTCCACACTGGTTGTGTTGTCTCTCACTCCACACTGGCTGTGTTGTCTCTCACTCCACACTGGCTGTGTTGTCTCTCACTCCACACTGGCTGTGTTGTCACTCACTCCACACTGGTTGTGTTGTCTCTCACTCCACACTGGTTGTGTTGTCACTCACTCCACACTGGTTGTGTTGTCACTCACTCCACACTGGTTGTGTTGTCACTCACTCCACACTGGTTGTGTTGTCACTCACTCCACACTGGCTGTGTTGTCTCTCACTCCACACTGGCTGTGTTGTCTCTCACTCCACACTGGCTGTGTTGTCTCTCACTCCACACTGGTTGTGTTGTCACTCACTCCACACTGGTTGTGTTGTCTCTCACTCCACACTGGTTGTGTTGTCACTCACTCCACACTGGTTGTGTTGTCTCTCACTCCACACTGGCTGTGTTGTCTCTCACTCCACACTGGTTGTGTTGTCTCTCACTCCACACTGGTTGTGTTGTCTCTCACTCCACACTGGTTGTGTTGTCACTCACTCCACACTGGTTGTGTTGTCTCTCACTCCACACTGATTGTGTTGTCTCTCACTCCACACTGGCTGTGTTGTCTCTCACTCCACACTGGTTGTGTTGTCTCTCACTCCACACTGGCTGTGTTGTCTCTCACTCCACACTGGCTGTGTTGTCACTCACTCCACACTGGTTGTGTTGTCTTTCACTCCACACTGGTTGTGTTGTCTCTCACTCCACACTGGTTGCGTTGTCTCTCACTCCACACTGGTTGTGTTGTCTCTCACTCCACACTGGCTGTGTTGTCTCTCACTCCACACTGGCTGTGTTGTCTCTCACTCCACACTGGTTGTGTTGTCACTCACTCCACACTGGTTGTGTTGTCTCTCACTCCACACTGGTTGTGTTGTCTCTCACTCCACACTGGTTGTGTTGTCTCTCAATCCACATTGGTTGTGTTGTCTCTCACTCCACACTGGTTGTGTTGTCTCTCACTCCACACTGGTTGTGTTCTCTCTCACTCCACACACTTCCTGTCTAAGGCCGTGTCTCGAGGGCCTCTGATTATCCTACAGTTAAAATTAATTACTCAATCACCATAAATCCTCTACAGCACTTGTTAGTGCTGCTTCTGGTTATCATGAGTTACGAACGATAATCAAGAGCATTACGAACGCCACTCAAGTATTACTAAAGGTAATTAAATGGTTCGAACGCCAACCAAGTATCTGTAATGAACACCACGAGTTTTCGAAAGTTACCAGGATTCCGAACGTAACCAAGTATTACCAGCGATAACCAGGAGTTAGGAAGGGTTACAAAGGGGCTACCATTGATAACCAATAGTTATTAATTATAACCAAGAGTTACTAACAATAACCTAGACTGACGAACGATAGTTTGTTACGGACTCTGCTGAAAACACAGTAGCGCGTATCTAACGTGGCGTTAACATGTGCACGCGGGTAAAGGCAGCTGAGGTTAAGCAGAGAGTTAAGGTACAATGATTAGCACATCAGGATGGAACCCACTACAAAACACACCCAGTTTCTCCTCTATCTGCTTTAGTATCAATTGGCCATCAGTGGCAGGAGATGGTGCTGTTGATACACACAGGATATATACACCGAGAGGTGAGGATATATACACCAAGAGGTGAAGATATATACACAAAGGTGAGGATATATATACTGAAAGGTGAGGATATATATTCTGAGAAGTGACGATATATACACCGAGAGGTGAGGATATATATCCCGAGAGGTGAAGATATATATACCGAGAGGTGAAGATATATATTCCGAGAGGTGAAGATATATACACCGAGAGGTGAGGATATATATTCCGAGAGGTGAAGATATATATATCAAGAGGTGAAGATATATACACCGAGAGGTGAAGATATATACACCGAGAGGAAAGGATATATACACCAAGAGGTGAAGATATATATACCGAGAGGTGAAGATATATATTCCGAGAGGTGAAGATATATACACCGAGAGGTGAAGATATATACACCGAGAGGTGAAGATATATACACCGAGAGGTGAGGATATATATTCCGAGAGGTGAAGATATATATATCGAGAGGTGAAGATATATACACCGAGAGGTGAAGATATATACACCGAGAGGAAAGGATATATACACCAAGAGGTGAAGATATATACACCAAGACGTGAAGATATATACACCGAGAGGTGAGGATATATATTCCGAGAGGTGAAGATATATATACCGAGGTGAAGATATATACACTGAGAGGTGAGGATATATACACTGAGAGGTGAGGATATATACACCGAGAGGTGAAGATATATACACCGAGAGGTGAAGATATATACACTGAGAGGTGAAGATATATACACTGACAGGTGAAGATATATACACTGAGAGGTGAAGATATATACACCGAGGTGAAGATATATACACCGAGAGGTGAAGATATATACACCGAGAGGTGAAGATATATACACTGAGAGGTGAAGATATATACACTGACAGGTGAAGATATATACACTGACAGGTGAAGATATATACACTGAGAGGTGAAGATATATACACCGAGGTGAAGATATATACACTGAGAGGTGAAGATATATACACTGAGAGGTGAAGATATATACACCGAGGTGAGGATATATCATGGATTAAATTATTCTTGACTAGCGGTGAACTGGTGACATGCAGCCTTACTGACACACTCAGTAGTCGACAGTCTTGAAGCCAAATAAGCAACCTGCAGGGGCGTACATGGTTCAAAATTAACACCAAAAAGCCTGGATGCAACGACAAGAATTTCTGCCTCAGCATCAGGAGACGGATGACTGCGCCACCAACACTTCAGGAGACGGATGATTTAACCACCACTTCATGAGACGGATGATTGCGCCACCAACACTTCGGGAGACGGATGATTGCACCACCAACACTTCAGGAGACCGATGATTGCGCCACCAACACTTCAGGAGACCGATGATTGCGCAACCAACACTTCAGGAGACCGATGATTGCGCAACCAACACTTCAGGAGACCGATGATTGCGCAACCAACACTTCAGGAGATGGATGACTGCACCACCAACACTTCAGGAGACCGATGACTGCGCCACCAACACTTCAGGAGACCGATGACTGCGCCACCAACACTTCAAGAGATGGATGACTGCACCACCAACACTTCAGGAGACCGATGACTGCGCCACCAACACTTCAGGAGACCGATGACTGCGCCACCAACACTTCAGGAGACCGATGACTGCGCCACCAACACTTCAGGAGATGGATGACTGCGCCACCAACACTTCAGGAGACGGATGACTGCGCCACCAACTCTTCAGGAGACGGATGACTGCGCCACCAACACTTCAGGAGACGGATGACTGCGCCACCAACACTTCAGGAGACGGATGACTGCGCCACCAACACTTCAGGAGACGGATGACTGCGCCACCAACACTTCAGGAGACGGATGACTGCGCCACCAACACTTCAGGAGACGGATGACTGCGCCACCAACACTTCAGGAGACGGATGACTGCGCCGCCAACACTTCAGGAGACGGATGACTGCGCCACCAACACTTCAGGAGACGGATGACTGCGCCACCAACACTTCAGGAGACGGATGACTGCGCCACCAACACTTCAGGAGACGGATGACTGCGCCACCAACACTTCAGGAGACGGATGACTGCGCCACCAACACTTCAGGAGACGGATGACTGCGCCACCAACACTTCAGGAGACGGATGACTGCGCCACCAACACTTCAGGAGACGGATGACTGCGCCACCAACACTTCAGGAGACGGATGACTGCGCCACCAACACTTCAGGAGACGGATGACTGCGCCACCAACACTTCAGGAGACGGATTACTGCACCACGAACACTTCAGGAGACGGATGACTGCACCACCAACACTTCAGGAGACGGATGACTGCACCACCAACACTTCAGGAGACGGATGACTGCACCACCAACACTTCAGGAGACGGATGACTGCACCACCAACACTTCAGGAGACGGATGACTGCGCCACCAACACTTCAGGAGACGGATGACTGCGCCACCAACACTTCAGGAGACGGATGACTGCGCCACCAACACTTCAGGAGACGGATGACTGCGCCACCAACACTTCAGGAGACGGATGACTGCACCACCAACACTTCAGGAGACGGATGACTGCACCACCAACACTTCAGGAGACGGATGACTGCACCACCAACACTTCAGGAGACGGATGACTGCGCCACCAACACTTCAGGAGACGGATGACTGCACCACCAACACTTCAGGAGACGGATGACTGCACCACCAACACTTCAGGAGACGGATGACTGCGCCACCAACACTTCAGGAGACGGATGACTGCGCCACCAACACTTCAGGAGACGGATGACTGCGCCACCAACACTTCAGGAGACGGCCTGTAGATAAGCGCCTGCGTATTTCTTACGAAGTTTCACCAACCAGTAACTTTTTTTTTAATTCGATACAGAGATTATAAACTGTAGACAATAGAAGGTAAGGTAATCAGTCCCCCAGTCTTGATAGTTGTTCAAACTGTAGACAGAAATTGTGCTCATCCAGTGTTTCTCACCTAATATATGCCTGCAAGGGTCGGTTCACAGCTCCTGGTCCCGCCTCTTAACACTTAAAAACGGACTTCACTGATTCCTGACCTCCAGGGCTAATCGTACCTAGTTTTCAAACTGTGGTGCACGCCTCCTCTAACACCTGCACACGTCTCAGCATCGTGGGAATGGTGGGATCTGAAGAGCATCTGAGCTAAATATCGGCGCTTTCAGCACTCCGGTAACTCCGGTACCTTCGTATCTTTAAAGAATTTTGTTATGTACACAAATAACTCGCACACAGAAGAGAGGAGCTTACGACGACGTTTCGGTCCGACTTATACCATTTACTCTCCCTACCTTCTACCACTATTACTTCTACTACCACTACTTCCATCACCAGCACTACCACTACTTCCATCACCAGCACTACCATTACTTCTTTTTCTTCCTCTCTTGGTCCCGTCCCAGTCCCCCTCACCTATATACACCGGCTCCCTCACTCTTGTGTTAGTGTGACTTTGTAAATGGTCAGAGTCGGACCGAAACGTCGTTTTAAGTTCCTCTCTCCAATGTGCGGGTTATTGTGTACTGTTCCAGTCATGGTATTGTGCCTTTATGTTCTTAATTTTGTTATATTTATGGGAAGTGATAAACCCGTAGGAATCACTGTGCCTCTCTAGTTCCCAGTGGCACGAGCAAGCCAGCAGTCGTGGCTACACTGAACTACTATAAAAAAAACTGATTAATTAGTTTACAGAACCGATAAGTTGATAAATGAGACAGTTGTGCAACATTTGGGATCTTCGTTCTGGAAACGTTCAGCCAGCCAGTGGCTTCTTCAGTCCAATGTGGGAAACGGAGGATGATGTGGAGTTTGAGTTAATCAGTCCCTTAGCCTGGAGTCGATGTGTTTAGCCCATCAATCTTGAGTGAGAGTGGAGGGGGGTGGGGGGTAGAATGTACTGGAGAAAGCAGGCAAGACGTAGTGGGGTTGACAGGAAGAGTGCGGAGTGGAGGGGAGAGAGAAGCGCTTACCATCCAAATTACAGGAAGACAAAAAAAAGTGTTTTATTTATAACTTTCCTTGTTTCTGAGTTTATTCCTTGTACGAAACAAATATTTTATTGTTTTCATTACATCTGATATTAGGTATTTCCAAAGGTTCTCGTTTATAACCTTAGAACGTCTCATCCGATCGACTTCAAACTTTCAATGCTGATATATGGTAACTAGAGAAACGTTCATACGAGTATTGGCATCCAGATGCGGGTTGGTTAATGTTATAGAGACAATTTCCAGTCCTGCTTCTCGTGTGATAACTTCAGAAAGCCTGATCTGCTCGACATACCTTTGGTATACCTCTGATGAGTTCCGAGAGTCTTTCTACTCCCGGAGCCCGGCCATGGGCCAGGCTCGTCTGGTGCTTGCCTGGGCAACCAGGCTGTTGATGCTGGTGGTGGTCCGCTGCCCCACATATCCATCACAGCCTGGTTGATCTGGCACCTGGTGAAGACAACTTGTCCAGTTTCCTCTTGAAGACTTCTACACTTGTTCCAGCAGCGTTTCTGATATCTTCTGGTAAGATGTTGAATAATCTGAGGCCACGAATGTTGATACAGTGTTCCCGTATTGTGCTCACCGCACCCTTGCTTTTCACTTCAAACTTTTAACACTGATGGTTTATCCTACTTACAGGATTGGGGTTGTTCAAAATATGTGACAATTTTCCGTATATACTTGCCTAACAAACATATATATGACAGTTTCCCATTTCATTTTTCTGGAGCAAGCCTCATCTGAACTGCTTCAATCGTTTTAAGAGAAAGACGACAGATACGAAGTAAAATTAGGCTGTTTAGGTGCTACTTTACCAATACACTAACATTGTTAAAACATTGGAACCTCTGGATTCGGCGTGAGAGCTGGAAAATCCCTCTTCTGATCGGCTTTAAGATTTTTAGCTCCGGTGTGTTAGTTCAGGGGATGGTTCACATTGTTCAGGGGATGGTTCACGTTGTTCAGGGGATGGTTCACATTGTTCAGGGGATGGTTCACGTTGTTCAGGGGATGGTTCACGTCGTTCAGGGGATGGTTCACGTTGTTCAGGGGATGGTTCACGTTGTTCAGGGGATGGTTCACGTCGTTCATGGGATGGTTCACGTTGTTCAGGGGATGGTTCACGTTGTTCAGGGGATGGTTCACGTTGTTCAGGGGATGGTTCACGTCGTTCAGGGGATGGTTCACGTTGTTCAGGGGATGGTTCACGTTGTTATATGGCTGTGTAAGTCCACGTTTACGAGTGTTAATAAACAGCGATGATGACTCAAGTTCTACTACTAGAGAATCTTCCAGTATGGTTGGGAAAACTAACAAGTTGATAAATGAGATACTTGTGCAACAATTGGGTATATTTATTCTGGAAACGTTTCGCCAGTCAGTGGTTTCTTCAGTCCAATACAGAGAAAGGTGGAAGATGATGAGGAGCCTGAGGTAATCAGTCCCTCAACCTGGAATTGATGGCTGACTGAATTGATGAGTGACTGAATTGATGACTGACTGAATTGATGACTGACTGAACTGATGGGTGAGGGACTGATTACCTCAAACTCCTCATCTTCCATATCACCTGTACACCCCCAGGTCTGTCTTTAATACAACCTACCTAACATTCTCCACCTGACTCTCAACACTATATATATTCATGTACTCGTTTCGCCCACTGTGTGGGCGAAACGTAGTCAATAAAGGATCACATTATACTGCACTTGTGTTTATTTTTCCACTGCAGACTTCCACCATGAGTGTTCCTCCACCAAGAGCCAATGTGAAATCTCAACCCTGAGCGTCCCAGAATAAACATTTACAACATTCAAAGCATAATGGCTAAAATGGTAGTCTCACGTCTGTTGCCAACTGAACACCACGCATTTGTTGTCTTCCTGAAACATTTTCTGACAGACAAGTTAAAAGTGCTTCCCTGCTATCATTGTTGAGGGAGTAGCATTGTCATATCCGCTACACCTTTCATTGTACGTATTTCTCATCCCTTAGTTTCTGTCAATATTGCCATTAACATTATGGGTAAGTCTTCTAGCTGTTCCTGCACCTTCTGCACCTCATTCATTGCACCGGCTAGCAGACGAACGGACGGGCAGGCTAGCAGACGGACGGACGGGCAAGCTAGCAGACGGACGGACGGGCAGGCTAGCAGACGGACGGATGGACAAGCTAGCAGACGAACGGACGGGCAGGCTAGCAGACGGACGGATGGACAAGCTAGCAGACGAACGGACGGGCAGGCTAGCAGACGGACGGATGGGCAGGCTAGCAGACGGACGGATGGGCAGGCTAGCAGACGGACGGATAGGCAAGCTAGCAGACGGATGGATGGACAGGCTAGCAGACGGACGGATAGGCAAGCTAGTAGACGGATGGAATCACCGAATAAATAAAAGAGAAACGAGGGAAAAGCACAATTAAACAGAAGATAAAGGAGCTTTTCCTGCTGATTCATGATAATGTGAGACACACACCGTCAAGCTCACGCACACACCGTCAAGCTCACGCACACACCGTCAAGCTCACGCACACACCGTCAAGCTCACGCACACACCGTCAAGCTCACGCACACAGCGACAAGCTCACGCACACAGCGACAAGCTCACGCACACAGCGACAAGCTCACGCACACAGCGACAAGCTCACGCACACAGCGACAAGCTCACGCACACAGCGACAAGCTCACGCACACAGCGACAAGCTCACGCACACAGCGACAAGCTCACGCACACAGCGACAAGCTCACGCACCACAAGCGACAAGCTCAGCCAGCGACAAGCTAGCACACAGCGACAAGCTCACGACACAGAGCTCACGCACACAGCGACAGCAGACACTAAGTCGCCCGCATCCGTCCGTGTTTAAAATAGCTTCCAGTCCGTCACGTGATACAAGAGCTGTGTGTGTGTGTGTGTACGTCCGTGTTGCAACACGGAGCCTACATACCAAGAATGTGCAGAGGGAACAAAAGTAAATTGTCTTCGCCTTGACCTTTCGGCCATTTCTTCAGCAGGTTTATTTCTGGACCATTCATTCATACCAGTGGAAGTTGGGGAAGGAGGGATTGGGGGGAAGAGAAGTTGGAGATGGAGGGATTGGGGGGAAGAGAAGTTGGAGATGGAGGGATTGGGGTAAGGCGAGACTGGGGTAAGAAGGACGGGTTTGGGGAATGGGGGTCGGAAGAAGAAGAATGGGGTAAAGGGAAGTGATGGAATAATGGAGTTTGGAGGAAGATGAGTTAAAAAAAGGAGGGGGGTTTCAGGTGAGGAAATAAAATGAGAGATGCGAGAAAAGTGTATGAGAGATGGAAGGAGAAGACTGGGAGAAGAGATGAAGATGAGGGACAGGTGAAAAAAACTCACGGAAAAGGGAAGGGCGACAGGAAGTGGAAGCAAGTTAAGAAGAAATGAAAAAGGGAAAGGGGGAATTGGAGGCTAAGGGAAAATAAGGGAAAGAGGCAACTAAGCTCCCCAAGCTCGATATCAATGCCAATGCTGGGGAGAAAAACTTACCACCCCCAAGGTGAACCGTCCTTCCTTCCTTCCTTACCATCACTGTGGCTTCCTCCCTCACCATCACTGTGGCTTCCTCCCTCACCATCACTGTGGCTTCCTCCCTCACCATCACTGTGGCTTCCTCCCTCACCATCACTGTGCCTCCCTTCCTCACTATCTCTATACCTGATGAAGAAGACACGTGTGAAACACCTGGATAGCATTAGTGAGAGACAGAGACGTTTCGCCTGCACAGCAAGGTGTATCAGTCTAACAGAGAAGTATGTAGTTATATTTACCAGGAGACAAGATTAGTATCCACCGACACGGGTCCCAATCACCAGTGTGTAAATATTGAGGTATGTGGACGGGGCTTTTTATACTGGGGCCAGGGGAAGAGGTGGAGAGATGCAGCAGTTGAAGACGTGGTCGCATCTGGGCGGGGCCTACTAGTGGATGTAGGTCAGACGTAGAAGTTGGGTTAGAGATTCAGCATTGGAGGTGTACATGTGGAGATGCTGCTGAAGTTGATGAAGTAGACACGTGTGTGGGGAAAAGTGTCCGCCCCCGGACGTTGGTCAGGTTCATAAGGTGTGTCACAGATTTAACAGTGGAGTTGTAGAAGATATTGTCTAGTGTTCCAATAATTTTGGTGCCTGACTGAATGTCTACATGCAATGAAGATTCCTTGTAAACTCTCCAGGCATTCTTATAAAGCTCCTCTATACACATAACTTTTCTGTAAACGTGATTGAAAAAGCACATCCAGAAATGAATAGTATACGGCTGACCAGACAAGCACCAGACGAGCCTGGTCTATGGCCGGGCTCCGGGAGTAGAAAAACTCATGGAACACATCAAAGGTATATCAAAGGTAAGGTCATCATAGTGCGTGCTATTCAATTTTGAATACATTTTGTCAACTGCATTTACAAACAAGAAATCCCCTATTTAGAGGCGCTTTATAAGTGTGTTGAGTGCGTTGAGTGTGTTGAGTGTGTTGAGTGCGTTGAGTGTGCTGAGTGCGTTGAGTATGTTGATTGTGTTGAGTGTTGTGTTGAGTGCGTTGAGTGCGTTATATACACTGAAGACCCGCACTCACCCGTCTTTACCATGCCAAGCCCACAACAATTTGAAATATAAAATAGGTACTATACAAAAGTCGAATTAACCAGCCAGCCAGAGTTTAACAATCACATCCTTCCCCACAACACAGCTGTATGACCCAAGCGGGTTTGGCGCTTAATCTTTATTATAATAATAGCCTTTTGCTCCACTGGTGATTGTTCTTGAGTCATGAAGCAACGGTAAGGTAAGTGCCACCGGCTGGAAGACAAGGTAAGTGCCACTGGCTCTAAGACAAGTGTAAAGTGGTGAGCGTTCAATGGTATGTTGCGTAATCAAGTAGGAGTCCATAACTAGTGTCATGGCACAGGAAAATTATTGAAGCTGACATGAGTAAGCTCAAACCCCGGCTACACCCGCGAGCACAGTCAGTCACGATGAGCACAGTCAGTCACGATGAGTACAGTCAGTCACGATGAGTACAGTCAGTCACGATGAGTACAGTCAGTCACGATGAACACAGTCAGTCACGTCACGATGAGTACAGTCAGTCACGATGAGTACTGTCAGTCACGATGAGTACAGTCAGTCACGATGAACACAGTCAGTCACGATGAGCACAGTCAGTCACGATGAGCACAGTCAGTCACGATGAGCACAGTCAGTCACGATGAGCACAGTCAGTCACGATGAGCACAGTCAGTCACGATGAGCACAGTCAGTCACGATGCAGATATCACGCTGATAGGATGTGGCTGGCTGACGTCTCGACCATCTAATATACCACGGGCAGAGCTACTGTGTATTTCTCAAACGCCTCCATAACGAATGTAGAGATAGTATATAACCTATGTGACATGTCAAGATATCTAATTAATGAAAACAAGATAGCAGATATATTAAGCAAATTTCCAAAATTTGCTTATAACAGATAAGTGAACTGTAGATGTACTCCTGTAAACCCTTTTAGGACCTAGTTCCTAGGCCTTTTGTGTATCCATATGCTCTTGCGCTACCCTCCACAGGATAGATATGAGGTGCACAATAAACTAGCCACTTCGGTGGCAAAATCTAATCTCCCTAACGTCACTCGGACCCACCGCACGAAACACTAAAATGGCTGACTTCATTATTAACTCGCCGGCATCATTACCATTTCACAACTATCATGGCATTACTTGCATCATAATCACAAAATATTTAAAATATTTTTAAACATATTAGTTGTAGTCGATTTAGAGGAGTCTATATTAAGATGACGTTTTGCACAAGGTGAGAAGGAAGGAAGAAACAGAGATGCAGGTGAGAGAAGAGGTGAGGGGGGGGCAGGTAGAGAGGGCAAGTGATACAGCAGGTGGAGAGGGCAGGTGAAGAGGCAGGTAGTGAGAGCAAGTGTTGATGGAGACTTCAATGTGCGTATATTGAGGTTCGTGAAAACTGAGGTAGATCCTGCAGTAGATATAAAGACACGTGTTAGGTGGGGTGTTGGAGGCAGGTAGCAGGGGGAGGGATCGCTCTTTCTGAACACATTTCGCACCGTCTTTTGCCCTCGCCTCATTCAGTTCTACCTACTGTAAAACATATATTTTCATTTTGTTTTGATTTCTAATACGAAAATGACATATGTACTTGTTGTAAAATCAAGAACATGAACTAGTGCACACACACACACACACACCTGACGACACTGGAGGACAGGAGGGATAGGGGGGACATGATAACAACATATAAGATACTGAGGGGAATTGACAAAGTGGATAGAGACAGAATGTTCCAGAGATGGGACACAGCAACAAGGGGACACAGTTGGAAGTTGAAGACTCAGATGAATCACAGAGATGTTAGGAAGTATTTCTTCAGTCACAGAGTGGTCGGGAAGTGGAATAGTTTAGGAAGTGATGTAGTGGAGGCAGGCTCCATACATAGCTTTAAGAAGAGGTATGATAAAGCTCATGG
Source organism: Cherax destructor (assembly GCA_009830355.1). Lineage (NCBI taxonomy): Eukaryota > Metazoa > Arthropoda > Malacostraca > Decapoda > Parastacidae > Cherax > Cherax destructor. The sequence continues at coordinate 22,452 of WNWK01000321.1, forward strand.
CGCAGGGAGAGTGACCCAGTAGCGGCCAGTGAAGAGGCGGGGCCAGGAGCTATGACTCGATCCCTGCAACCACAACTAGGTGAGTACACACAGGAAATTAGAGAAAGTGCAGAGGTTTGCAACAAGACTAGTCCCAGAGATAAGGGGATTGTCCTACGAAGAAAGGTTAAGGGAAATCGGCCTGACGACACTAGAGGACAGGAGGGTTAGGGGAGACATGATAACGACATATAAAATACTGCGAGGAATAGATAAGGTGGACAGACAAGATGTTCCAGAGAGGGGACACAGAAACAAGGGGTCACAGTTGGAAGATGAAGACTCCTATGAGTCAAAGGAATGTTAGGAAGTATTTCTTCAGTCATAGAGTTGTCAGGAAGTGTAATAGCCTGGAAAGTGACGTAGTGGAGGCAGGAACCATACATAGTTTTAAGACGAGGTTTGATAAAGCTCATGGAGCAGGGAGACAGAGGACCTAGTAGCAATCAGTGAAGAGGCGGGGCCAGGAGCTATGAATCGACCCCTGCAACCACAAATAAGTGAGTACACACACACGCGCGCGCGGGCGCATATTGTCTAAAACACAGCTGTTTATAACGCACAGTTATCTATATTGTGACTATTATTCAGGCAGACTGTAAAAAACATTTGTACAATATGTCTTTTATTCAGTAAAGATAGGTGTATATTACACTTCTTGTTTTCCCAAACCACAAGACTGGCGAACAGAAATGTTATCTTCGCTTGATCACTATGAGATCTTCGCCTACAGCACGCCATGATTGGAAGCCCAGGTAAACTTGCTTCACATTCAATATAAATTTCCCTTTACCTTCCTATTTCTTGATAATTCGTATTCGACTAATATTTTTTTCTTCAGTTTCAAGAGACCTAAGACCAGTGTGTGAGATACGATGACTGCCAGAACCATTAACAGATATCAAGAGGGCGAGTCTTGGAAGCGGTAATCCACTGAAATACTTCGACGAGTATTATCGTCAAGACGAGGCAGACTACCCCCTCCTAACAATGGTTATCATCTCACTGACACGCACTTACTTCAGTGGAGAAAACTTCAGTACTACCACCAACACACCTCCGTCCCCACCAATGCCACTAACACCACAATACATACCGCCCCCAATACCATCACCTTAACGGCCGCCAATACCACTACCCCCGCCACACCACCACCACCTTCCCCGAAAGAACTTAAGTCTGTAATTATCCAACACGTAAATCGTGTAAAGCCAGTAATCTCTCAGCGTATAGTTGTGACCCACCTGCCAGCGCCTCACACTCCGTGCGTGTAAATGAACCCACAGGTCACAGAGGTACAACAAGCCTGTAGTGTCACTGAAGTCTTCGTGCATGTACATCCTGGGAGCGTGGGTGTAAAACCAACTGAAGCGACTGTAAATCTGCCACACTTTAATATAAACCAAAAGAGAATGTTTGCTGACGATATAAATACATGTACGAACCGAATGTTAAGTAGTTTGTGTACTTCGGTGTCAGAATGTTGGAGGAGCGGTACGGTAATGCTGGCCGAAAGGACGTTAAGTGCAACTGAGACATTTTATTGTGGCAACCTTTCGCTCTCCAGGAGCTGTGTCAAGCCGTTGCAAACAATACAGGGATACAGACGGTATATATAGGTATAGAGTGAGGTGTAAAGCATAATATAATCGTTGTAGGAAGTAATAGTACTGTGGTGGTAGTAGTAGTAATGGTGGTATTAGAAGTAGTGGTGGTATTAGAAGTAGTGGTGGTATTAGAAGTAGTGGTGGTGGTAGTACTAGTGGTGGTGGTAGTAGAAGTAGTGGTGGTGGTAGTAGTAGTAGTGTAGCAGTAGTAGTAGTAGTAGTAGTAGTGATAGTGGTAGTTGGTACTACAAGTGCAGTAGCTGCACTTGTGTCCTTTTACCCAACATATTGTGGTTAATTCTAGCAACATTATCACAAGAAACTAACGTTACAGAGTAACTAAGTGTCGTACCGTCGACAACAGTGAAGAAAAGGTGCGTACACTTTGCACAAGAAGCTTTTATTGAGACAACTCTTCCGATCTGTTACGATAATTCCGTAAAGATCTTAACATACCGAACGTTGTCTCAAGAAAACCAGTTCTGTAAAATACAGAAGACTGGCCGTCTATGAATCGAATCGAACCTCCCTAACTCTTCCTGCTGATGACTAAGGGAGTCGTCGCCCCTGTGGCGCCCCATCTCTGACCAAGCCTCCTGGCTGATAGCCTGCACAAGCACGCCAAATGCTGATACCTAGACGCACTCGACTGTAAGTGTGATGTGCAAAGGTGCCCAAATGAAAACTGGAGGTGCAGTAAGCCAGTAAACAATACCTATGAAACTCGAGGGTCCAAGAATGTTGCAGCACTTTCCCTTCAAATATAAAGGTTGCAAAATGACAGATATTACCCGAAGATTAAGACACTCACGCAACACCTTGGCATCTTTACTCTCAAGACGTTTCGCCAACCAGTGGCTTTATCAGTACAATACAGAGGTTACTGAATTCAAAAACTATTGGTTGGCGAAACGTCTTCAGATAAAGATACCCAGGTATTACACAGGTATTACCTGTAGACGACTCAGGAGGAAGGGGGGGTCACTGCCTAAGCATAAAATTAACTTAAAAAATTTGATAGTACTGTTACCATCATTAATATTATTATTATTATTATTATTATTATTATTATTATTATTATTATTATTATTATTATTACTATTATACACTGCTGCTACCACTGTCAGTTCTCATGTATTACTCTATCTTTATATATTAACATACTGACACCTACTTTAGGGCCTCAACTGAGTGTGGATGACCAGAACTGAGTGTGGATGACCAGAATTGAGTGTAAATTACTAGAATAAGTGAGTGTGGATGACCAGAACTGAGTGTGGATGAACAGAACTGAGTGTGGATGACCACAACTGAGTGTAAATTACTAGAATAAGTGAGTGTGGATGACCAGAGTAACCGAGTGTGGATGACCAGAACTGAGTGTGGATGACCAGAAGAACTGAGTGTGGATGACCAGAGTAACCGAGTGTGGATGACCAGAACTGAGTGTGGATGACCAGAGTAACCGAGTGTGGATGACCAGAGTAACCGAGTGTGGATGACCAGAACTGAGTGTGGATGACCAGAAGAACTGAGTGTGGATGACCAGAAGAACTGAGTGTGGATGACCAGAACTGAGTGTGGATGACCAGAAGAACTGAGTGTGGATGACCAGAAGAACTGAGTGTGGATGACCATAAACTGAGTGTGGATGACCAGAAGAACTGAGTGTGGATGACCAGAAACTGAGTGTGGATGACCAGAAAGTGATGACCAGACTGAGTGTGGATGACCAGAAAACTGAGTGTGGATGACCAGAAGAACTGAGTGTGGATGACCAGAAGAACTGAGTGTGGATGACCAGAAAACTGAGTGTGGATGACCAGAAGAACTGAGTGTGATGACCAGAAAACTGAGTGTGGATGACCAGAAAACTGAGTGTGGATGACCAGAACTGAGTGTGATGACCAAACTGAGTGTGGATGACCAGAAAACTGAGTGTGGATGACCGAAGAACTGAGTGTGGATGACCAGAAAACTGAGTGTGGATGACCAGAAGAACTGAGTGTGGATGACCAGAACAACTGAGTGTGGATGACCAGAAGAACTGAGTGTGGATGACCAAGACTGAGTGTGGATGACCAAACGAACTGAAGTGTGGATGACCAGAAGAACTGAGTGAACGAGCTGAGGATGACCAGAAGAACTGAGTGTGGATGACACTGAGTGAACAGAAGAACTGAGTGTGGATGACCAGAAGAACTGAGTGTGGATGACCAGAAGAACTGAGTGTGGATGACCAGAAGAACTGAGTGTGGATGACCAGAAGAACTGAGTGTGGATGACCAGAAGAACTGAGTGTGGATGACCAGAAGAACTGAGTGTGGATGACCAGAAGAACTGAGTGTGGATGACCAGAAGAACTGAGTGTGGATGACCAGAAGAACTGAGTGTGGATGACCAGAAGAACTGAGTGTGGATGACCAGAAGAACTGAGTGTGGATGACCAGAAGAACTGAGTGTGGATGACCGAAGAACTGAGTGTGGATGACCAGAAGAACTGAGTGTGGATGACCAGAACAGAAGAACTGAGTGTGGATGACCAGAAGAACTGAGTGTGGATGACCAGAAGAACTGAGTGTGATGACCAGAAACTGAGTGTGATGACCAGAAGAACTGAGTGTGGATGACAGAAGAACTGAGTGTGGATGACCAGAAGAACTGAGTGTGGATGACCAGAAGAACTGAGTGTGGATGATCAGAAGAACTGAGTGTGGATGACCAGAAGAACTGAGTGTGGATGACCAGAAGAACTGAGTGTGGATGACCAGAAGAACTGAGTGTGGATGACCAGAAGAACTGAGTGTGGATGATCAGAAGAACTGAGTGTGGATGCACCAGTGTTAACATTTACAATTTATTCTCAAATCATAAGAGAAATAATGCCACACCATTACACACCATCCCAGTCATAATCACATAATGTTACGAGTCTCTCCATCCAAACGTTTAAAACTACCCTCCCCTTTGGTTTAAACCTTTCACAGTCTCTAAGCGCTGTGCAACATACGACTTTAGCGCTTCCCAATTAATGCAATAATAATAATAATAATAATAATAATAATAATAATCATCATTTCGTGAGCAGCGCGATGCGAGAAAGACATTCCCCGTATTGCATAACCGCGGTCACCAGTGCCTCAATGAACGTGATTGGAATAGTGCAGAGTGCGGCAGTTAAATATTACTGTTGAAGATTTTAAGTGAATCAGAAGAGGCCATTTACAAGTTATCATATGGAAACTTACATTGAATTTTCTTCAAGGAAAAAAAATGGTAAATTAGAACCTACACAGCCCATATCTAATTCAAACTTTCCAAAGAGACCAGCATTCTAAAATTCGCACGCAAATTAAGTTCAAAGGTGCTGGCCAGGACACACCCTAGCATCGGTCTGTTCTTCCCAGGCTATTTGTGACCCAAACTGAGAGGTTGACCCAGTAATTGCGTGCGCAATTTATACTCAAACCACAGTGCTGTGACTTGACTTTATGAAGCCAGAGGGGACGGAAATTGATCCAAATTACCCCCGTGCTGTTAGTTAGTACCCAGCAGTGATCAGCATTTCTCTCGCCCTGACCCGCTTCAACATTACTGGGAACATTTTAAATCTTGCGTAAGTAGTATTTCCGTGAGTTGTGGGGGGTAGCTGACCACGCCCACCCTCCCCACGTCCAGGAAGGAACGTTCCACCATACCCGAGGTCCAGGGAGGAACGTTCTGCCGTCCCCAGGTCCACTAAGGACCGTTACAGCGTCCCCAGGTCCAGGGAGAAACGTTCCACCAAACCCCAGGTCCAGGGAGGAACGTTCTGCCGTCCCCAGGTCCAGGAAGGACCGTTACAGCGTCCCCAGGTCCTTTGATATACCTTTGATATACCTTTGAAGAGTTTCAAAGGTATATGGGCCAGGCTCGTCTGGTGCTTGCCTGGTCAACCAGGCTGTTGCTGCTGGAGGCCCGCTGCCCCACATATCCATCACAGCCTGGTTGATCTGGCACCTGGTGAAGATATTTGTCCAGTTTCCTCTTGAAGGCTTCTACACTGGTTCCAGCCGTGTTTCGGATATCTTCTGGTAAGATGTTGAATAGTCTGGGACCCCGGATGTTAATACAGTGCTCCCGTATTGTCCCCACCGCACCCCTGCTCCTCACTGGGTTTATTTTACACTTTCTCCCATATCTCTCACTCCAGTATGTTGTTATGGCAGTGTGCAGATTTGGGACCAGGCCCTCAAGTACTTTCCATGTATATATTATCATGCATCTCTCTCTTCTCCGCTCCAATGAGTACATGTTCAAGACTTGAAGGCGTTCCCAATAATTTAGATGTTTCAATGGCTCAATGTGAGCCGTAAACGATCTCTGGATTTGTTCCAGCTCTGCTATTTCTCCTGCCCTGAACGGGGCCGTCAGCACTGAGCAGTATTCTAAGTGAGGGAGCACTAGCGATTTGAATAGTGTCACCATCGGCATTATTTCCCGTGTTTTGAAAGTTCTCAATACCCACCCCGTCATCTTCCTGGCTGTTGTGATCTTTGTCTTGTTATGGTCTTTAAACGACAGATCAGCAGACATAATTATTCCCAAGTCCTTTACGTGTTCCTTTCGTTCTATGTGGTGACCCTCTTGCGTTTTGTATATAGTGTTCCTTCTGAGTTCTTCATTTTTTCCATACCTAAGCAGCTGAAACTTATCACCATTGAACGTCATGTTGTTCTCCACTGCCCATTGGAAGACCCTGCTTATGTCCTCCTGTAATTTTTCAGTGTCCTCTACCGTAGTGACTTTCATGCTTATTTTAGTGTCATCTGCAAATGATGATACAAAAGTGTGCTGGGTGTTTTTATCTATGTCTGCTATGAGGATGAGAAACAGCAGAGGTGCCAGGACAGTGCCTTGGGGCACTGAGCTTTTGACCTCGCTGATGCTGGATCTTGCCCTGTTCACTACTACTTTTTGTGTTCTTTGTGTTAGGAACTCAAAATCCATCTGCCTACCTTCCCCGTAATGCCTATGGCCCTCATTTTGTGCGCTATCACTCCATGATCGCATTTGTCAAACGCCTTTGCAAAATCTGTGTAAATCACATCTGCGTTTTGGTCGTCCTCCAATGCCTCCGTAATTCTGTCATAATGGTTCAGCAGCTGTGACAGGCATGATCGACCCACTCTAAAGCCATGCTGGTTCGGGTTATGTTGGTTGTGCTGGTCCATGAACTTTGTAATCTGCCGTCTCATCACTCTTTCAAAGATTTTTATGATGTGAGAAGTGAGGGCTACTGGTCTGTAATTTTTAGCTAGTGCTCTACTACCTCCCTTATGCAAAGGAGCTATTTCTGCACTCTTTAAGGCCTCTGGAATTTCACCTAGATCTAAGCTCTTTCTCCACAGAATACTAAGGGCTCTTGCTAATGGTACTTTGCACTGCTTTATAAATAAAGCACTCCATGAATCTGGTCCAGGTGCTGAGTGAGTGGGCATGTTGGCCATTTCTTTTTCGAAATCTATGGGATTTGTACTAATGTCGGTTAGGTGGTCTGCGCAGCCTTCTGCTGGAGTGAACAATATTTCTGCATTTTCTACCTTGCTTAGTGGGTTGCTGAACACTGACTCATACTGTTCTTTTAGAATTTCACTCATTTCCTGTTCATCGTCCGTATACGAATCTCCTCTCAATAATGGTCCAATTCTACAGGTAGTTCTTAGCTTGGATTTTGCATAGGAGTAGAAATATTTTGGGTTTCTTGCAATATCCTGTATGGCTCTTTGTTCCCTTTGTACTTCTTCTGTCAGGTATGACATCTTAAGTTTGTGCTCTAATTCCGTGATCTCTCGGTTAAGGCTATCTCTCTTCTGTTGCAACATAACTGTGTTTTTCAGCAATTCAGTAACCCGTTTTCTTCTCCTGTACCATCTCCTACGCCTCTCTCTATATCTGATCTTCTTCGGGTTTCCTCAATGGTACGTGTTTCATACATACCTTGTATGCTTCTGTATTCAGCTTCTCTAGGCACTGGTGGGGATTTAGGGTGCTCATGTCTGATTCCCATGATATGTCTGATAGCTCTTGGTTTATTTTTTCCCAGTCAATTCTATGATTATTAAAATTAAACTTACTGAACATTCCGTCTCTAACATTAGTGTCGCAGTTCCCTAACCCTGAGTTAATACTAGTTTGAACTTCTATGATGTTATGATCAGAGTATATTGTTTTTGTAACTGTTATGTCTCTGATTAATTCCTCGTTGTTTGTGAATATCAAATATTTTCATTTCTAGTGGGATCAATTATCTGTTGGTTTAGTGCGTACTTTTCACAAAGCCTCATTAGTTCCCTGGTATGTGCCTGTTGAGCCAGGGTGCTTCCAGGAGTTATTTCTGGTATAACATTATGGTGCCTCATCTTCCATTTTACATGAGGGAGATTAAAATCTCCAAGGATTAAAATGTTTGGGGTGGGATTCTCTAGCCTATCCAGATAGCTATCTATCTTCTTTAACTGCTCTGTGAATTCCTCCGCAGTTGCTGATGGTGGTTTGTATACTAGGATAATTACTAGATTCTTATTTTCCACTTTAATGCCGAGGATTTCTACTATATCATTCGTAGCGTTCAAAACTTCTGTGCAACAGAGAGTATCTTTTATATAGAGTCCTACTCCTCCCTGTGACCTATTAATTCTATCACATCTATACATGTTATAGTTTTCTATCTGAATCTCTCCGTCCAAAACATCCCTTGTATGTGTTTCTGTAAATGCTCCAAACATGGCATTTGCTTCTGATAGGAGTCCACTAACATAACTAACTTTGTCATTTTTATTTGATTTCAGACCCTGAATATTTGCAAATATGAAGCAGGAGTTACCATTTGGGATGTTTGGTCTTTCTTTGTGTTTGGTTAGTACCACTGGTGATGTCCTACCTGGTATGGCCCCTGGTGCCCATACCCCTGGTTTCTCCAGTACTGACTTTGATTGTTTATACAGCCCTGATGAGCTGGTGCCTGTCTTGTCTTGTCCCACTGTTCTGCCAGGGAGGAACGTTCCACCATACCCCTGGTCCAGGGAGGAACGTTCCACCATACCCCTGGTCAAGGGAGGAACGTTCCACCATACCCCTGGTCCAGGGAGGAACGTTCCACTATACCCCACGTCCAGGGAGAAACGCATCTGAGATGTAATTTTGTACCTACAATTATTATTTAGAGAGGAGGGTTGGTGAGCAGAGGGGAAATAAGAATCATATTTTAATAGAAGTTTAAAAACTGATGCAATTTACAGAGAGAGAGAGAGAGAGAGAGAGAGAGAGAGAGAGAGAGAGAGAGAGAGAGAGAGAGAGAGAGAGAGAGCGAGAGCGAGAGCGAGAGAGAGAGAGAGAGAGAGAGAGAGCAGGTGTAGGGTTAATGTGGGTTTGATGATGAGAAGGTATTATCATAACTAACTACAGCTAGAATAACTAACTGCTGCTACCACCATTAACGTGCCGACACAGAAGAAAAATAAACATCATATAAGGAGGTAGATGAATGGTTCAGAGAACCGACGAGTTATAAATTAGACACATATGCAACACTTGGGTATCTTTATTGGGGAAACGTTTCGCCACACAGTGGCTTCATCAGTCCAATACAAAGTAGAAAGGAGGAAAAACAGTAGTGGCAGTGTAAACCATACCAGTGATCAAGTCAGGCTGAGAGACGCACAACCCAGGCCAACAAATGTTGACGAGAATGGGGAAGGGACTTGCTGGTTTCTAATGAGAATAGCACCCACCTTACTTTTAAAGGGGTGTGTCACATTATTTGAAACTAGTAATGCCATCTCTTGGTGACGTCACATGCCGTCTGCAGAAAGACGTTTCTGTAGCAGCTAGTGCCCTCACTAGAGTGTCTGTTGTTGTCCCTCATGTTCCAGATGGTGATAATGTCCTAGTTGACAGTGACTCCTGTAAAGTGAAGGGTTTGTTTGTCGAGCCATCCTTACATGTTGTAAGATATAGGAAGATACATTTCTTTCTTGCCAATACTTCCGGTCATAGTGTTCGGCTCCGAGCAAATACCAATATTGTTGACCTTGTTCACAATCCTTACCCTGTTCGGGTTGGGGATGAGTTGTCACCTGACCAGTGGGTCAGTGCAATTTCAACCGGGGAGGATCCATCCACTTCACTGGATCAATCCATTCCACCAGTAGAAGAGAAAGACTTAACTCCCACTGACTTCCCAGATGAAGTCAAACGTTTGTTGAATCTGTTGAACAAACGTCGTAAAGCCATTGCCTTACCAGGTGAAAAGATGGGTATAACAAACTTATTGTCCCATCGTATCCCACTTGAACCTGGTACTAGACCAATTTATGGACCGTTACATATTCTTGATAACCTAAGCAGTGTCAAAGGTCAGTCTTCGAATATGACCGCTCCTCAGCCCTCCTAGCATTCAGTTACCATCGAGTTAGCATAGAGATAGGTCAGGCTACTCTGGGCTCTGAGTGTAACCCATATATCTGACTCCAATATACCGTTACCACCCGAAACTGGTCTTTATTATCTTACCCAATCCACGAAAGACACCCACAACAGATGGACCGGTAAGCCAGAGGAAGGCCTCAGTCAGATAACCAAAAGCTCCAGCTGCAGGTCATCATATGACTGACACCAACGTCAGGAAACACTTGCCCTGTTTCAGATAAACCTAACAGCATCCAAAACTTCGCTACACAGTAAGTTAACCCAGCGTGAGTGGGTGTGAGTTAGACCTGACTAGCTTGTGCTACTAGGTCAGATGCCGTGCTCCTTCCTTAAGTGAATGTGACTGACCTGACCAGGTCAAGGCATTGGCTTAAGTCGGTGGGAGAATTGGACGTGCCTCGCATGGGCCAGTAGGCCTGCTGCAGTGTTCCTTCTTTCTTATGTTCTTATTTAACGGGGAAGGGGAGAAAAAACAGGAAATGGAAGGGATAGAGAGAGAGTTACAGGGAGGGGGGAAAAGGGAGGATATGTTGGGAGTTACAGGAAGATGGGAAAAGGGAGGATATGTTGCAGAGTGTTACAGGAAAAGATCGCAAGACTCTCCTAGACATCGTCATTCATTGTTGAAGGTCTTGCTCGTGCAGAAGGGCGGAGCTGACCTGAGTCTTCGCCTCCATTATTCTAGAAACACTCACAATAGTTATCAACACTATCATCCCCCACCACACTTATTCACTCCAGCATTTCCCAACCTTTCCCTCCACCTTGCACACTGACCTTGACGTCAGTTACATCAAGTCACACGGTAAGTGTTAAGGCTACCTGCCCTGCGGACCTTGAAGTGTCACATGGTCGTGAAAGCCAAGCTCTGTCAGTGAGTGTTATGTATCTATTTTCCTGTTCTAATTTCGTTTTTCCCCCTAACATCCTGTGCCTCTTACTTCTAATATTTACTTTCCCAGTGACTTCGCTACCTGTGTGTTTACATTCATGATTTCAGTCATAACGCCAGGGAAAACACACCCGCCACGGGTCTTTTTTATAAAATGCTTCGTTTGGTGGTGACGGCACTATGGCGGGGGGCGCTGTAAAAGCCGTTAGTTACCATTTTGTCCTAGGCACATGTCAATTAGACACTAGGCCTGTTGTATGTATGTGTGTGTGTGTGTGTGTGTGTGTGTAAGGAAACACTTCGAAATGTTTCTGCCCCACCGGGAATTGAACCCGGCCCCTCCGTGCGTGAAGCAAGAGCTTTACCCACTAGGCCACCGTGCGTAAGAACACTTGTGGAGGTGAAGTAGAATGTAAACTTATGACAGACCACTTCAGCGGTGACTGCTGACTTACCCAGTGTATTTATTTTGGAAATGTTTCGCCACACAGTGACTTCATCACTCCAGTATAAAGAAGAATTGTGAGGATCAGAAGGAGAGTGAGATAATCGACTCCAGACTGAGGGACACTGATTATCTCACTCTCCTTCTGATCTTCACTATTCTGCTTTGTATTGGACTGATGAAGTCACTGTGTGGCGAAACGTTTCCTTAATAAAGATTCCCATATGTTGCATAAGTGTCTCATTCTTCAAGGTTGGGGTGGACTGGACTGCAGAATAGTAGTGGAAAGATGCTGTGATCTGTCTCAGGGTTACAAGTACTTCTGACATAATCATGTACACACATTCAATAATATTGGTAGAATTACCGACAATATGTTAAGTAAAAGGACACAAATGCAACTAATGTGACATTTTATTGTGGCAACGTTTCGCTCTCCAGGAGCTTTTTCAAGCCGTTACAAGCGATACATGGACACAGAGCGTATACTTTGAGAGTATATATATACGCTCTGTGTCCATGTATCGCTTGTAACGGCTTGAAAAAGCTCCTGGAGAGCGAAACGTTGTCACAATAAAATGTCACATTAGTTGCATTTGTGTCCTTTTACTTAACATACACACATTCAGTACCACATTCATTTATAAACTTGCAGTAAGTCTTACGGTCACTTTACTGAATGCTGTGTGCATAATTTACCTTTACAGGGAATACATAGATGTATTCATTCACTGAAAAATATACAAACAGACAGCTCAATAATCTAAGTGATATGTCAAGGTATTTTATTACTTTAAATAAGATACCAGAAATTTTGAGAAAAGTTTTTTAAATTTGCTTTTAACACATGATACATCATTTGCAAATAATATACTGTATACGTGAAATGTACTTAGCTTAACTCACTTAGGAAATACGGTAATTTAAAGACCTTTTGTGTAACCATATGCTCCATATATTCTTTACATTCACAGAACTTAATTGCTTACTTGCTTTCTCTCTCCCTTCCTTCTCTCTCACTTTCCCTTCGTTCCTTCCTCCTCCCCCTCCCCCCTCTATACCTGTGCGTTAGTTTGAAGTATATGTCAGCTTGTTTGTTTACTCGAAGGCTCGTTAGCGGACGAGGTAACTCCTGCTGACCGTCTACCATGTTTTATTTATAAACCTGCAGATGCTTCCCTGAGTCCCACGCTGGGGTCACCAGCCTAATTAACACCTCACCTGCACACCTGTCCTATTACCCTGTCAGGCGCTCACCGCCAGAAAATAATAAGCGCCAAATTCCAACAATTAAAAAGAGGAAAAAAAAACTCGGGCCTGTGAGTTTTAGGACTCACTCGCCATAGGTTCAATCCCCACCCGTTCCGTGGTTTGTGGGGGAAAGGATGGGGGGAAATGGAGGTATGAAGCACAAGTTACCATACTGTTGATAAATAAGACACTTACAAGTGCAACATTTGGGTATCTTTATTCTGGAAAGTTTCGCCAGCCAGTGGCTTCTTTAGTCCAATGCAGAGAAAGGTGGAAGATGAGGAGGAGTTTGAGGTAATCAGTCTTGACTGACAGACTGAAGATATCGACTCCAGGCTGAGGGACTGATTACCTCAAACTCCTCTTCATTTTCCACCTTTCTCTGCATTGGACTGAAGAAACCACTGGCTGGAGAAACGTTTCCAGAATAAAAATACCTAAATGTTTTTTTAAACCATTTATTCTTACCACACTGTTATGGGGCTCTGAGCCGAACTTAAGACATGTACAAGACAATGACTACACATTTCCACCAACAGACGAAGCATTATGGAATCGACTCGTTCACTAGCCAGGCTTTTAGCCTTGGTGGCGCAACGTTGCTTACGATACCACTAAGCATTGATCTATATATATATATATATATATATATATATATATATATATATATATATATATATATATATATATATATATATATATATATATATATTAATGGAATGTAGGAGAGACTTGTTTAGTTTCCTGACGAACAAAACACCACCACCATCTTTTCCCTATTATATCTCCTCCAGCATCTTCCTTTTACATGTAATGTACTGTTTATACATGTATTCTGTTCTCCATATTTGTCTTGTCCATCTCTGGTTCTCACACACGTCCTTCCCACACCTGTCTCCTCACACATGTCCTTCCCACACGAGGAACTAATTAGACACATATGTTGCTCACTACATCAAAGAGGAACAAATAAGTATGAATTCAGAGGAGGAAAACTCCAGTAAGAGCGTACTGTCTTTACCAAACCTGTCTCCTTCTCACACATGTCCTTCCCACACCTGACCACTTCAACAGACACCTTCTTCACAGACTTGTCCGCCTCTCCTCCAAAGCTGCCCACTTCTCCACACCTGCATAACTCTCATTTATGCAGGTCTCCTCTGCACACCTGTTTGCACTTTCCTGTCGTCCAAACCTGGCAACGTTTCCTCCATATGTGGCTTTGAAGTTACTGGAAGACGAGCATTATGCTGACGCAATATGTACCTGAAGAACATTACCACAGGTTTACAGTGAATCCTGGTGCAAAGGTAAACACAAATAAAGCAAATGGTATAACAGGTATAAATAAGAATGAGAGAGAGAGAGAGAGAGAGAGAGAGAGAGAGAGAGAGAGAGAGAGAGAGAGAGAGAGAGAGAGAGAGAGAGAGAGAGAGAGAAGAGAGAGAGAGAGAGAGAGAGAGAGAGAGAGAGAGAGAGAGAGAGAGAGAGAGAGAGAGAGAGAGAGAGAGAGAGAGAGAGAGAGAGAGAGAGAGGAGAGAGAGAGAGAGAGAGAGAGAGAGAGAGAGAGAGAGAGAGAGAGAGAGAGAGAGAGAGAGAGAGAGAGAGAGAGAGAGAGAGAGAGAGAGAGAGAGAGAGAGAGAGAGAGAGAGAGAGAGAGAGAGAGAGAGAGAGAGAGAGAGAGAGAGAGAGAGAGAGAGAGAGAGAGAGAGAGAGAGAGAGAGAGAGAGAGAGAGAGAGAGAGAGAGAGAGAGACATGGTTTCCCAACACTAACATGTAAAAAACGGTAATTACACACACACACCTCCTTGGTAAAAACAGGTGTCTCTCTCCCCTCCTCATCCTCTTGCTCCTCCTGGTTCTCCTCGCTCCTGCAGGCCAGTACGCAGCGCCCTCTACTCACAGGAAAAACAAGATGTCGCCCACAGAGGGCTTGTTTAGCTTTAAGCTTCACTCATCCTGTGAGTGAACATACTACCATAAAGAGAGTACTGAGTAGCACCACTCATTGTGTGAGTAAACATACTACCATAAAGACAGTACTGAGTAGCACCACTCATCCTGTGAGTGAACATACTACCATAAAGAGAGTACTGAGTAGCACCACTCATTGTGTGAGTAAACATACTACCATAAAGACAGTACTGAGTAGCACCACTCATCCTGTGAGTGAACATACTACCATAAAGACAGTACTGAGTAGCACCACTCATTGTGTGAGTAAACATACTACCATAAAGACAGTACTGAGTAGCACCACTCATTGTGTGAGTGAACATACCATCATAGAGACAGTACTGAGTAGCACCACTCATAATGTGAGTGAACATACTACCATAAAGACAGTACCGGGTAGCACCACTCATCCTCTGAGTGAAAACACTACCGGTCTCAGGATCGAACCCTGGTCCTTCGGGTGTGGACCAAAGTGTTACCGCTGAGCTAAGAGCCTCTTACTAACCTTAGTTCCAGCTTCATTAAACTGGAAAGGAGGGGAGGGGGAGAGGGTTGTGGAATTTCCAGAGCGCTGGGCACCGTGATTGAAGTGTTTTTACACATTAGTGGCATTAATTTTATATTGCTGTGAGATATTACCAGGAAAACGAGCAAGCCTGGTAGTTAAGAGCAGTGGTATAATACAGGCGATGCCAAGCCACTGATGATACTCTGGGTAACTTGTTCTCTCTATATAATAATAATAATAATAATAATAAATCTTTATTTCTCATATAAATTCAGTCAAGTAGCTAATTTCTTGGAAACGTTTGAAATCTCTTGAACTGTGCTGCCTGGAATGTAGGAAAGAATGATGTATTATACTTTACACTTGGACAATTTAAGAGGGATTGGTTCCAAATCTGCACACACAACTCACTCCCCACACAACTCACTCCACACACAACTCACTCCACACACAACTCACTCCCCACACAACTCACTCCACACACAACTCACTCCCCATCATAGCGGAAGACTTTGTAGATGGTGGAAAATACCTTCAGTGAAAAGCGAGGCCACGATGAGTGTCTACGAAAACAATGTGAGAGGACCAAGACTTTACAACACCCTCCTTTCATATATAAGAGGAATTACCATTAGACCCCTAGCAGTCTTCAAGAGGAGACTGGATAATTCCTTAAATCAGTTCTTGATCAGCTAGACTATTCGGTCCAAGTCGGACCGAAACGTCGTGGTAAGTTGCTCTCTCCTGTGTGTGGGTTATTGTGTGTTGTTCCAGTCATTGTGTTGTGTCTTTATGTTCTTGAAAAGGTCTAGTCTGGAGCCAGACCTCTGGGGCGTTTGACCCCCGAAACCGTCTCCAGGTAACCTGGAGTCTACCTGGAGGGTATTGCGAGGATCAACGCCACCGCGGCCCTCTCCATGACCAGGCCTCCTGGTGGATCAGGACCTGATCCACCAGGCTGACAACAACCACCACCACCTCCCTATCCACCATCCGAACACAAACAACACTAACAGAAGGAAAATAAAAATATGCGAGGAAGTGAATGATTTGGGGTGATGTGAAGAGAGAAGGATAGAATACAAGAGCAAGATGAGAGTAAATGTAGAAAACGATTTGTGGGAGTTATACTGCCTTCCGCGGCCCGGCTTCAGACCAGGCCTCCCGCGGCCCGGCTTCAGACCAGGCCTCCCGCGGCCCGGCTTCAGACCAGGCCTCCCGCGGCCCGGCTTCAGACCAGGCCTCCCGCGGCCCGGCTTCAGACCAGGCCTCCCGGCTCTTTGAAGGACTGTCAGACCCAGAAACCTCAGCAAATGACACAGTCAACACAAACAAGACACCACCACTCTGTGGTTACCTTTCCAGAGAGACAGCAAACACTGTGGTTGAATGATGACCAACACAGCCTCAGCGCTTCCAACACACACACTGCAGAGTACTCGCCAGCCATCACCTTCAAATTAATCACTTTACATGGTAGAAAAGTTCATTAGGAAAGTGCCAGAGCAAAAATCTTAAGAAATCCGAATACTCTGAACAATAACAATGATGTTCCCGAGTGGGAATTAGATTTTGCCGCCGTAGCGGCTAGTTTATTGTGTGCCCCACATCACTCTGTGGATTATAGTGCCAGAAACATATGGATAAACAAAAGGCCCCATAAAGGTTAACGGGAGTACATCTGGTTTTATATCCACAACTGTCTTATCTGTTGCAAGCAATTTTAGGATATTTGCTTAACATGTCTGGTATCAGATTTTAATTAAAATACCTTAACATATCATATAGTTTGAGACAGCAGTGCATGGAATCCTGTGGTAAGGGAATGAAGATGAACCTCTTAAATACATACGCACACGAGCTGTAAATCGACCCCTGCAACCACAGATAGGTGAGTACACACGTTATTGAACACTAAGACGCTGAAATATAGTTATTATACTCATGAAGTCATTACAATTATATTAATTGAAGCAAGAGGCCCTCACAGGCATCAAGATGCTCTCCCCTTTAAAGGAATTTAAGGGAAGAGCATCTTGAGTAACATAAATGTAGACACTGGAGCAATACACAACTGTCTGGGTTGACTGAGTGGAAATGGTGTGTCGTCTGCCAGCACAACCTGTCTCATTGATACCTGATATCTACTGTCTCACTGATACCTACGTTGTAACTGTCCCATGCCCCGCGGGGTATGAACTTCTACAGGTCAGCGTCGCTGACCTGTAATGACTCAAATTCAAGTGTCACATTCCTATGACCTGACACTAGGTAACAGTATCCTACTTAACATACCGCTGACAGGAAGCCAATCTGGTAAACCCAGTATTCTACCTTTTAAAATGACTGAAATCTGTTATGCGGACCAGCGGGCCGCCAGCAGCAACAGCCTGGTTCACCAGGCTAGAGTCAGATGAGCCTGGCCCATGGCCGGACTCCGGGAGTAGAAGGACTCTCAAAACTCATCAAATGTATATCAAAGGTAACGGGCCGGCAGCAGGAACAACCTGGCGGGTTGCAGAGGTACGAAAACTCCCGAAACCCATTAAATATTTACCATACATAAAAGCAGTGCGGTGTTAAAAAATATTAGAATAAATAAAGATTAAAATTAAATACCCTTGCCACGCCAATAATGTTAACTTGTAAACAATAAGACCCAACTAAACCACATTAAAACTTGCTTGAAGTTTAAAATTAGTATATTATTTTTCAATGTCAAAAATATTTAAAAATAAATGTCGAAACAGATTGCAAGTAAAAATACGAAAAAAAAGAAAAATAAACTTAAAAAATACGTAGTGTATTTATGGGTTAAATATAAAATTAAATAGTGGGACGACTTAAAATTAATTAGGTCTGATGAGTGAGGTGTAGGCGAACATGTACAAGTTGGAGTCTTATAAGGTGGTAGCATCAACACAAGTGTGTGTCTCAGCATAGAAAAGGCTGGGCCTTTAAAAGGCTCATGCTCGCCTAGATGTGTTTGCAGGGGACGAATCTTGGCTCCTCTTAACTCGCCTCCAACAATTTCAATGATTTCTGGCCTTTAGGACCCGATACTACCTGCTCTTGAAGCTGTGTACAGCGATACCAGAGTGGTATGACGGAGTTCTTTTAACGCAGGGGTTCCCAACTTGTTCTATGCCCCGCATCTCTAGGAAATATTTGATTAATGTTGCACCTCCTACAAAAGTAACATCACATCTGAGGATGAAGAAGTCAAATTTCAAATTTCTGAATCACAAACTGAGCCAAATACAGTAACTGCGCGTGAACAAACTGAACTAAAAAAAAATAAGCTTTTAATTCAGTCAATAAAATGCAAATATAAATTGAGCAATTAGAAAGTTTTTGGTAAGACAAATGGAACTGTTCTTTTCATTATGACTGTCGCACCCCCTGAAATGCCATCTCGCACCCCAGAGGTGCGTTCACACCAGGGGTGCGTGCACTTCAGGCTGGGAACCCTTGCAGTAATGGTTCCAATGTTGAAATTAAGCAATACACAATTACAGAATCCAACGTAACTTGTGCAGAAGCAAATTTATATTACTAAAACTACCACGTACAAAAACGCCGCTGACACCGACAGGATGGTTGATCAGGCGGTGAACAAGAACCTTTGATATACCTTTGTCTTCCAGCTTTGCCGAACTTCCAGCCGGGAGGCGAGGGCAGAAGCCTTGAACCCGGTCACTGGTTCCACACCTCTAGTCCCTCTGGACGTCACAGCATCTTACCTGCAAGTAAAACATATATTGTAATATACAACATATTTTACATCAAAATAAAAGTATTAATTTCAAGAAAAAGTACCACAAAAATATATTTCCTAACACTGCATAAAACTTTCAACACACACACACACATACACACACACACACACACACACACATACACACACACACATACACACACACACACACACACAGTGGAATAAGGTAAAGGAACTGGAAGGCACGGTACAAGAAATGAGTGAGATAACAAAGTCAAAGTACCAAGAGACGGGGAAAAGATCCATACCAAACATGAAGCAGTGAAATAGAAAAAAAACAGAGAACCAGAGAACCCATGTATCCAGAGAACCCATGGTTCCTAAGAACTCATGGTTCCAGAGAACCCATGGTGCCAGAGAACCCATGGTTGCTGAAAACCCATGGCTCCAGAGAACCCATGGTTGCTGAAAACCCATGGCTCCAGAGAACCCATGGTTCCTGAGAATTCATGGTTCCAGAGAACCCATGGTGCCAGAGAACCCATGGTTGCTGAAAACCCATGGCTCCAGAGAACCCATGGTTGCTGAAAACCCATGGCTCCAGAGAACCCATGGTTCCTGAGAATTCATGGTTCCAGAGAACCCATGGTGCCAGAGAACCCATGGTTGCTGAAAACCTATGGCTCCAGAGAACCCATGGTTGCTGAAAACCTATGGCTCCAGAGAACCCATGGTTCCTGAGAATTCATGGTTCCTGAGAATTCATGGTTCCAGAGAACCCATGGTTCCAGAGAACCCATGGCTCACTCAGAAACGCAGAGACCAAGGAAGGTGGAAGAGAGTGTGAAAGAAATATAGAGTAACTTAAACAGCAGAAACCCGAGAAAACAAGCAGGAGAGTATTTACAAGTCACACTGTGACTTGTAAATGCTCTCCATCTCCATGTGACTTGTAGATGATCCAAGTTGGACCGAAACATTGTCATAGGCTTCTTTTTACAATGTTTGGAGTTATTTGTGTGTTGCTCCAGTCACGGTATTGTGCTTTTTGCTCTGTCTCTACACAGCAAAAAGGTCTCTACGAATACGAAAAAAATAGGAAGGGAAGATTTCCAAAATGGCATAGCATCAAAGGCCAAAACTGAACCATAGTTACTCGACAGTCGCATGAGAAAAATAGGATCTATAAAGGATCAAGCGATAAAGTTGAAGGAGAAGGAAGGAATAAGACAATAAAACAAAGTAACACACTCATAAAACTCTTCACATACAGAGGGGAAGGATCAAGTAACTTCACCTCTCTTTCCTTACCAACCTCTTAAAGCTAGCTCAATATACCACCCACCTTTCTTGCCTCCCACTTTAAAATACAACACAACTTTTCAACCTTATCAGCTCTCTGGTCACTAAACGACTGATAAGCCTCTGACAAATATACTATGCCGTGACAGTGGCAAGGATGCCAAAACTGGAAACAACTTAATGTTTGCAGTGGGAGAGTGAGGGGGGGGGGAGGGGGAAGACACTGCCAGGTGGAGTGAGCACTCATCCATCATGCAGCTGGTTCGCTGTGTGCAAGCACCACTGACATGCAATCAGCACGGCCATTAAGAACCCAAACTGGTGCTCGACTCCACAAGGTCAACACTCGCAAATAGGGGCACAAGAGACAGGCATAAAATCAGGGGCACGAGAGCAATATCTCAAATACATACATATATGCATGTATACATACACTATCCACAGCTTGAAGAGTGGATATGATAGGGCCCTGAAAGACAGAAATCGCTACAAGTGGTGGATAAGAGAGGGCCGGCCCAATTAAATGGGCTATCTCATGGCAAAGACCAACGTCAAGACTTTTACCACCTGAAGTATATTCTAACAAGTATAAGCAGAGAACTTAACCACGGCATATCCAAGGCTTTCCCAACACCCTTCCATTATACACAACACGAATTATCAACATATCACTTTATATTTTTTTCAAGAGGGAAACTGTTAGGTTCGCCGGAAAATTGTCGTAATTTACAGTCGCGTTCACAGAAAAATAATAATTCAGATGGATTTTCAAAACAACATTCTCTAAATTGTAAGTGTGGAGTTCAATATGATCTCTGAACCTCGACGCATACAGCTAACCTCAGCCCATCCTTACTACTGGTAGTTACCATCAACACATCCTCACTACAGGAAGCTACCATCAACACATCCTCACTACAGGAAGCTACCATCAACACATCCTCACTACAGGAAGCTACCATCAACACATCCTCACTACAGGAAGCTACCATCAACACATCCTCACCACAGGAAGCTACCATCAACACATCCTCACTACAGGAAGCTACCATCAACACATCCTCACTACAGGAAGCTACCATCAACACATCCTCACCACAGGAAGCTACCATCAACACATCCTCACTACAGGAAGCTACCATCAATACATCCTCACTGTTATCATTGTGATATCTTAACAGTTATCACTATATTCAATTTTAACAAAGTACTCACCTATCTGTGGTTGCAGGGGTCGAGTCACAGCTCCTGGCCCAGATGTGTGGGTGTGCGAGATTTGTTTTAAAAAATATATATATTTCCCCGCTGTACACGTATAAATAATCACATATGTTCAGATTAATAATTCATATAATTTAGGCATTAATATATTGCTGACTAGTTCAATTGGATCCGCCAAATGAATCATGTAATTTAGTTAATAATATTTATGTCAAGTGTTTGCAGTGTAAAAGATTTATATAGCCGAGCTCAGTGGACGAAAGGCAAGTTTGGGCTGAAGGAGGACTTCAACCTTGAGCAAAACATTGTCTTAATAAAGGCTTATTCTGTCTGCTTTGTATGTGTGTGTGTGTGTGTGTGTGTGTTTATTAACGTGTTAATATATCTGTTTCTCTCCTTAGTTTGGAAACGTGGTTTTTCTGGCTTGTGTTCGAATGTGGACGAGGCGAGATGTTGAGGCAAGTCTTTCTATACATGTTGCCCCTCATCATCTAGCAGTACCTAGGATTTAAACAGCTGTTGTAGGCCGCAATCTAAGCTAGAGAACTTAGGAACCCCAAAAGAATTGCTGCTGGCGGTCCACTGGCCCACATATCCACCTAGTTGATCTATCACACCACGGATAATGATCCAGTTTCCTCTGGAATACTTTCACACTTGTGCCTTCAATGTTTCTGATATATGCTGGTAGCAGGCTGAAGAGCCACAGATGTTCTCTTGTTATACTAATGGCGCATCTGCTTTTCTCTAGATCTGATACTTTCTCCCATCTCTCTCCCTCCGGTACGTTGACAGTTAAGGTAGTGTGCAGATTTGGGACCAAACCCTCCAGTATCTTCCGCGTGTATGTTACTGGGTATCTCTCTCCCTTTCTTTGAGGCGTTTCCAATAGTTTAAAGGCTTCAGCGGACAATAAACGCTCTCTGTTTTGCTTCCAGCTTCGTCATCTCTCCTGCCTTGAACATAGCAGTACTCTACACGAGGGAGCACAGCGGATTTGAATAGTGTCACAATTGGCCTCATTTCTCTCGTTCAGAAAGTTCTCATGATCCACCCAGTCATTTTCCTAGACTTAGCATTTGTTTTACCGTGTTTTTTAAATGATAGGTCAGCTGACATTATTATACACACAAGTCTTTTACATGTTCTCAACTTTCTATGGAGCGTTCCTCCTTTATCTCGTATACAGTGACTCAATCATCATCTGTAAGGCTTCCCACTGGAAGACTTACATAAGAACATGAGAAAGAAGGAACACTGCAGCAGGCCTACTGGCCCAGGCGAGGCAGGTCCAATTCTTAACCTAGTCAGGTCAGTCACATTCACTTAAGGGAGGAGCACGGCTTAAGACCTAGTAGCACAAGCTAGTCAGGTCCAACTCACACCCACCCACACCCACTCATGTATTTATCTAACCTATTTTTAAAACTACACAACGTCTTAGCTTCTATGACAGTACTCGGGAGTTTGTTCCACTCATCCACAACTCTATTACCAAACCAGAGCTTTCCTATATCCTTCCTGAATCTTATTTTTTCCAATTTAAAACCATTGCTTCGAGTCCTGTCAATACTAGATATTTTTAGCACGCTATTTACATCCCCTTTATTAATTCCTGTTTTCCATTTATACACCTCAATCATATCCCCCCTAATTCTACGCCTTTCTAGAGAGTGCAGATTCAGGGCCCTCAGTCTATCCTCATAGGGAAGATTTCTGATACATGGGATCAACTTAGTCATCCTCCTCTGTACGTTTTCCAGTGCATTTATATCCATTCTGTAATACGGTGACCAGAACTGTGCAGCATAATCTAAATGAGGCCTAACCAAGGATATATAGAGTTGAAGAACAACTTGAGGACTTCTATTATTTATACTTCTTGATATAAAGCCAAGGATTGTTAGCTCTATTGTGAACACTTATGCACTGTTGTCTTGGTTTAGGTTACTGCTAACCAGAACTCCTAAATCCTTTTCGCAATCCGTAATATTAGGATCTACATTATTTAGTTTATATGTGGCATGGTTATTTTCTGTCCAACATTTAGAACTTTGCATTTGTCTATATTAAACTGTATCTGCCACTTCTCCGACCACTGCATCAGTCTATTCAAATCATCCTGGAATGCTCTAACGTCCTCATTTAAATTAATTGGACGGCCTATTTTGATGTCATCAGCAAATTTGCTTATGTCGCTATTTATTCCCTCATCTATGTCATTTATGTAAATTGTGAACAACAAGGGGCCCAACACTGACCCCTATGGAACACCGCTTGTGACGTGCCCCCATTCTGATTTCTCCCATTTTATGCAAACTCTCTGCTGCCTATTTGTCAACTCTATTGAAAGCCTTACTGAAGTCCATATACACAATATCATATTCAATATCATGATCTACCTCCTCAAATACCTTAGTTAAGAAAGTCAGTAAATTCGTAAGACAGGAACGCCCCTTTGTAAAACCGTGCTGAGATTCATTAATCAATTTATGCCTTTCAAGATGGCTACGAATTGCTTCGGCAATTATTGATTCCATGAATTTACCAACTATGGAGGTAAGGCTTATTGGTCTATAGTTCGAAGCTAAGGACCTGTCACCTGCCTTGTAAATAAGTATTACATTTGCCATTTTCCACTTGTTTGGCACTATGCCAGTTTGTAGTGATATATTGAAAAGATTAGCCAAAGGTATGCTAAATTCCTCTTTACATTCCTTTAAAACCCTCGCAAACAGTTCATCAGGGCCTGGGGATTTGTTAGGTTTTAATTTCTCTATTAGTCTGAGGACCATGTCACTAGTTACCCTAATAGTGCATAGTTTATTATAGTCCTGTTCTACATAATTTATTATTTCTGGAATTTCGCTAGTATCTTCCTGAGTAAAAACTGAGAGGAAGTAGGCATTGAAAAGTTCACACATTTAGTTATCCCTGTCAGTGATCTGACCTGAGTTACTCTTAAGTGGGCCTATCTTGTCCCTAATCTTACTTCTGTATACCTGAAAGAACCCTTTTGGGTTATTCTTCGAATCCATTGCGACTTTAGCCTCATAATCCCTTTTTGCTTTTCTTATTAATTTTTTTTTATTTCTCTCTTTAACTGAATATATTGATTTCTTAACTGCCCTTCCCGTCTTTTGATACGCCTATATATACCTCTCTTTTGACCAATGAGATATGTTTTAATCTATTGTTTATCCATTTGGGATAATTTTTGTTAGAACTAATTTCCCTACTCGGAACAAAAGTTGTCTGGGCAGCTAGCACTATGCTCTGAAATACGTCATATTGGCAACCAGCCCTACCTACCTGACCCATAGGAAGGTCTTCCCAATTTAGCCCACCCAGGTAATTTCTGAGCCCCATGAAATCGGCCAAGCGAAAGTCTGGAACAGAGACTTGATTGCAGTTATCTGGGTAATTCCATGATATATTGAAACTATGTGATTTGTGATTGCTTTCCCCAAGCTCATCATTAACCTCAAGATTATTAACTAGTGATTCTTTGTTGGCAAGAAGCAAGTCAAGCAGGTTATTTCCTCTAGTTGATTCTGTCACAAACTGTTTTAAAAAACAATCTTGAACCGTATCAAGAAAGTCACTAGACTCAAGATTTACTATCACATTGTTCCAATCAATTTGTCTAAAGTTAAAATCTCCAATTAACACAACATTTTCATATCTAGACGCCTTGTGAATTTCGTCCCATAGAAGTTTACTGCACTCCCTATCAAGATTTTGGGGCCTGTAAATCACACCCAAGATTAGTTTTTCAGGGCCCTCAAGAAGCTGTAACCAAACAGATTCAGTGGCTGACGCTTCTAATTTTATATCTTGTCTAACACAACAGTTTAAATTGTCTCTGACATACATCGCTACTCCACCACCCTTCCTGTTGACCCTATCAGTGTGGAATAATTTACAGTCTTGTATGTGACATTCAGAAGGCGTTGTTGACCCAGCGGTGACTTGATGACAAGCCACTTAATGACAAGCCACTTAATAGTCAAAGCTTTGTAAAGAAACTTTGAACTCAGTGACAAAGAAGCATGACTGCTTAGCAACTGTACTGGAGAGTTAGAGAGAGGGAGGGAGGGAGGGAGAGGGATAGAGAGAAAGAGAGCCTGAGTGTATGTGTAGTATTTGTGTGTGGTGTGTGTGTACTCACCTAGTTGTACTCACCTAGTTGTGGTTGCAGGAGTCGAATCATAGCTCCTGGCCCCGCCTCTTCATTGGCCGCTACTGGGTCACTCTCCCTGCGCCATGAGCTTTATCATACCTCTTCTTAAAGCTATGTATGGAACCTGCCTCCACTACATTGCTTCCCAAACTATTCCACTTCCCGACCACTCTGTGACTGAAGAAATACTTCCTAACATCCCTGTGATTCATCTGAGTCTTTAACTTCCAACTGTGTCCCCTTGTTGCTGTGTCGCATCTCTGGAACATTCTGTCTTTGTCCACCTTGTCAATTCCTCTCAGTATCTTATATGTTGTTATCATGTCCCCCCTATCTCTCCTCCTCCAGTGTCGTCAGGTCGATTTCCCTTAATCTATCCTCGTAGGACATACCCCCTTAGCTCCGGGACTAGTCTTGTTGCAAACCTTTGCACTTTCTCTAGCTTCTTTACGTGCTTGGCTACGGTGTGGGTTCCAAACTGGTGCTGCATACTCCAGTATGGGCCTAACGTACACAGTGTACAGGGTCCTGAACGATTCTTTATTAAGATGTCGGAATGCTGTTCTTAGGTATGCTAGGCGCCCATATGCTGCAGCAGTTATTTGGTTGATGTGCGCCTCAGGAGATGTACCTGGTGTTATACTCACCCCAAGACCTTTTTCCTTGATTGAGGTTTGTAGTTTCTGGCCCCCAAGACTGTACTCCGTCTGCGGTCTTCATGACTTTGCACTTGGTGGAGTTGAACTCCAGGAGCCAATTGCTGGACCAGGCTTGGAGCCTGTCCAGATCCCAGGTCCTTGTCCGATTGAATTCTCCTCATCAACTTCACATCATCGGCAAACAGGGACACTTCGGAGTCTATTCCTTCCGTCATGTCGTTCACAAATACCAGAAACAGCACCGGTCCTAGGACTGACCCCTGCGGAACCCCACTCGTCACCGGTGCCCACTCTGACACCTCGCCACCTCGTGTGTGTGTACTCACCTAATTGTACTCACCTAATTGTGGTTGCAGGGGTCGATACTCAGCTCCTGGCCCCGCCTCTTCGCTGTCTGCTACTGGGTCTCTGCTCTCCCTGCTCCATGAGCTTTATCATACCTTGTCTTAAAACTATGTATGGTTCCTGCCTCCACTATATCTTTCTCTAGACTATTCCACTTCCTGACTACTCTGTGGCTGAAGAAATGCTTCCTAACATCCCTTTGACTCATCTGAGTCTTCAGCTTCCAGTTGTGTGTGTTAGTTACCATTTTGTCCTAGGCACATGTCGATTTGACACTAGGCCTGTTGTATGTATGTGTGTGTGTGTGTGTGTGTGTGTAAGGAAACACTTCGAAATGTTTCCGCCCCGCCGGGAACTGAACCCGGGCCCTCCGTGCATCAGGCGAGAGCTTTAGCCATCAGGCCACCGAGGCAGTGTGTGTGTGTGTGTTTGTGTGTGTGTGTGTGTGTGCATGCGTGCGTGCGTGTGTACAAATATAAAATAAATACCGTAATTGCGTTAGTGTGGTTCCTTGTCGTTAATCCTGCTGGATAATGGAGGGTAATTATGGTGTTTATCATGGATAATGGAGAGTGAGAGGTGGTCATCCCTGGATATATATATTAGTTTTTCGTTCTATTGTGTGGTTGGAAACAAATTCCAGCAGTCTGGATCTTGACACAAGACATTCAAATTTGGTGATGAAAGTTGGCCGAGAATTCAAGTGTACACAAGATGGGCAGCATGAGTGAGCACTAAACCAGGCTGGAGCACCCACCAGGGCCACATTACCTAACTTAGAAAGCTACACCATTACTGCCAACACAAATTTAGAAGTGCCCTTCCCCCCATCCCCCTGATGGACTGGACCTGTCTGTCATGGTCCTCTACACACACACACACACACACACACAGACTTGTGACGTCACGATAGCCGCTCATGTGAGAGCGTCGCCCAAGGCGTCGGCCTCAGTCAACGGTAGGAGTACGTAAGGCATAGGCACGGCAGGCCTCTGGCTCTCTCACAGATTAAGACAATACACTTGTAACCACCCTCCAGAGTGTTTTACTACGACCGGATATCTCCCAAGAATCCCGTAACTAACACACACACCTCAAAGGCAGTGGGGTCGGACAATATCTCTTCGTGGGTCCTTAGAGAGGGAGCGGAGATGCTGTGTGTGCCACTAACAACAATTTCCAACACATCCATAGAAACTGAGCAACTACCTGAGGTATGGAAGACGGCAAATGTCGTCTCCATTTTTTAAGAAAGGAGACTGACACATTAAACTTCAGACCATCGTCACTGACGTGTATAGTATGCAAAATCATGGAGAAGATTATCAGGAGAGTGGTGGAGCACCCAGAACGGAACAAGCTTATAAACGACAACCAGCACGGATTCAGGGAAGGAAAATCCTGTGTCACAAACCTACTGGAGTTTTATGACAAGGTAACAGAAGTAGGACACGAGAGAGAGGGGTGGGTAGATTGCATTTTCTTGGACTGCAAGAAGGCCTTCGACACAGTTCCTCACAAGAGATTAGTGCAAAAGCTAGAGGATCAGGCACACATAACAGGAAAGGCACTGCAATGGATCAGAGAATACCTGACAGGGAGGCAACAACGTATCATGGTATGTGACGAGGTGTCAGAGTGGGCGCCTGTGACGAGCGGGGTTCCATAGGGGTCAGTCCTAGGACCAGTACTATTTTTGGTATATGTTAACGACATGACGGAAGGGATAGACTCAGACGTGTCCCTGTTTGCAGAAGATGTGGAGTTAATGAGGAGAATTAAATCGGATGAGGATCAGGCAGGACTACAAAGAGACTTGGACAGGCTACAAGCCTGGTCCAGCAACTGGCTCCTTGAATTTAACCCCGCCAAATGCAAAGTCATGAAGATCAGGGAATGGCAAAGAAGACGACAGAAAGAGTATAGTCTAGGTGGTCAAAGACTGCAAACCTCACTCAAGGAAAAGGATCTTGGGGTTGGTATAATACCGAGCACATCTCCTAAGGCGTACATCAACCAGATAACTGCTGTAGCATATGGGCGCCTGGCAAATCTGAGAATAGCGTTCCGATACCTCAGTAAGGAATCGTTCAAGACACTGTACACCGTGTACGTCAGGCCCATACTGGAGTATAAAGCACCAGTTTGGAACCACACCTGGTCAAGCACGTCAAGAAATTAGAGAAAGTGCAAAGGTTTGCAACAAGACTAGTTCCAGAGCTAAGGGGAATGTCCTACGAAGAAAGGTTAAGGGAAATCAGCCTGACGACACTGGAGGACAGGAGGGTTAGGGGAGACATGATAACGAGATACAAAATACTACGAGGAATTGACAGGGTGGACAGAGACAGGATGTTCCAGAGATGGGACACAGAAACAAGGGGTCACAATTGGAAGCTGAAGACTCAGATGAGTCAAAGGGATGTTAGGAAGTATTTCTTTAGTCATAGAGTTGTCAGAAAGTGGAATAGTCTGGCAAGTGACGTAGTGGAGGCAGGAACCATACATAGTTTTAAGACGAGGTATGATAAAGCTCATGGATACCTTTGAAATACCTTTGAAGAGTTTCGAGAGTATCTACTCTCTGAGCCCGGCCATGGGCCAGGCTCGTCTGGAGCAGGAAGAGAGAGGACCTAGTAGCGATCAGTGAAGTGGCGGGGCCAGGAGTTATAAATCGACCACTGCAACCACAAATAGGTGAGTACACACACACACACACACAAACACACACACACACATACATACCACCTATCATACACGCTCACAAGTACCACACGCGCACATTCTACAAGAGCCTGCAAACCATACCAACACTCATCCCTCGACGCACTCCACACAACATCCCCACCACGCCCAAATACCGCACCCCACACAACATCCCCACCACGCCCAAATACCGCACCCCACACAACATCCCCACCACGCCCAAATACCGCACCCCACGTAACATCCCCACAACGCCCAAATACCGCATACCACACACCACTATACACACGACTGTAAACAACCACGCCCTCACCTCAAAAATACACTGAGTGCACTGTCATGGGCCCTATTAAACGTATTTTCAAAAGTAAAGTGAAAGACGATTAAGACGTATTGTATGAACGTTACTGCCCAGCGCAGCGTGAAAAGCCTTGTTAAGTGGTTAAGTCATGTCAATTAGTGCCAAGATGTGTCTAAATGCGTGTTGTCAAGTGCTGTGTCAGCCCAATGGCTGACCTAACAGAGGTAACGTGAGATCGTGAACAATCTGAAGCTGCATCACATAAAATAACAAAGATATGATGCTTTAGACAATATACAAAACAGAGAGAAAGAGAAAGAGAGAGAGAGAAGAGAGAGAGAGAGAGAGAGAGAGAGAGAGAGAGAGAGAGAGAGAGAGAGAGAGAGAGAGTATACGGAGTAATGCACTTGGCATCAGACATGCGGCAGGATGCATCCTCCTCTGTACCTCTTACACGTTCATGCATGCACCTCTCTCCTGCCTCTCTTTCATGGTACCTTTACATTATGGTCAAAGCTCACTGCAGGAACCAAGACAACAAACGCGCCTAGATTATAACAAATGAAAAAGATCACATAAGCCTTTAGCAATTTCATACGAAGGCATTAAAAAGACATACTAAATCGTACATAAGACTTAACTGAAGGGTACATAATGCCCAATTGAAGCGAAAAGGTCTAATTTCAACAGAGTGGACTCAATGTAAAATTTTCTGAGGTCTATTTGAGGGCAAGATAAAACCTAACTGAGGTGTAGAGATCTACTGTCGAAGATTCTGGCTAGAAAGTGACATATACCTTTAATGAATTTCCAGAGTGTTTCTACTCAAGGAACCCGGCCATAGGCCAGGGCTTGTCTGATGCTTGCCTGGTCAACCAGGCTGTTGCCAGTGGTGGTGATGGTCAGCTGCCCCACATATCCATCACAGCCTGGTTGATCTGGCACCTGGTGAGGATACTTGTCCAATTTCCTTTTGAAGACTTCTACACTTGTCCCAGCAGTGTTTCTGGTATCATCTGGTAGGATGTTGAATAGTCTGGGGCCACGAATGTTGATAGTGTTCCCTTATTGTGCCCACTGCACCCCAATAATGCTAGGTCGCCCAAGACACAGGCCAGTCACCTCCAAGAAAATCCAAGGCTTGCAGCAAAATACTAGGCAGTAAAGTCTGCAAAAACTGAAACAGATACACAATATGTTACGAGTATACCAACGATGAAAGATAATTTGATATGGGATTATGAGAGCACAGACTTGGGATTTCCATTACAAAGTGAACAGGTTTGTTCCACACTCCAGGAAACTTGTTGTATTAGATTTTATTGAGCATGTGACTAGAAATGGCCAATTTGTGATTTGGAAAGTAATGCAGTTATCTGGCTGACTGTCAAACAAGACTCAGGTTTGGTGTGTGAGGGTCGTGGTTATGTAGGAGTGAGAGTAGTAACAAACGGGTATGCAAGTGGTAGTGATGGTTGTATTGTTGATAGCGTGTTCGTCAGGAAAACCTACCAACATGGGTTTTTGTCAAAAGATGACCCGTTCATTGTTGCCAGCCCTATCTATGGCAGGGGGTGTGGTGAATCAGTGGTGACATGTGTAGATGGCGTACCTGTTGGCCCTATACTGGCCATCCCCCTAAACAAAGTCAGTATTTCACTGTTGTAAAACAGTCAAATGGGTGACTGACACGAGACTAACCGAGTGAACAACTGGTGTGAGCAAACTTTCTAGTAATGGTCGGGGGGTTTGCCTCTGCTCTGAACACACACTGAGAACAGGTAGGACGCAGGTACACACACTCACAAGTCTGCTGGGATAGCGGACAGCGAGGGCGATGACCTGCAGAGTTCTAACAATATATACAAATAAAGAAACACTGCAATATGCCTCTTCCCACTCTTACACTGGACAAAAATTATTACACACCCAAACCGAAAGTTGACACAATTATAAATCAGTCATCCTCGTCTCTCCCTTAAAATTGGAGTCCAATAAATTACCTATTTTTTTCTAGGAATATATATATATATATATATATATATATGCAAGTAATAGGATAAAATATACATATTACATCAGTCACTTTCCTCAGGTCGTTCATATTCCACCATCGACCTTGATCCTCTGTCACCCCCCCTTACCCATCAATCCACACCCCCGATACCCCCTAACCCCCACTGCCAGCATACCGAATACAGACCTCAGCGGCCGCCAGGGGTCAACCCCTCCTTCATCTTCTGACATCCCGACGCCATAAACGGCCTCAGTCACGTGATTTCCAATGACCCCATCAGATGAACCCCGTGTGACCCCCAGTGACTGACCTGACTGCAATGTGACGCTCGTTTCATATTGCCCCCTTCCCCTTCACCTCCTCGTCAACGACTGGGTTGCGGGGGCGTTGACCTCCCGAACACCCTCCAGGTTGGTAGAAAAAAATCCCAACTATACGACGTTTCGGTGTTTCCTGGACCATTATCAGGTGGGAGGTGAGAAAAGGAGTGCATTTAGTACACACCTGAAATTATTAGATTTTTAGATTTTGCCGCCGAAGCGGCTAGTTTATTGTGCACCCAATGTCCATCCTGTGAAGGGTAGTGGGAGAACATATGAATACACAAAAGGCACGGAAGCAAACACGTGCCTTTGGTCGGTATCAATTACCAAGGTTCATAGCCCACAAAAGGCCTAGGAAGTAGGCCCCAAAAGGGTTAGCAGGAGTACATCTGGATTTATACCACCTATTGTCTTATCTGTTGCAGGCAAATTTAGAATATTTGCTGAATATGTCTGGTATCTTATTTTCATTAATAAGATACTCTGACATATCACATACTGTAGGTTATACTATTTCATAAGTTCCTCAATAAATGGACAATTAAGCATACAGTGTTCAAGAAAGTGACCATACTGCTGGCCACATACATTGCGTTTAGTATGATTATCATTTGTGTGTCAGCCAAGCTGCCAGAGGTACTTGTAACCAAGCTTAAAACTGGACACTACAGCTTTGTCAGTCTGGTGACATTGCAAGTTGCTCCACAAACATTGTTATGTAAGTTCATGTTATCACAGTGTTAGATCTACTCAGGCTTCTAAGTCAAGTGCCTTCAGTAATGGCAACGCCACTAATGATTAAAAAGTCAAACTCAGTGTCATAATTTAACTTCAGTGTTATTTGGATGGCAGTGTAGACGCCTAGTTGTTAATTCTTATACCTAACTAACATGGTTGCTATAGTTGTTATCTAGGGGGATGTGGGGATAACAACAACAGATGCAGCCCTGCCACTACACTCCTGTAAACATGTTACAAACTAAACAAAACTACGAACCAAGCAATCAGAAAATCCTCACCGAGAAACCTCACAAATTCTCACACCAGCCACAATCACTACCAACAACCCTCACTCACTGATATCCATAGCAACAACTCTTACACCATCCACAATCAGTAGCAACACCCACAACAATCACAATCCGAAGCAACAACTCACACAGTAACCACAATCAATAGCAATAACTTTCAAACAAGTATCATAATAAAGAGCATAATAAAGAGCATTGTATTATATATTACATTAAACTGTATATTGTGTGCCATATATAATACTTGTCTAACAAAGCAAGTCTCGCGTTTACTGCTGTCGTTATTCGGCTGAGTGCCTCAGGCGAAATGCTCGGAACTATGCTCAGGAAAGTTAGCAACCTTTGTTCCCCGTACCTGTACTCCGTTTCCGGTCTTCTTTACCCTTCCCCAGATTTTTCATAACTTACATTTGCTGGGGTTAAATTCAAATAGCTACATTTTTTTCAGAGCAATCTTGCAGCTTGTGTCTGGTGAAGACCCACTGGGACCCATGATAATGCTTGAACAACACAGGTCACACAATGAGCTGGGCCTGCACGATGAACCTACCCCTTGGTGGCGGTCACGGCAATTGTTGAATGAAAACAGAGCAGTTTTAATGGAGTGGACTCCTCCCACTCGTGAGTCATTCATAATGATCACTGAGTGGGGAGTCCTTCTGACTACCACTATAATCACCACCCATCCGCAGTGTCACTACTAACTACAGCAGCTACCACCACTGTAACTACACCCCCACCCTCACTGTAATTACACTCACCGTCACTGTAACTACACCACCCATCACTGTACACCATCCACCGTCACTACACCACCCACCCTCACTGTTATTACACTCACCGTCACTGTATGTACACCACCCACCGTCACTGTACACCATCCACCGTCACTGTACACCATCCACCGTCACTACACCACCCACCCTCACTGTACACCGCCCACCGTCACTGGACCACCCACCCTCACTGTAACAACAGCAGTCACTGTCATCACTGTAACCATGCATTCCTGCATTACTTTATCTGCCTGTCCCTCCACTGCCTACATCCTTCCCTCTCTCCCATCCACTTATTCTCTCTCTCAGATCCAAGAGACCGAGGACCAACTATGTTATTTTGTAGTGGTTTCTGCTGCAACCAGCTGAATCATGATCTGATACTACTGCTGTCTGTATCCAGTACAGCCAAAGGCTTTGTAGATACAATGAAATACAAACTCTTAAGTTTTTTTGTAGTATCAACTCCAACCAAAGTTGGAAGTTTTTAAAATGGAAACTGAATCTGATCAACCAGGTTATGATGGTAGTGTAGGCTTGTGCAGTTACGTCCGAGTTGACCAGGAACTCAACAATGGAGACTGTACATCAACGGTATACAATACCGACAAGTTGAAAAATTTAAGACACATGTGCAACATCTGGGTATCTTTATTGCAGACGTTTCGCCCTCCAGTGGCTTTATCAATACAAATTCTGGTGTGAAGAGCACCGGTGTTCTTCACACCAACTCCAAGGCTGAGCGACTGATCACCTCATCTTTTGTATATAGTTCTACTGTTTCCAATTATGTCCTAGAATTTGAACTGATAAAGCCACTTGTTGGCGAAACGTCTACAATAAAGATACCCAGATACTGCACATGTGACTTAAATTTTCAACAATGGAGACTGCCATCAGGCTGTATTATGTCACAGGTAGTCGCCTGTGTTATAAAAGACTTGAAACCCCCGCCGATTCGCACAGACGAGCCTACTGCAGCTTCCCTTAAAACAAGCAAGACATCTAAACTAAATCATTACACAAAAGTATAATAATTTAACAGCAGCTGGCAATTAAAAAAAAACACGTGGCAATAAATGAGAATGACGTATTTTCCAGAGCCTGAGGATAGGTGGACAGCAACCCACACACAAACAGACCCGTCTGTAATGACACTGAACTAATCGGTTAACTTTCAACTCAAAGAGAACGGAAGATTAATGAGAGTGACTTGAAAATGATAATGTCTGCTGATTTTACATTCAGATGCCACAGTTTTATCACAGCTGCAAGGAAATGACTAAGCTGGGTAACTAGAAGCTGCCAAACAAACGATGCCAAGAAAATGAAAATCGCTTATTCTCTCTAGACTGAAATACAGTGGACCCTCGGTTAACGAATACCCCGGAAATCGTGCAATTATGTAAGTATAATTTTGTAAGTTCTTGTGGAAGTGTATTTTTGGGGGTCTGAAATAGACTAACCTACGTGAAATTTTTCCTTAAGGGAGTAAATTCGTTCGGTAATGGCACTTGAGCAGACTTCAGGAGTGAAGTTTTTACGAAACTCGGGGGTCCACTGTATTGTTGTTCTCTAACAGCCCCTCATAAGGCAGCCAAATCTTTCTTATTCACTTCATTTATCTACATTCATTAACTCTCTCTCTCTCTCTCTCTCTCCACACTTGAATTTACTGTGGAGAGTTCATTTCAAAGCTAAGCACTAAGGTACACTAACAACCTTGGGATGCAACCCGCAACAGTCGACTAACGCCCAGGTACCTATTTACCGCTAGGTAAACAGGGACGACAGGCGTATGTAAACATATCCAATGTTTTCTACCCGTGCCAGGGATCGAACCATGGACCCCTCAGCATGTGAGCTGAAGGTGCTTCTTCCCTAAAGTTACCCACCTCTTAAGAGCTTCTGTCTTCATTTACCCTCCACTTAAGAGTGAAACACCGAACTAGATGATAAACAGTCTGGTTTCAAATCAACATCTTGGTCATCTTACCTGTTGTTTATGCATTAGATTCGTGGAAAAACAATGGCATAAGCCAAAGACACTGGTAGCGGAGAAAACCCGACATTACGATGCTTTACACAAGGCTGGGCATTATTATGTACACAGGCAAAAGCAGATACACTGCCTTATAAAGCATACGGTCACCCCCGAGGGAAGGCTCAGAGAAACACAGGTCAAATGCAGAACTTTCTTATTGTTTGCACTGAGATAAGAGTAGCTAGCACCTTTTCCAATTTGACTCCCACTAATACCTGACCTCACCTCTGACTCGTCTTACTCCGAGGCTGACCTCAGGGTACTCGTGTGCTCCATAAGGCGGTGAAACTGTTGCTTTACCGTGCACTTCACTAAGCCTAGACTGGGACAGACACTTGTGATACATGGTTTTCTCTACTACCAAGTACCCTTCTCCAATCAGACGAATATTTGGAAACACTTCTTCTGTTTCTTGATAAGTGAAATACCATCACGATCATCACCCACCAACACCACCTATCAACACCACCACCACCCACCACCATCACCCACCACCACCACCACCACCACCATCACCACCCACCACCATCACCCACAAGCACTTGGACACAGCGTAGGTCACACAACACTCATAGCCATAAAAAATATATACACCACACACAATAAAAACAAGGATAAAATTAACAAACGATAAAAGCAACGAACATAAACATACAACACAAATACCAAGTTAATATAACCAACATCACTAAAAAACAACATTCAATTATTAATTTAAAAACTCTCCTAAAAAATCCCCCGAGGTTCCTGTGCATAGTTTACATATCTGGGCAAAAGATTAACATGGACAGTTAGGGTAGGATGTGGGTGTGCTTCCCTGGGGCTAGGATGAAGTATGTAGCTAGCATGTTACCTAGCATCATGACAGGTAATGTGAG
The DNA here is from genome assembly GCA_009830355.1 of Cherax destructor. Taxonomy (NCBI): domain Eukaryota; kingdom Metazoa; phylum Arthropoda; class Malacostraca; order Decapoda; family Parastacidae; genus Cherax; species Cherax destructor. Next base: position 59,124 of record WNWK01000321.1, read on the forward strand.
CAACCCCGTTCTTAGCTTCAGTGCTGGAGACAATGATGTTAGAAAATGCTTGCCAAATACAGGGCAGCTAGGGATTTTATTTGTTCGGAGTGAGTAATTCCACTCATACGTAGCATTCTGTCAAGAGGAGTGGGCAGTGCATACATGGCTAGGGCAGCAACTGGTATAAATTACACACTTGACAAGATCTTCAAGAACACAACAATATCTTTCATTAACTGGTATCTATTCTTTGGCAAACCAATATATATATATTCAAGGAATGGGTTTCATAATTTTAGGGCTGGGATTGCAACGTTGCACAATTTAGATGAGTTAGTCGATGCTAGATTGTATCAGACTTACACTAACACAAGTTAGAGGTATGTATGTGTACAGAGAAATGAAAGATTGCAAACTTAGGCTTCAAGATCTATTACATATACAGCCAGGTTCAAGATCTATTACATATACAGCCAGGTTCAAGATCTATTACATATACAGCCAGGTTCAAGATCTATTACATATACAGCCAGGTTCAAGATCTATTACATATACAGCCAGGTTCAAGATCTATTACATATACAGCCAGGTTCAAGATCTATTACATATACAGCCAGGTTCAAGATCTATTACATATACACCAGGTTCAAGATCTATTACATATACAGCCAGAGAGCAACAAGAATAGAGTAATTCAATATACAGTAAACATGTTATTGTAGTAAAACAAACATAACTGAATTTGTTGAATAAAGTTGATACATGCTACATAAATGTATATAAAATATGTCTCACTGAAGATTAAGACACTTGTGCCATATATGGGATCTTTATTAAGGAAACGTTTCGCCACACAGTGGCTTCATCAGTCCAATACAAAGAAGAATAGTGAAGATCAGGAGTTTGAGGTAATCAGTCCCTCGGCCAGGAGTCGATGTAATCAGTCCATCAATCTTGGAAGTAGGTGGAAGTAGGTCATGCCTATAAGTATGACCTACTTCCAGCTGTGGAATTATCCAGGGTGACACCGCCTACGACTGCTTCACCTCACCTGTCTACAGTATATAAGCCACTTCGCGCATATGCGGACTGATTACATCAACTCCAGACTGAGTGATTACCTCAAATTTCTTCTGGTCTTCGCTATTCTTTTCTGAAGTCATACATACGGTGTGAGTGGACCCTAGGCAGTAAGTGCTTCAAGTGTCCACTGGCCATCTGATACGTCAAACTTTATTACTGAGACATTCACTGCCGACTTGATGGTTTTGGAGGCAATTTCCAAAACAATATCATAAGATTCATTTCTGAAATCGAACACGAGACATTTTACATTCAACAAATACAGTCTTTGCAGTTTTTGTTTGTCGTGGCCCTCATTACTTGGAGTCTGTGGAAGGAAGCTCGCATACCCCTCCCCTCCTAAATTATTGTATAATTTAGCAGGGGAGGCTGAATAATTATTTAACCTAATCAGGAAGTTACTACTTATTATAAAGAATAAATGTTCACCAGTGCGAGGTTCATCATTCAACTTTTACCTACCCAGGATAGATGACGGTATGTTCGCTCCTGAGAAAAAGCAGAATATGATCACTAGACATGACGTAACTACCGAAACTGTTGTGGGGACGAAGGGGAGAGATGCAACAATGAAGAGAATATCCTGAGAGTGAGATCTGACTCTGCAATGACTATGCACAACACACTGAATCTTTCAGGCAAAGATGAGAAAAAAAACAACTACACTTCGGAACGTCTGGCACTCGCTTGCAAGCAGTGGTTGCAAAGTTCTGTATGAGGAAGATGAGGCCTACCCGACCACCCTTCAGCAGTATGTCTCTGACTTAAGGACAGTGTGTTTATCAAGATGACTCTTCTCAAGCTTCGACTCTTCCTGGCTGCATCTGTTACTACAACACAGCTGTAAATGACCTTACTGTCATCTACAGGGGTAATGTAGCCGGCTAGATCACTATTATATTGTTGAAGAACTAGGCACATTTGCAACATCTGGGTATCTTTATTTGTAGGTGTTTCGGTATCCAGTGCCATTATCAATATAGAATCAAGGACATAGTGAGAAAACTGTAGAACTATATACAAAAGACAAGGTAATCAGTCTCTCAGCTGAAGGGATGATTATCTTGTCTTTTGTCTTCCCATTATGTCCTTGATTCTGTATTGATAAAGCCACTGGAGGGCGAAACGTCTACAAATAAAGATACACAGATGTTGCACACGTGTTTAATTCTTCATCTTGTAGTAAATGCATACCATTCATGTACACTATTATATTACAAGACGGACAAGCATCACTAGTTTCAATCTGGTTACATCTTTCTCAAGAGTATTACCCCCATGCAACTGAAATATATTTCAAAACAAATCGATATTTGAAAAAAAATCGAATCAATTAAGGCAATGAACGCAATGACTCATCCTGTATGCAATACGACTGTTGCTGTATAACACACATAAGGCCACTTCTAGAGACAGGCTTTGAAATGAGCTTCAGAAAGAATGAACAGATAGCTTAGAAATATAATACAAGGGAGGAACTCTCGTCTTTAATCCTGTAAATTTATCAGGAGGCAGTTAAAAATACTGAGTCAATACTGTGTGTGCTAGTGGGTCATCGCCGCCCCGAGGAAGAACGCTGGCTACTGGAAGTTTGATTCGTCTGAATAAACCAGCAACCAAGAGTCGATGAAACTTGAGAGAGGCGGCCAGGAGCTATGAATAGACCCCATGCAAAAACAACTAGGTAAGTACAGCTCAGATTCTCTTTCCCTCTGTGTCTGTCTGTGTTCTTCCAAGCAACTCTTCCAGTTAAGTAACACTCAGACGCTCGTGGCTTCTCTTCCTCACGTACACCCGTCAAGAACAAACACAATTGTGACTTGAGAATGGTCCAGGACCGACCAAAATGTCGTTATAAGGTTCCTCTCCCAAGTGCGAGTGTTTGGTGAACAATATAAAACTCTATACCAATTATACCACAGTCATGCTATTATTATGTGACGCCGTGCAATGCTATGTCATGTAATATTATGGCATGTTATGTAGTTAGAGAGATAATTCGTCGGTATTATATCCCAGGCTTTCATCATAGCATGTTATGCTGTGTAATGAGAGGGTGTGTGATACTATGTAATGTAAGGGTGTGTGATGCTATGTAATGTGAAGGTGTGTGATGCTATATAATGTGAAGTAGAAGATTAATGTTTGTTTGGCAGCTGTCAGAACAGACGGACCAGTGTCACCTATTCTTCCACTGTGTACAGCAGATCATCTGAAGCGGCACTGTGTCTAAAGCCTTCTTGCAGCCTACTTATCCTTGTGTCTCCAGTTTCATTATTCGTTACACTTTTAAAACCTTTGTTGATTTATAAAAGGGGATTTATTGTTTCTGAAGCCATGTTGGCAGACACTCACGTACCTGTTACGTGCTAGGGTGACACTCTGTTCTCTTCTAAAATCTGAATCTGTGTGATAGTCATTTGTAGTTCGGTGCTGTAGTGAATACATCAATATTTCATCCATACTTAGCTTTTATATATATATATATATATATATATATATATATATATATATATATATACTGGGATCACACTTAACATTTTTCCAGGTGCCCGAGACTTGCCTCGGTTCTACTACTGAGTTGCAGAACTTGGATATAGTTTAGCACTTCCAGTGTCGCTTTCTCTGAAGACCTACGGTGAGATCCCGTGTGTACATGCCGTCTAGTTGTATTTACTTTCTTCCCTTTACGAGTTAATTACTAACTCTTGGGCTCCGCGTTTATGCTCCTGGATTAACTAGTGTGACTTACTCTCTGGCCTTTTAGGCTCCCCCATATCTAATTTCCAATCCACGTATAGCGTTGCTCTCCACTACATCTCTTATTAATTACTGCAGACCATCTGCACACTCTCTTCATACTGAAGAGTTTTGTTGTTGTTCCGTTGACTCCAATAAACTTCTAATTTTCACTTGTGTCTCTTGGTAACGTTTCTTCCCACCTCAGATAGTTCAATCAAATTCATCTATGTCTATGAGAATCTTATAAGATGTTATGTCTTTTCTACCTCTCCGAACTTCTAGTAATAAACTCTAGCTTCTTTAACTCCCCTCGCACCCCAACCCCTTGTGGGCATCCTATGAACCTTATCAAGTCTACTTTTACGCTGCATGATACGAGGCTTCCATGATGCTACCGCGTCCTTCAATGCTCTTCTTGCATATGTTGTCTGCGCAGTGTCGTGCTTCATTATTTATTATTCCCGAAAGTGTTTCTTGTATTTGCAAGCTCTGCACATGGCGCCGATGTTGTTGTTTACGTGTACTAGTCGCTTCAAAGACCCGGTGCAATATTCATCCCCAAGTCTTTTTCTCTCTAAATAATTTGAGTACCTCTCAGGTAGTATCTTCTTGCTCTCGATTTCATTCCCTTAACCTCGTTTTTGTGGGGTTAAATTTAAGCAGCCACTTGTTGGACGATTCTTGTAGTGAATGCTAATGAGCTGCTAGTGGTATGCTTAGTGACGTACTAGTGGCCTGCTAGTGACTAGTGGCCTGCTAGTGACATACTAGTGGCCTGCTAGTGACTTACTAGTGGCCTGCTAGTGCCCTACTAGTGGCCTGCTAGTGCCTTACTAGTAGCCTGCTAGTGCCCTACTAGTGGCCTGATAGTGCCTTACTAGTGGCCTGCTAGTGCCTTACTAGTGGCCTGCATAGTATCTCTGCTGTCTAGTTCAGCATCCAAGGTGATATTTTATCTAATCCTATCATCACCTTCCAGGTGTCCAGTTCCTTCAGGTGTATTTTTACATCTTAGGTAGAATCTATGTATTCCTTCCACCCGTTTTGTACTGGGATGAATGTTTTAGCGTCTCTTCTGCATTTCTGAGTAAGAGAATCAACCATACATTGCTTTTTCTTTATTATATTAGTTCACTGTACCATACCTTTTCAGTATGTTCGTCTCTTGTTCTTTTTTCGTTTATTCCATTTTCTTGCTCCACCTGGAGTATGTAATCAGACACCAAGATGAACTGGTCACTGAGTACCTACTGGTTCCTCGTACGTACTCGCATACTTCAACGATACTCTTCGCTGTGGTTGAGTATCAAGTCACATTTTTATGGTCCATATCCTCTTTCCATCCTAATTTTTTCAAGCGGGTGTGTGAAATACTATCTTACCTCTACGTGACTCCAGGAGGAGAACAAGGCTCGTGGTGTCTCCTCTCCGTATAATGTAGCTCGATTGGTAGCTCACTCAGTTCACAATGAGGTCCGTGGTTCGATTCCTAGTACGGGTGGAAACATTAGGACGTGTTTCTTTAAGACACCTGCTGCGACTGTTCACCTAGCAGTAAAATGGGTACCTGGGTGTTAGTCGACTGGTGTGGGTCGCATCCTGGGGACAAAATTGACCTAATTTGCCCGAAATGCTCTGCGTAACAAGGGGCTTTCTATATAGTAGTATGTCATTGACGTCAGCTAGGACTGTATACCTTGTACATGTACTTGTAGAAATAAAGATTATTTTTATTACATAACTGCCGAAATCTCCAATGCTTTTAAAGCATTTACTGCACTTTCTTTTCGCATGCACTCACCGATTAGTGTTTGCAAAGGATGAGTCCTGGGCTCATGCCGGGAGCAAGGGGCTAGTAACCCCTTCTCCTGAATATATTACTAAATGTAAAAGGGGAAACTTTCGTTTTTCCTTTTGGGCCACCCTACCTCGGTGGGAAACGGCTGATGTGTTGAAAGAAAGAATATATATATATATATATATATATATATATATATATATATATATATATATATATATATATATATATATATATATATATATATATATATATATATATATATATATATATATATATATATATATATATATCATCTGTTTTTGTATTCCGTGAGCAAATATGCTCAGTGATGCACTGCAGGTCTTCTCTTGTCACACTGCTCAGGCTGGTCGTGGTTGTGATGAGGTTGTGGGGTCGTGGTTGTGATGAGGTTGTGGGGTCGTGGTTGTGATGAGGTTGTGGGGTCGTGGACAAGGTTGAATGTATAATACAACTTTGCCCCGAAGCTGCTAGTCTACTTTGCACTCTACATTCATCCTGTGAACGGTAGCGCAACACATGACAACATACATAAACGTCCTAAGACCTAGGCCCCAAAATACATGAATACATCTGGATACATATTTACAATTTATATTTCAACTGTTACAATCAAATTTAGGATGTTTTCCTAAAATGTCTAGATTGACTTGCACTGTGCAGAAAGTGCACAGTCCACAAACAGTGATGACTTGCACTGTGCAGATTTTTTCAAAGCAAAAGGTAGTAGAAGGTTGACTTACACAGTTTAAATGAGAAGGATGAGTCGTAGTAGTGATGTTCTGAACGTACAAATTACTCAGCACTCACAGCAATAAGAATATAAAACACACACACACACACACACATTAAAAACAAAGATAAAACCAACCTCAGAGCGCACTCCAGGTAGACGCCAGGTAGAATAACAAGAGCTGTGAACATAAACGCTCAACAGAGTACGAAGTTAAAATAACCTGCATCAGTCAGAGGTTTCGTAAAACTATTAATGTAAAAAAAATCCCCAAAAGTTCCTGAAGATCCCTACAGGCACCCTGGTAATTATGAAAAACGAGATGAAGATGGAAAAGCTCAAGTCGTTAGCAAACTCTTAAAATATGTCCCACATTCAGCGCCACACCACAAGCTACACAGAGAGGAGCAGGTTGCTAAAAAAAAATATGCCTATGGGTGAGATGTGTGTGCTCAGTCCTCATACGATAGTCATTTCGAAGTGACGGTTCCTGCTGAAGGAGGAGAGCCAAACATCCACGTCCTGCCGAACCCTGTATAACTTGGTGCCGGTCTGTCGAGTCCACTGGGCACGCCTCTTCATGCACCATAACCAATGGATACGATCAAAAATGTTACTTAGACAAGAGTCTACTAGAGAGTGGGTTCGCTACAGCAGCTTTTGACTCGACATCCGACCGTTCATTTTCCCGGATCATCAAGATGGCTTAAACACCAGCAGAATGCCACATCCTGGAGCCGCGTGTGGAGGAGACGAGACAGTCACTCCTGAATAACAAGACACAATACCTTGACTGGAACAATACACAAATAACCCGGACATAGAAGAAAAGCTTATGACGACGTTTCGGTCCGTCTTGAAGCATTCACAAGTCACACTGTGACTCGTGAATGCACCAAGACGAACCGAAACGTCGTCATAAGCGTTTCTCTCTGTTATGTGCGGGTTATCTGTGTATAATAATCACTCGTGGCCCACGGAAACATACTGGGGATCTGAGTACAGGGTGAACCGAGAACTAAGTCAGCTATCAAGGTTACAGCGGTCAGAACGATGACTCGCTGCCAGAAGCGTGGCATCACCTGCATTATTGACATGGTCGGGTGTAGCGACCAGACGGCTGACTAAGATACTCAGCGTTTACTCTAGCTCGGGTTGCTTCTAGTCTACACTACACGAGACTCATTGCCGCTAATTACCATGCTTGCCCACTGAACGAGTGTTTACACTGGCACCCAGCAGAGTGCCACGATACAGGCTGCCAGGGCCACTCGGGGTTATGCTCTTTTACAAATACATAAGAAAATATTTCAGGCTTTTCTTTAATAAAAAAAATTACTTTCTGAACACTGATTCTATTGCGTTAATTCTGTATAACAGACACACACACAAAACCTAGTAGCGACCAACGAAGAGGCGGGGCCAGGAGCTGTGAATCGACCCCTGCAACCATATATAGGTGAGTACACACACACAAATATACACAAACACATTAAATAAAGATTCATAACCGGGTTATTATACTACCACACATATATTTTGAACACTAAGCCAGTAATATTTAATCAATTGTAAATATATAACATTTATAACTAATGTTATTATTTCCATCATGTTTTCATAACAGACAACAACAAAAACAAGTCAGTGTTGTGTATAGAGAGAGAGAGAGAGAGAGAGAGAGAGAGAGAGAGAGAGAGAGAGAGAGAGAGAGAGAGAGAGAGAGAGAGAGAGAGAGAGAGAGAGAGAGAGAGAGAGAGAGAGAGAGAGAGAGAGAGAGAGAAACCGACAGACTGACGGGGACTGTCACCACAAAAAAAAAGTTTCTGCCCAAGATATAAGCGCTATTACTTTCTGGCTTCGTTCTATACTTAGCAATTACCTTCAAGATCGGCGTTGTTGTCGTTATTGTTGTTTTCGTTTTCGCCGCTATTGTTGTCGCCGTTGTCGTCGTTTCATCAATATGGATAAATATAAAAACGCGGGTGTTGGCTGTATAACCACGGAGCAGAACTCTTCTCCAGACTGAGGGACCGACCCCCTCAAAACCACGTCTTCCAGAGTGATGGACTGATTACATCGTCTTTACATCTCTACTGCTTCTGTTACCTCTGGTAAATTAGACACATATGCAACACTTGGGTATCTTTATTGAGGACGTTTCGCCACACATGTGTCTAATTTACCAACTCGTCGGTTCTCTGAACCATTCATTCACATTCTGTTACCTCTGCTGTATTCGACTGAAGAAGTCTACTGTTTATTCGCAGAGGGAGCCTTTACTGGACGTTTCGCCAAAAAGCATGACTTTGAAAAAGCTCGATATATAGTGAAACGTTTAATAAAGGCTTGCTATGCTATAAGCATCTTACCCTAGGTCCTGGAGCATTATGCTGAGCAGAAAGACGACCCACAAGTCTTCACGTTCAAGACACGTATCGTACAAACTCTCACCTCAACCCGTTCTCGAATTCGAGCATACAGTTTCTGACGATTTTCCGTTCGTTTATTTTTGCACGATCTAACGTACGCGTATCACGAAAAAATTACTAGTTATTATCATCAGTTAGGAGTTTTATGACTCGCTCGCCATGAGTTCAAACCCCACCCATTCCGTGGTTCATCTTAACGAACAATAACGAAATGTAAAAGAGCGGGTGGATTACGTCTGGCAACCGCAGAGTATCGTAATATCTTAGAACGTGCGTTTTATCTCGAACGCTAAAAAAAAAAATGAAGGATGGGTTACACACCTAGAAAATGAATACTTTTTCTTGGACGCTATAAAAATGTTTTGTATAACAGTTTATTATATATACTGTATTATAAAACAATATATACGTATAAACGCTACACATGCAATTATTATGCAAATCAAAGCAGGAGACGGGTAGACTGTATAAAATATCCCAATAAAAAAACAGGGGTGTACCGTGTAATGAATACACAAAAACTCTGTAAATGTGAAGGGACCAAGACTTTTCAACGACTTCCCTGCTTACATACGGGGGATTCAGACCCCTGACTGTCTTCAAGAAAGAACTGCACAAGTTTCTTAAGTCAGTGCCGGATCAGCCGGGCTGAAGTGCTTATGCGGGCCTTCTTGTGGCTAGCACCAACAGCCTGGTTGTTCATGCCACCCACCGGGAGGCCTGGTCTGGGATCGGGCCCCGGAGATGTTAACCCACGGAACACTTCAGGTAGGTAGAACCCCCTTCCTCCCCCTCCTTCCTGACGGAGGGGACTATGCTGTTCTTTTTCTTGCTCCTACTTTTATTTTACTGGCTTTAATATCTCCCTTTCTCCACTAGTACGTCAATGATGGGCGTCAAACTCGTAACTCTTGTAATTACAGCCACTCCTACTTCACTGCCTCTCAAACCTCCCCATTCCAGTTCTATCCGTCAATACTTTCCTCCCTAGGACTGTACTGCCTCTCAAACCTTTCCACTAGGTTTCTACTGTTTAGGAACCTTGTTGAAGGGGTTCTAGCAGATAATTACGGTCGTAGGGAAACTCACTTGTGGGTGGTAACTGTGTATTGTCTGGATCAGTGAGGAGAGGAGCCCAGCCTACCTGTTCGGTCCTAGGCCTATCCCGGGAATGAGAGGGAAGCTTGGCGGGAGACGCGCACATGCACGGGTCTCTGACGTCACAATTAACAAGGGGCCTTAAGTATAAATATAGCTAGTACTTTACAATACACTACACAAGTATATACATATGCTTCAGTACATACACTACTGACAACCTTACCACTAGGTTTCTAAACCTTCCAACTGCCTCAATATATTTATTAACTATCGTGTGTTAAATTTCACACACACACACACACAGACCAAGTACAGTTCCCAACCTGTGGTCCGCGGACCCCTGGGGGTCCGCAAAGGTAGTACTGCGGGTCCGTCAGCTAAGTTCAAAATTTCAAAAGGATGCAGTGTATAATTACTCACGATAAGGCTGATAAAGATAAACTTTCAAAATTTAATTGCATACTCTGTTACGTATGTCTTTCACCTGAGAGATGAAACTGGGAAAACGAGTTTGTTAGTTAATAAAATCGATCTGTTGAGTAGATAGACCTTTAAAAAAACTGGGGTCCCAGGGAAAATTAATTTAAATAAAAGGGGTCCTTGGTGGTGAAAAGGTCGGGAATCCCTGCAAAACTCACTCAAGGAAAAGGACCTTGGGGTTGGCATCATACCAAGCACATCTGATGCGCACATAAACCAAATAACTGCTGCAGCATACGGACGCCTGGCAAACCTAAGAATAGCGTTTCGACATTTATGTAAGGAGTAATTCACGACACTGTATACCGTGTACGTCAGGACAATATTGGAGTATGCAGCACCAGTATGGAACCCACACCTAGTCAATAACGTCAAGAAATTGGAGAAAATGAAAAAGTTTGAAACAAGACTAGTCCCGGAGCTAAGGGGTATGTCCAACGAGGAGAGGTTACGGGAACTCAACTTGACGACACTGGAGGATAGGAGGGATAGGGAGGACATGATAACGACGTATAAAATACTGAGAGGAACTGGCAAGGTGGACAGGGCCAGAGACGGAACACAGGAACTAGGGAACATAACTGGAAATTAACAACTCAGATGAGCCATAGGGATGTTACGAAGTATTTCTTCAGCCTTAGAGTTGTCAGAAGTGGAACAATGGAGGCAGGATCCATACATAGCTTTAAGATGAGGTACGATAAGGCTCTTGGAGCAGGGAGAAAGTGGACCTAGAAGCGACTAGCGAAGAGGCGGGGCCATGAGCTATGATTCAACCCCTGCAACCACAAATAGGCGAGTACATATTGGTGAGTACACACACACACAGGAACACATCTCTCATGGTATATCTGCCAGAAGTTTATTTCATTTCCAATTTTAGGAATCAACGTATTCTTAGCAGGTGGCAAACAGGTTACAAAACATCCTTAATGGCCACTCGAGAGACTTTAAGCCTTATTAAACACCCAACCAGGTCAACCAAGAACCTCCGACAAAAAAAATGCCCTTCTTCTCTGACCGTCTTTTGTGTGGGCAATTAGTTGTGGTGGTGGAGTTCTTTGATGGAGCGAGCGAGCTGCTTTTTGTCGTGTGTTTAAGTGAGGTTGTGTGTTTACACTGAAAGTAATAGTCTTATGTAGGTGATGGCAGAGACGTCGACCCAGTGTGCTCAGCCGCAGTCAACGATATAATTTTAAAGAAAACACACAGGTATAGAACAAACTTTCATTGTGGTAACGTTTAGCTCGGTATAGAATTTTATAAATAAGATACAGACATATTATCCATACTAATTTGCCTGCATAAGATACGACATTAATTGTGGATCTGCCGCTCCTGATGCGAGCACATTCGTGGCCAGAGATACTACTGGACTAATTTCACTCTACTCCAGTTTGGAATACCAGAATAAAGTCGCTTAAAACCACTTTTCTATGGATGCATTGATATGTGTACTGTTCGTAAGAGTGGCACTCCAAACAGGAACAGAATGAAATTAGTCCAGTAGTATCCCCGGCCACGAATGTGCTGGCATCAGGAGTGGCAGATCCAGTGTACTCACTGGGCGCCTGATGTTTGTAGCATGGTGGTCAAGTGGGTTAAGACGTCGGAAGGTTAGCTTGGTTCCCAAGAGCCAAACTATATGTCCCCGGTTCGATTCCCGGTTGGTCGCAGTAGAGTTAGTGGCTAAAACCACTTTGTTCTGTGGATGTACAGTATTCTTTTCACAGTGGTTGTTCTGTATATTGTGATATCACCTGTAAGTGATATCACCTGTTTACTGTGATCTTATTGCATATATATATATATATATATATATATATATATATATATATATATATATATATATATATATATATATATATATATTTAACCTCTGTATGTTAGAAGTGATCAAGGTCCCAGGAGCGAAACGTTTTCTAATAAATATGTGCTAGTGTTTGGTCACCTGTCGGTATCTAATATCACGGTTTATACCATACATGGTGGTTACCTGACGACGCGTCCCTTGGGTTAACGCCCCCGCGGCCTGGTCCCAGACTGAGTCTCATGGTTGGGAAAAAGACAATTGCAGAGGGGGGACTTTACCTAGACGTTTCGCCTGTGGAACAGCTTCTTCAGTCACAGACGAAATATCTCGACAAATTTCTCTTGGCAATTGTTTTTTTCCTTCACTTATCACCATGACTCCTGGCGCCATCTACCAAGTTTACTGGGAAATGGCCAAGGCAAGGCAAGGCAAGGCAAGGCAAGGAATACGCAGATATCACACTGCATCTGGGATACCTGAGGCAATCAGGTTCGAGCCAAGGGAGGACAGATCCAATTCCTTGGATCAAAAGCTCCCCTCCGGCATCAAGGAACCTTGAGGGGAGTACGTTGTTTACATCTCAAATGAAACGTTCGTTAGGGCTTGCTTCTTACGGACGATCTAGGGTTTGCTAGACTTGCATATATTACGGAAGTGCTACGGCTGGTCATGTACTTCTGGTGACACCCTTGCCTCTGATATACCTTTGATGAGTTTCGAGAATCTTGCTACTCTCGGAACCCGGCCATGGGCCAGGCTCGTCTGGTGCTAGCCTGGTCAACCAGGCTGTTGCTGCTGGAGGCCCGCTGCCCCATATATCCATTACAGCCCGGTTGATCTGGCACCTGTGACTGATGACTGAATACCTGGGGTCAAGCAGGCTGTTGCTGAATACGACCGCAGGCCTACAAAGTTATCACAATTTTGCGTTTTCTACAGGAATTATTCTGGTTTCCTCTTGAAAACTTATACCTTTGTTCCAGCATTATTTATGTTACGTAATACTGTTTGAAGGTTTGTGTAGATGAGGAGTGGGCGGGGGCTGAAAGCGAAGCTGGAGTGGGTGGGGAGTGGGGACGAGGGAGGGCGAGTACGGATGAGTGGGGAGATTAGGGGTGTGGGAGAGTGAGGGTGGAGGTCTCTGGATGGTGGAGGACTTGGGAGGAGGGTGGAGGGCTTGGTTGGATGGTGGACTGGGATGGTGGTGTGGATAATGGGGGTGAGAGGAGGCCTGGGGAGGGTTTGGGAGGGTAATAAGGGGTTGTGGAGGGTAGAAAGGGGTTGGGGAGAAAGGGAGGAAATTGGGGAGGGTAGGAGGGGGCCGACAACGCTTGGGGAAGGGCCTGGGATGGCGAGTGAAAGCGGGGAGGGATGGAGGAATCCTCACCTTCCTCACGGAGGATGGGCGGGTTGGATGGAGGGGAGAGAAGGGAGGGTGGAGGGGGAGGGTGGAGGGGGAGGGAAGAGGAAGATGAAATATGATCAAGCCCGGGCGCTGTGAAAGCTGGCAAGAATCTCTGCATGTTCAACAAGAGAAAAGGTACACGAGGCTGACTTAATTACAGATGAGCTCAGGCGGTCAGAGGTCCACATATTGCTACAGAAAAAAAAAACATTAACTTTTTTGATGCCAGACAAGCCAGCTGAACTTCAGAGTGCAAGAAGGCTGTGCAATAGTACTGACGAAAACAAACACTGACCCAGGTAGTGAACACGCCTAGTGTCCGGCCTAGTGTCTGGCCTAGTGTCTGACCTAGTCTCCAGCCTAGTGTGTGACCTAGTGTTCAGCCTAGTGGGTAACCTAGTGTCCAGCCTAGTGGGTAACCTAGTGTCCAGCCTAGTGTGTGACCTAGTGTCCAGCCTAGTGTGTGACCTAGTGTCCAGCCTAGTGTCTACCTACCTACCTAGTGTCTACATAGTGTTCAGCCTAATGTTTAGCCTCGTGTTCAGCCTAATGTCTAGCCTAGTGATCAGCCTAGTGTCTAACGATATTCAGCCTAGTGTTCAACCTAGTGCATAGCCTAATGCTCAGTTTAGTGCATAACCTAGTATCCAGCCTAGTGTCTAACCCAGTGTCCAGCCTAATGTCCCTCCTAGTGTCCAGCCTAGTGTCCAGCCTAGTGTCTAACCTACAGTCTAAATTTAGTCTAACCTGCGGTGGTCCGGAGATCAACATTATCACAACCTTATAATAAACATGTCAGCAATGGTTTGGCTTCTCTTGTTGATGTTCAATGTACTTAAATAGTCTGGCGTCTATATCGGTTCCAGAGAAACTGAAGCTCCAAGGAAAGGACGAAAGATGTGAGCTTGGCGTCACTGGAAATGCAGGTAGGTTCGCCAGGACGAGTCCTAGCTCGGGTCTTCACTGGAGAAAACCAAAGGAATGAAGGTGATATACCCAGGACACAGCCCCAGGCAGACTGGCGTCCATGTCAAGGTTGGTTCACACCCTGACTGAAGAATTTTCCCCATCTTATACGATGTTTGGCCAAGAAGACTGAGGGACTCATCACCTCAAAATTACCTCTCCATTTTTACTGTCCCAAATGTTCTATTCCTTGCATTTGATTGAAGACATAATGAATTAAATTGGATAAGTTTAGATTTAGAAAGGTTATAGGAAAGTACTGGTTTGGAAATCGAGTAGTCGATGAGTGGAACAGTCTACCTACTAAGGTCATTGAAGTTAAAAGCGTAGGTAGCTTCAAATATAGGTTAGATAGATATACGAGTGAGAGGGGTTCGATTTTAGTGGGATTTGTTGTATTTAAGTTAATAGGGTAACATTGATAATGGGTTGGGCGAATATTTTTTAGTGGGTTTGAATTTGCAGTGTTCCTCCTTTATGTTCTTATGTCTGTTGTGCAGGCGAAGGTAATCTGAAAACCTCCAGCCCACGGGGTCGAGTCCAGGCCGTCTAGTAACTTACAAAATTGATTTATTAACGAATTTTCACGTCACGGCGTAAAAGAAAATCATAGGTCCGTTTAGTAGTAGGTCTGAAGACCAGCCGTGGTTGGGGCAAGTCACCGAGGGCTACAGTGGCACAAATGCAAAGAAAAATGAGGCGGAAAACCACTTTTTATATTGGATCCCCTGAGGCAGTGTATGAACACGCTGCATCGCCTGACCACGTGTGTGTAGCAGGCAACCTCTTCTCCAATTAAAGCTTGCATTGTTGTTGAATTGACGTTCGTTCCTTTCTGTGCAATGAAGATTTAATTTGTGTTATTCTCAGTTGGGTTAGGATTCATTGGCAGAGTCACTTTAATGTATACGAAATGAAACGGGTGGCTTACATGTGGCAGCGCGGAAGTATGTCAGTAATACCTTAGAGCGTGTGTTTTCTCCCGAATCCTAAAAGAAATTTGGAGGATGCTTTAGCTAGTAAGAGCGGTTTAAAAAAAGACACGTGAGCAAACACTAGGATATATTTATTAGAAAACGTTTCGGTCCTGGGATCTTGATCACTGTCCCGGGATCGAAACTTTTTCTAATAAATATGTCCTAGTGTTTGTTCAGGTATCTTTCTAAACCAATTTGTCGGCATCAATTACCAAAGGTTCATACTAGCTAGCAAGAGTGTGCGAAGGCAACACCTGACAACAATGTCTCGTGTATTGTTTCATGTGAGTGTCGCTTATGTTGAAAATGGTATAAAATACCGACAAGATGATGATTAAGACAAGTGCAACAGCCTACACGCTCAACGACTCACCACCTCAAATACTTTTTCTCCAAGGTTGATGGACTGATTACAGAATATTTGTTTCACTACTACACATGTTGCCTTTGTATTTGACTGAAGAAGCCTACTGTGTAGGAGAAATGTTTCAAGAGTACAGATACCTAACTGTTGTACATGTGTGTTGATTATATTTCAGTGCCTTTGATGAGTTTCGAGAGTTTTTATACTCACGAAGCCTGGCCTTGAGCCAGGTTTGTCTGGGGCTTGCCTGATCAACCAGGCTGTTGCTGCTGGCTGCCCACTGCTCCACATATCAATCACAGCCTGGTTGATCTGGCACATGGCGCAGATATTCGTCAAGCTTCCTCTTGAAGACTTCTACACTTGTTCTGGCATTGTTTCTGATATCTAAGAGTTTAGTGCCCTCGTGTACATGTTTACCGTGTGCTGTCTCACCGTGTAGCTTTAGAACCAGTTCCTCACACTTCTGGCAGGACAGCTATTGAATGAATGATGGTGAATGTGTTTTTTTTTATTTTCCTTCACCGATTACCGTGGGGCGAGACGGACGATGTGGTAAAAAAAAAATAAGACCGTGTGTTAATTAACTCACCGTGTAGATTTAGAACTAGTTCCTCAAGTATATACAAGATATACGCAGTAAATTATGGTATACATTTCTGGCTTGCGTCCTGGGAGTACAAATTGCTTTATTTGCGTACTCTTAATAATTAAACATAAGAAAGGAGGAACACTGTAGGAGGCTCACTGGCCCACACTTGGCAGGTCCCTGTCAAACCTTCAACAAAAATATTCGCCCAACCCATTATCAGTGTTACCCAAGGAATAAGCTTTGATAACCTTACTAATTCAAGTGCAAGTTCCTCTCAACTACAAACCCTCCAAGTTAGTGATGAATAAAACACAGGTACAACTCTTGGGTATCTTTATTGCCTACACAATAGGCTTCTTCATTCCCATAAAGGAGAGCGTAACAACGGAGGCAGTAGAAACGATTAGGTAATTTTGAGGTGGTCAGTCCCTTCGTGGGAGACTGAGGGAGTGAATCCTCTCTCAACTTTTTTTTTTAATGTCGACAATCTGTATGTCTGTATATTGAAACAACCTAGTATAGAGTTAATATTACCACTGTCGCTTCAACTATTGGTGCTGATACTGTTTATATGGTTGTGTTGATACTCTTTATATGGCTGTGTTGATACTGTTTATATGGCTGTGTTGATACTGTTTATATGGCTGTGCTGATACTGTTTATATGGCTGTGTTGATACTGTTTATATGGCAGTGTTGATACTGTTTATATGGTTGTGTTGATACTGTTTATATGGCTGTGTTGATACTGTTTATATGGCAGTGTTGATACTGTTTATATGGCTGTGTTGATACTGTTTATATGGCTGTGTTGATACTGTTTATATGGCTGTGTTGATACTGTTTATATGGCAGTGTTGATACTGTTTATATGGTTGTGTTGATACTGTTTATATGGCTGTGTTGATACTGTTTATATGGCAGTGTTGATACTGTTTATATGGCTGTGTTGATACTGTTTATATGGCAGTGTTGATACTGTTTATATGGCTGTGTTGATACTGTTTATATGGCTGTGTTGATACTGTTTATATGGCTATGTTGATCTGTTTATATGGCTGTGTTGATACTGTTTATATGGCTGTGTTGATACTGTTTATATGGCTGTGTTGATACTGTTTATATGGCTGTGTTGATACTGTTTATATGGCAGTGTTGATACTGTTTATATGGTTGTGTTGATACTGTTTATATGTCTGTGTTGATACTGTTCATATGGTTCTGTTGATACTGTTTATATGGTTCTGTTGATACTGTTTATATGGTTCTGTTGATACTGTTTATATGGTTGTTGATACTGTTTATATGGCTGTGTTGATACTGTTTATATGGCTGTGCTGATGCTGTTTATATGGCTGTGCTGATACTGTTTATATGGCTGTGTAGATACTGTTTATATGGCTGTGCTGATACTGTTTATATGACAGTGTTGATACTGTGTGTATGGCAGTGTTGATACTATGTGTATGGCAGTGTTGATACTGTGTGTATGGCAGTGTTGATACTGTGTGTATGGCAGTGTTGATACTGTGTGTATGGCAGTGTTGATACTGCCTGTATGGCAGTGTTGATACTGTCTGTATGGCAGTGTTGATACTGTCTGTATGGCAGTGTTGATACTGTCTGTATGGCAGTGTTGATACTGTCTGTATGGCAGTGTTGATACTGTCTGTATGGCTGTACTGATACAGGCTATATGCTTACTCACATGATGAGTAACGCTGCCTGATAAACATTCTCCACGGGTCAGAACCTAAAATCTACGTTAGCAGTTTTGCTAGTCAAAACCGAAGCAGTTAGCACACAACAACGGCGTTCTAGTCTAGAAAAAGTTAAATGTTCACTTGTGCTTACAAGGGTCGAACTTGGGCTCCTGGGCTACGCCTGTCAACCACTAAGTGAATGATGGAGATAAATGTGTAAAATAACTACACGATAGAAAAATAAACACAAATGCAGTATAATACGAATCTTTGTTGACCACGTTTCGCACACACAGTGGACTTTATCAAGTCACAAATAAGTCTGTGACTTCATAAAACCCACTGTGTGCACGAAACGTAGTCAATAAAGGATCAGTTTATACTTCATTTGTATCTTTTTCCACTAATCGTATGATGTTAAGATACCTCTAATACATTTATTTCTATGGTATTTACATCTTTATTAACTTCTCTAGCGACTTACACTTGTTCCTCACCCCTACATTAAAGCTTTCTTCTATCTCCCTGGTTAATTCCAGCAATAATTTGCCAGTTTTTTGTATTTATTGGGTCACTCGTGTGACAGTCTGTGCACGCCGTGCTAATCTTGTGAACGAAAATAAAAATACATGGGTCAGAATGGATTTCAATCAAATCCCATGTGATATCTACCTGTTGACTGACTACCGCTTGTTTATTCTGGGGGTCACTGACTCCGCGACCCGCTCCAAGAGCGGGTCTGGTTGCTCACCTGATCAGACCATTGGTACTAGCAGCATGTACGCCAAGCTAAGCATCACAGCCCAGCTAATCAGGAACTGCCTGGAGGACCTTGTGTAAAGTTTCTTCTTGGAGGCAGGTGGTTGTCTGCTGGCATTTCCTTTTAAATTGGACGGGACGGTGTAAATATTTTGGATACCTTACACTTAAGTCATCTCCTGAAACCACTGCTTTCTATGTACATATTTTATTCACCTCACAGTCTCTCATTATATAATTGTTAATTATCTATTTGATATGATATATGGATATAATCTATAGATTTCTATTAGTTTTTCATTAACACTAGGTATATACAGTACAGACAAATACACACTGAAATATGATGCGCAGCACACTGTGTCCAGAGAAGTCGAACATTTGGCCATGACCACACATAAAGAACACAACAAATAAGAAGGTGGAGCTGGCCATACAGAGCTTGGAAGCACAAAGGGTTAAAGCTGAGAAGCGTAAATACTCTGGGTATATCATTACCTCATCAACACGCTCTCTCCCATCTGTCCTGCCCCACTCGCGCACCCCTTCTGTCACTATTACCCATCATACTTAGCACCACCTCAACAATGACCCATGGCTTGCCATTACTACTACTCCGGCGGGCTCTCTGCGACGCTGACGAAGGTGGCAGCGGCCTGGTCATCATCCCCCGCTCTTTCATTATCCACTCCTTCAGCCTGACAACACCTCCTCTTACCCACCAGTTGAGCCTATTACTCACCAGGATTTTGATTGCTATATTTCAGTGGCAGCAATGGATCACTGCTGATGCCTGAGGGCCGGCTAGCGAGTAGTCATGCGAGAAAAAAGTTAGAATCAAGCCAGAAACCAGTTAGAATACGACGGTTTACAATTAGCTTACTTGTTGATGGCTCGGTAGATCACTGCCCCACGGCTCGATGGGTCATCGATGGTCTCAGCTGTGAGGCTGTTGATGCTCAATTCACTTAGCTCGATGTAGGCACCACATCCCAGTTATCACAAATGTATTTCAGGAACTTATATTCTCTCCAAGACGGGTGCATGACTTACTGAAGGACCAAGGTGACGGACGGCACCCACAAAGCCTGCATATACTAAGGTCGATGAAGATTGGCGTCTCGTGACACGCGAAAGTACACGGCACTCTGGAGGTCATGACAACAAAGGAGGTCAGTTGGCACCAGGTGTGCATTATATCATTAGAAGTGTTGATGGAATGGTGTAGAGACGCTAAAAGTGAGATTTATGTGGCGAAGGTCCTCCTCTCATGCAGGTTTGTTCCTTGCTTCCTTGTACACCTCACCAGTATCGCAACATACGTCGCATTACAACCTGACTTACGTTACATGAGCACGTTGTTGATGGGGGAGAAGCTTCTCAACCAGGAGAGTGAGAAGCTTCAGGGTCGTTTAGAAGAGGAAAAGGGCAGAAATGAATGGATACTGGCAGGACGAAAGGTAAGTCATCCAGCAGGTGTAGAGAATATGAACTAAGATCTAGAAGATGAATATCGACAACAACCAAGGAGCTTGAAGAGGAAATGAAGAATAAGACTAATGAAATTCACTAATAGGTTGGATATATGAACTTTGTTCAAAACATGAATTCCGGATTACATTATATACGCGAAACACTAAACCCGTGTGGGCCATTCACCGCAATGAGTAGTGGAGGCTCGATACTCCGTCTGTTAAAGGAGAGGCATACACGCTATTCTCATAGATAGCTTTACCTTTGAGCGGACACTGGCAGGAAGAAAGGTAAGTGATCCAGCTAAGTGAACTTAGCTCCCAAAGATGAATGTGGGAATCAACAAAGCAGGTTGAAAACCACAAGAAGAATAGAGCTAATGAAGGTGACTAATAGGTTGGATATAATGGAAGTAAATGGTATAAAATGCCGACACAATGCAAAAATAAACATAAACAGTATAGTGTGATCCTTTATTGACAACGTTTCGCCCACACAGAGGGCTTTATCTAGTCAATGTGTGGGCGAAACGTTGTCAATAAAGGATCACATTATACTGCTTATGTGTTTATTTTTCCAGGTTAGATATAAGGATGGAGCCTGTTGTAATAAACACAATAAGAGGATGTGGGGGTGCTTCCTTGGGGCTGGGAATGTGGGGTGCTTCCTTGGGGCTGGGAATGTGGGGGTGCTTCCTTGGGGCTGGGAATGTGGGGGTGCTTCCTTGGGGCTGGGAATGTGGGGGGGCTTCCTTGGGGCTGGGAATGTGGGGGTGCTTCCTTGGGGCTGCGAATGTGGGGTGCTTCCTTGGGGCTGGGAATGTGGGGTGCTTCCTTGGGGCTGGGAATGTGGGGTGCTTCCTTGGGGCTGGGAATGTGGGGGTGCTTCCTTGGGGCTGGGAATGTGGGGTGCTTCCTTGGGGCTGGGAATGTGGGGTGCTTCCTTGGGGCTGGGACTGGGGAGGTGCTTCCTTGGGGCTGGGAATGTGGGGGTGCTTCCTTGGGGCTGGGAATGTGGGGGTGCTTCCTTGGGGCTGGGACTGGGGAGGTGCTTCCTTGGGGCTGGGACTGGGGAATACAGCTAAAAAGAACATTTCAGGAACTGGGAGAAACCCATTACATGTGTCAATGCTGGCGGCGATGATGCTGTAAACACCAGATGTGTGGAAGTCCTCGTCAAGAAAAAGTGAGATTAATGAATGGTTACCCAGGCAATACCATTGTATGTCACCTGGGACACATTCTAGAGGTGACAAATGAGACACTTGTGCGACATTTGGACTGAAGAAGCCACTGGCGGGCGAAACGTCCCCAGAATAAAGATAACCACATGTTGCACAAGTGTCTCGTTTATCAACTTGTCGATTTTCTAAATTATTTATTCACATATTCTAGATGAGACACGTCATGTGTGCAAGTATGTACGGCTTAGGTGGCAGCAACAGCCACCTCACTTGACTGCGCTGGTCAAAGATTTGAAAAAAAACAAAAAAAAAAAAAAAAAAAACTACAGTAATAAAAGTTAGAGGTGTGGTCATGGACCGGGCCGCGGGGGGTGGTTGACCCCCGGAACACTCTCCAGGCATACTCCTCCAGGTAGAGGTCTGCATGTGTACAGGTGTTTGAAGAGATCCAAATGTACGACAAATGTGTAACACTTTATATGAGTACGACAAATGTGTAACACTTTAGTATCTTTGTCGAAACAAAGATGAAGAATTAGCATACCCCTCAAGACTGTGGTGCTCTTCACCAACTCCAAGACTGAGGGACTGATTACCCTCCTCTTTTGCATACACTTCTACAGTCTTCCCATTATGTCCTTGAATCTGTTGACTTGGGAGAATAAAAGTCAACAAGAACAAGTAGACAGATACGAAAGAGGGCGCAAAAAACACTTCAGGATAACAGAATCAGAGGCAAGAATAAGATATACTTAAAACACCAACAGCTCAGCAGCTTCCTTAAAATACCAACAGCATCAGTGTCGAGGGAACAGCGGCACCAGCATCGTCAACAATAACAGCATTGTCAGAGCAACCAATGCCTGCATCACTGCTCTCTAGCTATATTTATTCCTTCAACTCCACTTAAGGTTTTCATAATTACTCGGCCAATCAATGTTAGATTACCACTGATCGTAAAATTGCTTTCGTGGCAGAGATATGTGTCTGCCCCCTCGCCTCACTCTGTACTCACTCACCGTGCAGACAAAATGAACACCCATGGCCCAGTTTGGGTTAACACAGCTCTCCCTACCAAAGCTGCTATGATGCCTGAATACTGCAACGGGTTTAAGCCAACAGAGCTCTTGCACAAAGCCTATTCTTTTCAGTCCCTTGGAAGCAGCGTGTTGTGGAAGGTGCTTGTTATGGTTGTAAGGACGCCATTAGTACACTAAGATAAAACACAATAAGTGTCCGGGGCCCAAGACTATTCAACAGCCTCAAACCAGCCATAAGGGGAATTACCAATAGACCCCTGGTTGTCTTCAAGAGGGAGCTGGACAGATACCTAGTCAGTGCCGGATCAGCCGGGCTGTGGTTCGTAAGTTGGACTACGTGCGACCAGCATTAACAGCCTCGTTGATCAGACCCTGATCCACCAGGAGGCCTGTTCATGAACCGGGCCGTGGGGGTGTTGATCCCCGGAATACCCTCCAGGTAAGACTCCAGGTAGGTAGGTAGGTAGGTTGGTAGGGGCTAATGAAAGACAGAGTAACACTAACAATGAACTCGTCTGAAGTCCCCCGGATCAAAACAATGCAAAAAATAGACGATAAAACATAAACAAAATATCAAACACAGGATTTAACTCTCTCACTGCTCCCAACACCTTACAGTGCTGCCAATATATTTCGTGGGGGTACTGTGAGACAATTCACATTTCTCGTCCCTCCAGCAGCAACAACCTGGTTGACTAGGTCAGCACCAGACGAACCTGGCCTACGGCCGGGTTCCAGGAGTATTAAGATTCTCGAAACTCATCAAAGGCATATTAGGGGTAGATGCCAATCCTCCGTTAAAAATATAATCCTGTTCTACGATTTCAGTTTCAGAATTAGATCTAAAGTAAAAGAATGCAGCAAACATTGTGGTGGCAAAGAAAGGAACAGGAAGTTCTCATTAGCAATCACTTACAAATTCGTCTTAAGCTGGCAAAGTATCTACCAGACTGAAAATAAACTTACCTTTGATATACCTTTGAAGAGTTTCGAGAGTTTATCTACTCTTTGAGCCCGGCCATGGGCCAGGCTCGTCTGGTGCTTGCCTGGTCAACCAGGCTGTTGCTGCTGGAGGCCCGCTGCCCCACATATCCATCACAGCCTGGTTGATCTGGAACCCGGTGAAGATACTTGTCCAGTTTCCTCTTGAAGGCTTCTACACTGGTTCCAGTGTAAGATGTTGAATAGTCTGGGACCCCGGATGTTAATACAGTGCTCCCGTATTGTCCCCACCGCACCCCTGCTCCTCACTGGGTTTATTTTACACTTTCTCCCATATCTCTCACTCCAGTATGTTGTTATGACAGTGTGCAGATTTGGGACCAGGCCCTCAAGTACTTTCCAGGTATATATTATCATGTATCTCTCTCTCCTCCGCTCCAATGAGTACATGTTCAAGACTTGAAGGCGTTCCCAATAATTTAGATGTTTCAATGGCTCAATGTGAGCCGTAAACGATCTCTAAATTTGTTCCAGCTCTGCTATTTCTCCTGCCCTGAACGGGGCCGTCAGCACTGAGCAGTATTCTAAGTGAGGGAGCACTAGCGATTTGAATAGTGTCACCATCGTCATTATTTCCCTTGTTTTGAAAGTTCTCAATACCCACCCCGTCATCTTCCTGGCTGTTGTGATCTTTGTCTTGTTATGGTCTTTAAAAGACAGATCAGCAGACATAATTATTCCCAAGTCCTTTACGTGTTCCTTTCGTTCTATGTGGTGACCCTCTTGCGTTTTGTATATAGTGTTCCTTTTGAGTTCTTCATTTTTTCCATACCTAAGCAGCTGAAACTTATCACCATTGAACGTCATGTTGTTCTCCACAGCCCACTGGAAGACCCTGCTCAAATATTGATTATCGATCTGGTATGGAACATAATACATGAAAGCAACACTCCGACCCAAGTTCAGACCCACATCAATAACAATCCAACTCAAGTTCTGACCCTATCAACATCAATCCAACCCAAGTTCAGACCAGCATCAACAACAATCAAACCCAAATTCAGACCTACATCAACAAAACCCAAGTTCAGACCCACAACAACAAACCCAAGTTCAGACCCACAACAACAAACACAAGTTGAGACCCACATCAACAAACACAAGTTGAGACCCACAACAACAAACACGCGTGTTGTGTGGGTTCTTGGGAGATAATAATGGTTGTAGAGAAACACTCGGGTTGGATGGTAACGTAGATATATTGAGTTAGTGAGGAAGGGTGCCCAGCCAAACCTGCTATGCCTACGGTGATCCAACGAATAATGAGAGGGGACGCCCGCGGGTAGCGTCCCACATGAGAGGGATCGTAACGTCACAGGTTCACAAGAGATCCTAACATGAACAGGGATCCTAACTGTATCGTAGCTGGTACTACAACATATACTACACAAGTATAGTACATATAGTACATATACTACACAAGTATAGTACATATAGTACATATACTACACAAGTATAGTACATATGGTACATATGACACGTTCAGACCCACAACAACAAACACACGTTCCGACCCATAACAACAAACACACGCTCCGACCCACAACAACAAACACACGCTCCGACCCACAACAACAAACACACGCTCCGACCCACAACAACAAACACACGCTCCGACCCACAACAACAAACACACGTTCAGACCCACATCAACAACAAACACACGCTCGAACCCACAACAACAAACACACGCTCCGACCCACAACAACAAACACACGCTCCGACCCACAACAACAAACACACGCTCCGACCCACAACAACAAACACACGCTCCGACCCACAACAACAAACACACGCTCCGACCCACAACAACAAACACACGCTCCGACCCACAACAACAAACACACGCTCCGACCCACAACAACAAACACACGCTCCGACCCACAACAACAAACAAACGTTCAGACCCACATCAACAACAAACACACGCTCCGACCCACAACAACAAACACACGCTCCGACCCACAACAACAACAAACACACGCTCCGACCCACAACAACAAACACACGCTCCGACCCACAACAACAAACACACGCTCCGACCCACAACAACAAACACACGCTCCGACCCACAACAACAAACACACGTCGACCCACAACAACAAACACACGCTCCGACCCACAACAACAAACACACGCTCCGACCCACAACAACAAACAACGCTATCAGACCCATCAACAACAAACACACGTTCAGACCACATCAACAACAAACACACGCTCCGACCCACAACAACAAACACACGCTCCGACCCACAACAACAAACACACGCTCCGACCCACAACAACAAACACACGCTCCGACCCACAACAACAAACACACGCTCCGACCCACAACAACAAACACACGCACCGACCCACAACAACAAACACACGTCGACCCATCAACAACAAACACACGCTCAGACCCACATCAACAAAACACACGCTCCGACCCACACAACAAAACACACGCTCCGACCCACAACAACAAACACACGCTCCGACCCACATCAACAAAACACACGCTCCGACCCACATCAACAAAACACACGCTCCGACCCACAACAACAAAACACACGCTCCGACCCACATCAACAAAACACACGCTCCGACCCACATCAACAAAACACACGCTCCGACCCACAACAACAAAACACACGCTCCGACCCACATCAACAAAACACACGCTCCGACCCACAACAACAAAACACGCTCCGACCACAACAACAAACACAGCTCCGACCCACAACAACAAAACACACGCTCCGACCCACAACAACAAAACACACGCTCCGACCCACATCAACAAACACACGCTCCGACCCACAACAACAAAACACACGCTCCGACCCACACAACAAAACACACGCCGACCCACATCAACAAACACACGCTCCGACCCACAACAACAAAACACACGCTCCGACCCACATCAACAAAACACACGCTCCGACCCACATCAACAAAACACACGCTCCGACCCACAACAACGAACACACGCTCGACCCACAACAACAAACCCAAGTTGAGACCCACATCAAAAACAAACACACGCTCCGACCCACATCAACAAACACACGTTCAGACCCACAACAACGAACACACGTTCAGACCCACAACAACGAACACACGTTCAGACCCACAACAACAACAGGTACCGACCAGCTACCACAGATCATGTGAAAATCTTCAACAAATTAGATTTTAACAATAAAAATATCAACTGGGAACAGCTCAATCGTGACCTTACGGAAACATTGTTGACACGGTGTGAATAACATTAATACTAACCAATGCCTCGAGAGTGGCTAGAACATGTACTAGACTAGTATCGATAGGAAAATAGCAACAAATAACAATATTAGAGGTCTACACAACAAAAAGTTTTGGTCCTCAACGCATATTACCAGTTTAAATTTTATCTTTAAATTTCATATCTGTAAACGATAAAGGTACGAATATTGGTGTTCCAAAGTATTGGTATCTGTGGTATCGCCTATTTTTTATGGTATCTGTATTCTGTATCAGTAAAAGTTTTGGTATCGTCCCCTCTCTAGTCACAAATGCTATCCGTCGCAGACGATAGCAAACATGGTTTAAAACTTACTTCTTACAGATATAAAGTGAATTACTATTATACTCCTAATTGTCTTCAAGAACGAAGACTGTCATTTCCTCTTAAATTTCCATAATCAGTTAGTCTGTGGTGCAGCGTGTACCAAACGCCTTCCCCCAGACAACGCGGTAAAGTGATCCCAAAACCACCACCAGCTAGACAATAAGTAGGTAGGTGGACGCAACTAGTCGAATCACCAAGGCGTCAACGTCCAAAGATATTTATGTCATATTCTACTTTATTCATATACGTCAAGATTCAACGTGGCTCTTTTCACGTGCACTTCTAAGCACACTTGAGAGGTGTCGCATAACTTTCAACGCTTCTGATTGGGAAGCTGTGACGTGTGAACCCAGCCAATCATATGCTCAGAAGGAGACATGTGAGAGACAAGATAAATCCACTACTTTTGGAAAGGCCAATCAAATTTCAATACGTTTCTTCCAAACTCCAGCTGTGCGACCAGTCTTCAATACTTTTACTTCTAGCTTTCCTGATTGCTCCGAAAAAAATTCTCTCGGGGCAGGCCCCAACCCTGTCATTTCGGAAAAAAATGGAAATTATGACCAACTGTTAATTCAGGATAAGCAAAAGTAGTGAAAAACACTGCACCTATTTATTTATGTAGCTATGTGCATGTACATACTGGCATGTAAGGAAAATACTTTGAATACGAGTGTATTCAAGACACGTGTGTATCAGTACATTAGCCTCAGGCAGGTCAGTCACCTCTCCCTCGTTTGGTAGTTTCCAAGAAATTACAGGTAAAGTTGAGGAATTGCTACCTGGCGGGTTGTTGCCCCGGGAGGTGATGATTGACGACGCTTGCCACTGTCGTCTGAAGGTCGTCAACTTTCCTCCTTCCTTGTATAGAAAGTTGACTTCTCCATCACCACCCCTCCTATTACTCTCCCCCACCCACCCACTCCCTCTTTCCGTCCCACCCACTCTCACACTCCTATCTTCCCCAGCCACCCATTCTCCACCTCATCCCCAAACTCCAACACTCACCCTCTCCCTACCTCGGCTACCCACACGTTCCCTCGGCCACCCACACACTCCCTCGGCCACCCACACACTCCCTCAGCCACCCACACACTCCAGCTACCCACGCACATCCTAACTCCCTCTCCATAAATAAACACTCACGAGCGTCTTCACACGTCCCGGTAATATTTTCTTCTAATGAAAATCGCCACAATTTCCTTCAATTTCCAACTGATATATGTGTGTGTGTGTGTGTGTGTGTGTGTGTGTGTGTGTGTGTGTGTGTGTGTGTGTGTGTTCCGACAGCCAACCCGGACAGTGTCAAGAGCATCCTGGACTAGCCCTGACTATTCGCCTCCACAACATTCACCTCAAACACACTACCCATCATCATCATTACCACCACCACCACCACCACCGCCGCCGCGGGACTTGAACCACCATTCATCCACCTCTCCCTCTTCCCCTCTCCTCTTCTCCAGCCGTCCCCCTCCCTTCTTCACTTCACGCTACTTCAAGTCATACATTCTGGCACTTGCGACAAGATTCTTCGCTTTTTTGCTTAATTCATTGGACACGCAAGGTCTCCAGCAAGCAGGGTCCTATACTTAGCGAAACAGGTTTCTAGCTCGGGGTCACATGTGTAGGTTTCCTTGTATTATCAAAGTTTTTCGACACAGCCACAGTGGAAACCCCGTTTTCACTGCCTTTCGTCGCCTCTTCTACTTCCTGGATAATAAAAAAATGTATTTGTTTTTGCTAAAATGCAATAACAACTACCACTTTCTTGTAGTGATTTGTAGGAGGGTGCGAGGAGGTGGAATATGACATTAAGTAGCAGTAGTAGTAGTAGGAAATAAAGCAGAGGGAGGGAACAGGGGTTAAGTAAATAGAAGAAGTGAGAATACGAGAAATAATAAAAGAAATAAGAGAACATGGGAAAAACAGAGGACGGATGATTTTCCTTTGTCCTATTTCGAGGTTATTAGTCACAGTCAGAGAGACTACTACTGACTATGGTACTGTGAAATATCCCCGCCCTAACACACTCCACACACCCCGAAATAACACTCAACACACTCCACACTACACACACCCCGCCCTAACACACTCCACACACCCCGAAATAACACTCAACACACCCCGCCCTAACACACTCCACACACCCCGCCCTAACACACTCCACACACCCCGCCCTAACACACTCCACACACCCCGCCCTAACACACTCCACACACCCCGCCCTAACACACTCCACACACCCCGCCCAAACACACTCCACACACCCCGCCCAAACACACTCCACACACCCCGCCCTAACACACTCCACACACCCCGCCCTAACACACTCCACACACCCTGCCCTAACACACTCCACACACCCCGCCCTAACACACTCCACACACCCCGCCCTAACACACTCACACACCCCGTCCTAACACACTCCACACACCCGCCCTAACACACTCCACACACCCCGCCCTAACACACTCCACACACCCCGCCCTAACACACTCCACACACCCCGTCCTAACACACTCCACACACCCCGCCCTAACACACTCCACGCTACATACTCCGCCCTAACACCCTCCACACACCCCGCCCTAACACACTCCACACACCCCGTCCTAACACACTACACACACCCCGCCCTAACACACTCCACACACCCCGTCCTAACACACTACACACACCCCGCCCTAACACACTCCACACACCCCGCCCTAACACACTCCACGCTACATACTCCGCCCTAACACCCTCCACACACCCCGCCCTAACACACTCCACACACCCGTCCTAACACACTACATACACCCCGCCCTAACACACTCCACACACCCCGTCCTAACACCCTCCACACACCCCGCCCTAACACCCTCCACACACCCGCCCTAACACACTCCACACACCCCGAAATAACACTCAACACACCCCGCCCTAACACACTCCACACACCCCGCCCTAACACACACCACACACCCCGCCCTAACACACTCCACACACCCCGCCCTAACACACTCCACACACCCCGCCCTAACACTCCACACACCCCGCCCTAACACACTCCACACACCCGCCCAAACACACTCCACACACCCCGGCCAAACACACTCCACACACCCCGCCCTAACACACTCCACACACCCCGCCCTAACACACTCCACACACCCTGCCCTAACACACTCCACACACCCCGCCCTAACACACTCCACACACCCCGCCCTAACACACTCCACACACCCCGTCCTAACACACTCCACACACCCCGCCCTAACACACTCCACACACCCCGCCCTAACACACTCCACACACCCCGCCCTAACACACTCCACACACCCCGCCCTAACACACTCCACACACCCCGCCTAACACACTCCACACACCCGTCCTAACACACTCCACACCCCGCCCTAACACACTCCACACACCCCGCCCTAACACACCACACACCCCGCCCTAACACACTCCACGCTACATACTCCGCCCTAACACCCTCCACACACCCCGCCCTAACACACTCCACACACCCCGTCCTAACACACTACACACACCCCGCCCTAACACACTCACACACCCCGTCCTAACACACTCACACACCCCGCCCTAACACACTCCACACACCCCGCCCTAACACACTCCACGCTACATACCCGCCCTAACACCCTCCACACACCCGCCCTAACACACTCCACACACCCCGTCCTAACACACTACACACACCCCGCCCTAACACACTCCACACACCCCGTCCTAACACCCTCCACACACCCCGCCCTAACACACTCCACACACCCCGTCCTAACACACTACACACACCCCGCCCTAACACACTCCACACACCCCGTCCTAACACACTACACACACCCCGTCCTAACACACTACACACACCCCGTCCTAACACACTCCACACACCCCGCCCTAACACACTCCACACACCCCGCCCTAACACACTCCACACACCCCGTCCTAACACACTCCACACACCCCGCCCTAACACACTCCACACACCCCGTCCTAACACACTACACACACCCCGTCCTAACACACTCACACACCCGCCCTAACACACTCCACACACCGCCCTAACACACTCCACACACCCCGTCCTAACACACTCCACACACCCGCCCTAACACACTCCACACACCCGCCTAACACACTACACACACCCCGTCCTAACACACTACACACACCCGCCCTAACACACTCCACACACCCGTCCTAACACACTACACACACCCCGTCCTAACACACTACACACACCCCGTCCTAACACACTCCACACACCCCGCCCTAACACACTCCACACACCCCGCCCTAACACACTCCACACACCCCGCCCTAACACACTCCACACACCCCGCCCTAACACACTCCACACACCCCGCCCTAACACACTCCACACCCCGTCCTAACACCCTCCACACACCCCGCCCTAACACACTCCACACACCCCGCCCTAACACACTCCACACACCCCGTCCTAACACACTCCACACACCCCGCCCTAACACACTCCACACCCATCACCATATACTGGCTGCAAAAAAATAAAAACCTGACGTTATACATAAAGCTAATGACAATAAATGCGAGTATGAAAAGTCAACAGGAAAAAAATACTGAATTTAAGTTACAATCATCACTAACATTAACTACACCTACTACTATTTCTACTACCACTACTACTACTACTACTACTTCTACTACCACTACTACTACTTCTACTACCACTACTACTACCACTACTACTACTAACACTTTTACTATTCCATATTACATTATTCTACCGAAAATTTATTACTGTTTAATTTCAAAACACAAATAGTTTGTTGATGATTAAAAGAAGAAAGAACTGAGTACAGGAACTATGTGAAGGAAATAAAGAGTCTTAAATCTGAGCCACATTTGTTGTGGCCTATTAGCGTCTCACAACAATGGTCTTGTTAGCCACTAATACCACTCGTGCTTGTTCAGTGGTCTCAACCTGATGTACGTGCGCTAGGTGAAGGGTCAGACACATGTACAACATCTGGGTATCTTTATTGTAGACGTTTCGCCCTCCAGTAGCTTTATCAATACAGATTCAAGGTCATAAGTGGAAGACAGTAGAACTATATAATTATAGACTTGCTAAAACGGATTACCTCCCATTTTCCAGGCGCTTTTATGGTCCCTACGGGTTCCGAGCTTTCCCCTGATGACTGATAATAGTGATTGATAATGATGACTGATAATAATGATGATTGATGATTGATAATAATGATAATTGATGATGACTGATAATAATGATTGATGATTGATAATAATGATGATTGATGATGACTGATAATAATGATGATTGATGATGACTGATAATAATGATTGATGATGACTGATAATAATGATGACTGATAATAATGATGATTGATGATGACTGATAATAATGATGATTGATGATGACTGATAATAATGATTGATGATGACTGATAATAATGATGATTGATGACTGATAATATTGATGATTGATGATGACTGATAATAATGATGTTTGATGATGACTGATAATAATGATGATTGATGATGACTGATAATAATGATGATTGATGACTGATAATAATGATTGATGATGACTAATAATAAAGATTAATAATGATAAATGACTGATAATAATGATTGATAATGATGACTGACAATGACTGATGAGAAGTTCGTTTCTGCTGTTTCATATAATAATCGAAATTTCTGTAGATAAATGATTCAGAGAACCGACAAGTTGATAAATTAGACACATATGCAACACTTGGGTATCTTTATTGAGGAAACGTTTCGCCACACAGTGGCTTCATCAGTCCATACAAAGAAGAATGGGGGAGATCAGAAGGAGTCTGAGGTAATCAGTCCCTCAGTCTAGAGTTGATGTAATCAGTCCATCAATCTTGAAAAGAATACAGGATATGTGCGAAGGTGAGGTGAAGCAGTCGTAGGAGGTGTCACTTTGGATAAATCCACAGGTGGAAGTATGTCATGCATCTTTGTATGGCCACACCAAAGACCACTCCTGATCTCAAAATGTTTTGTATTGCCATTTTAACCAGAGTTAATTGACATTATTACACTAAAAAAAAAATTCCTTGTGTGCTGCGCTATCCTGTGTGGGTCAATCTCAATGTCGATTTCCGTATTTTCCAAATATTTACTAAACTGAGTTTTTCCCAATTTTATCAGAACACAGGAAAGGAGGAACACACCAGTAGGGCTAACGGCCCATACTAGGCAAGTCCTTCCTTATTTGCCTAGTGGGTTTAGATTTGAGAAGGACTTGCCTAGTATGGGTCATTAGGCCTACTGCTGTGTTCCTCCTTTCTAATGTTCTTATAAAAGTGGGAAAAACGCAGCATTTGTTGCCCGATTGAACAGAAAACTGAACAGCAGGTACTATGAAGCTTTCTCACGTGTTGTTCAATTTCTGATCGACTTTTTCAATTGTATGTACAAAAAAAAAACGAAATAGAGGAGGTTTATCAGAAAGCTTAACATGTAAAACGTAGAGTATGGAGAAATTGAAGCTTTAAAAAAAAAAGCTTCGGGTACCCCCCACTTACGCTTAGCCAGGAGAACCTACGTTCTTAGGACTTAAGGAGGAACTCTTAAGACGCTCGCGGTGTGTGTAATTGTTAGACGT
The DNA here is from genome assembly GCA_009830355.1 of Cherax destructor. Classification (NCBI taxonomy): domain Eukaryota; kingdom Metazoa; phylum Arthropoda; class Malacostraca; order Decapoda; family Parastacidae; genus Cherax; species Cherax destructor. The sequence continues at coordinate 93,028 of WNWK01000321.1, forward strand.
TCTCCAATGAGGTGCTTGACGTTTGAGGGAAAACTGTTTGCGGAGGAATCGTAAGCTGTTCGCGCAAGAAATGTTTGGCGATGGAGAAGAAATTTTTGGGCGTTGAAATAAAGAACTGGTGGGCATTGACGAAGGAATTGCTGGGTGTTGACGACGGAATTGTTGGGAGTTAACGACGGAATTGCTGGGCGTTGGAATTATCATTTTAGGCAGCTTAATTTTCAATGAGTAATAACGTTGATTTACACAGTCCCCTGCCAGTGTAGATTACTTGCAATTAGCTAGTTAATAGCAGCTGCAGCTGTGCAACACACACACACACACGGTTCAAGTTAGTTAGCTCAGCGTGGGGTATCAGTTTCTAGCATCACTTAAGTCTCTCTAATTCAGGTATAAAGGCAATTTAACGTGTCACATTATCTAAAACAACAACTTTACCAGATAATTCTAATACTGGACTGTCTAATATAATAGCTGGACCATTAACACAATAGCTGGACCATCTAATACAATAGCTGGACCATTAACACAATAGCTGGACCATCTAATACAATAGCTGGACCATTAACACAATAGCTGGACCATCTAATACAATAGCTGGACTAATACAATAGCTGGTCCATCTAATACAACAGCTGGACCATCAAATACAATAGCTGGTCCATATAATACAATAAGTAGTCCATCTAATGCAATAGCTGGTCCATCTAAAACAATTGTGGCCCATCTAATACAATAATGGTCCATCTAATACAATAGTTGGACTATCAAAAACAATAGCTGGTCCATCTAAAACAGTATCTAATACAATAATGGTCCATCTAATACAATAACAGGTCCATCTATTACAATAGTTGAACCATCGACCCAAATTATCATCAATCTTTGTCTCCTTCGTAACTGGTGTCGTTATCACAATAATTATCTAACAATAGACTTTGTGTCGTATTTCACAAACAGCAAAACCCGTTTGGGCCCATCAACGCAAACACTGGAAGCTCGAACTCGTCTGCTAATTGCATCCTGATCTGTGATCAGCCAAACTGTTGGTGCACGCGAAACCTGCATGATTTTCAAATTATTAAGGTATATTAAAAGCTATGCTATTTATGAAACAGCATAATAAAAGACTGTACATGCATAAATTACGCTGTTGTTTGTTACACACTGAGTGAACTGTACACTGACCGAATGCGTAATGTGTAGTAATTATCCACATTCAACAGTGTGGAAATTATGCAAAACAAATTCGGTCTAGCTAGACCTGAAGAGGGTGTCTAGCCAGGCTGAAAATATTTACGTTTTTAATCGCAACGAATAAGGGTCATTCTTATATATTATACACCTGAATGACGACTTGTTCGCCGACCAACTCTTGAGTTTCTTAATCTTTAGTGCCAAATTGTTCACTACAGAATGTTATTGAAGTGTCTTAAGGATTAAAAAAAAAACTGTTCACTGCGGAGCTGTGAGTTTCCTGAGGCTTAATAAGAAGCTTAATAAGAGGCAGTAAAAATATCAACTTCTGCTTCCAGAATAAAGACAACGCTCGTGTAATAACAAGTCCTGATTACAATGGGTAATAACTCTTAGGGAAATAACGAAGGCAGTAATGTTTAATACGGTAATGATGCGCAGGGCTATAATTACGGACGTAAGTTACGCCGCAAATGATAAAACAAAAACAAAAATACAGAAAAAAAACTGAATCCACAAAAGCGAATGACTGAAATATTTTTGACTTTCGATTTTTGAGATGTTTTTCAGGCAAGTCCACTGATTACCTGTGATAAAAATGGCAGTCTAGTAACTCTATAGTAAAGAAATATATGCTGTAAATTAAATATAATTGGTGTACTAATAACGCCTCCACAACTTAACGTGGAGGATAATAACCGGAGAGAACAGAGAGAGAGAGAATCCACGAAAACTTGAACATGCTTCAAACATGTTCAAGAAATAATAAAAAAAGGCACAATACCGTGACTGGAACAATACACACACAACCCGCACATAGAAGAGAGGAGCTTACGACGACGTTTCGGTCCGACTTGGACCATTTACAAAGTCACACTAACACAAAGGACAGGTAGAAGGGGTATATATAGGCAGGCAGACAGGGAAGGGCACAAGAAAGTGGTGGAGGGGTAATAATGGAGGTAGCAGTGGTAGTAGTAGTAGTAGTGGAGTCAGTCATATTCTAGGAAAGGAGCACAGCAATGAAGCTGGCGGCCCGCATAGGGTAAGGACAAGAACACAGAGGAGGAAAAATTAAAATAAAATAAAGAAGGACAAATACAAGGCAAAAGAAAAGAAAGAAAACCCAGAGGAGAAAGGAGAAAGAGATAGAAGGGGAAGGAAAGAAACCCCAGAGGAGAAAGGAGAAAGAGATAGAAGGGGAAGGAATCAGGTTGTCACGGGTATTCTGAAGTTTGGAGCTTTTAACAATGTAATGGGAGAGGAAAGCATCTACGGAGACAAAGCCAGGGCTAAGATTCATACAGGGAAAGTTGTGTATAAGGGAGGACTCAACCAGACGGCGACTGTGAAAGTTGGACGTAGGGTAGACAGTTTTAGCAGAAGACCAATCAATAGGATGACTGTGATCGGCCAGTTTCTCCAAAGTACTGAAGAGGACAGGAGGAGCAAGAAATAGAGTAGACACCAGGAGAATCTATAGAGGGAGGGGAGGTATGAACTAGATTAGTGCGAAGAGTGTTAGTCTGGCGAAAGGTAAGTTTGATGTCTAAGGAACGGAGCAGAGTCAATGAAATGGGAAGGGTAGCCAAGGCGGGAAAATGAACTATGAAGAGTGGAAATTTCTGCTTCAAGGAACTGAGGATCACAAATGCGGAGAGCACGGAGAAAGAGGGAGATAAGAACACTTTTCTTGACAGAGGAGGCATGATAAGAAAAGTAGTGAATATACATGCCACTGTGCATAGGCTTGCGGTACACGGAAAAGGCAAAACCTGTAACTGAGCGGTGGACATGAACATCAAGGAAAGGAAGCAAAGAATTAGATTCCCAATCAGCTTTAAACTTAATGGAAGGAGCAAGATTATTAAGAGCATCAAGAAAAGGTTGGAAGAGACGTGAGTCATGAGGCCAAAGAACAAAGATGTCATCTACATAGCGGAGCCAGAGTGAAGGACGTACATCAATAGTGGGAAGAAGAACAGTCTCGAAGTATTCCATGTAAAGATTAGCAAGAACAGGAGATAGAGGAGAGCCCATGGCGACACCAAAGATTCGAGAATAATATTTACCTTGAAAAGAAAAGGAATTAGAGTCCACACAAAGGCGGATAAGATCAAGAAAGACATCAGTAGGTATAGGGAGATGATGTAACCCTTCATTGACCTTCTCTCTGAGAAAATTAAGGACATCATCCAGAGGGACATTAGTGAAGAGGGACTCAACGTCAAGACTAAGCATCTTACAGGTCGGGAGAGAGCGAACCCGTTCGAGGAAGTCTTGAGAGTGACGAAGGTGGGCAGGAGAAAAAGTACCAAGAAAGGGAGTGAGGGTTTTGGCTAGCCAGGACGCAAGATAATAAGAGACAGAACCTCTCTTCCAAGGTTCTGCATGACTTTCTCAGCCAGGATGTCGATTTCTTCCCAGGGTCACAGTTGGAAGTTAAAGACTCCTATGAGTCAAAGGGATGTTAGGAAGTATTTCTTTAGTCATAGAGTTGTCAGGAAGTGGAATAGCCTAGAAAGTGACGTAGTGGAGGCAGAAACCATACATAGTTTTAAGACGAGGTTTGATAAAGCTCATGGAACAGGGAGAGAGATGACCTAGTAGCAATCAGTGAAGAGGCGGGGCCAGGAGCTATGAATCGACCCCTGCAACCACAAATAGGTGAGTAGCGTCGTGTTCTTAAGAGATCAGTTTTCGGGTTGTCTATGAAGAAAATATAACCTGCTAGTAATCACCCTAAGTAGATACAGAATCAAGACGGTGATTGGTTTACGTCAGGACAGCGGATATCTACCAATTTGTATAAGTAAAATTTAGTGTGCCATCACCTGTGTAGGTACTGGTGACTAGTATACACTAGGTCATTAGGTACCATCACCTGTGTCGGTACTGGTGACTAGTATACACTAGGTCACTAGGTACCATCACCTATGTCGGTACTGGTGACTAGTATACACTAGGTCACTACATACCATCACCTGTGTAGGTACTGGTGTTTGGTGTACACAAAATCACTGGGTGTCATCACCTGTGTAGGTACTGGTGCCTGGTGTACACCAGGTCACTGGGTCTCCTCACCAGTGTAGGTAATGGTGCCTGGTGTACACCAGGTCACTGGGTCTCCTCACCAGTGAAGGTAATGGTGCCTGGTGTACACCAGGTCACTGGGTCTCCTCACCAGTGTAGGTAATGGTGACTGGTGTACACCAGGTCACTGGGTGTCATCACCAGTGTAGGTAATGGTGACTGGTGTACACCAGGTCACTGGGTCTCCTCACCAGTGAAGGTACTGGTGACTGGTGTACACCAGGTCACTGGGTCTCCTCACCAGTGAAGGTACTGGTGACTGGTGTACACCAGGTCACTGGGTCTCCTCACCAGTGAAGGTACTGGTGACTGGTGTACACCAGGTCACTGGGTCTCCTCACTCTCCTATCTGGCACGATCCCTCCTTCCTCAATTTTTTTCCGTCCTTCCTTCCTTCCCTTACCCTTCAACCCCTTCCTTCATTCCCTTACCATTCCCCTCTCTCTCTTTTTTACACAGGGTTTGACAAGGTTAGGTTAAGGATCCCTAGCTATATTTACTCTCTCTTTCTCTATCTCTGTTCTAACCTCTTTCCATCTTCCCCCCTTTTTTTACAGTCTTCTACAAGGTTAGGTTTAGGGTTCCTAATTTTATTACCTACATCAGCTTATCTGAAAGACTTTTATTCCTCCCTCTCCCCCTCTTCTCAGCTGGCTATCACTTGTAAACAGTATACTTGGTTGTGTCTAAGCTTCACTAAGATACCGGGGGAAACCATACCACGGGTGGGGTTCGAACCCGCGGTCAGAGTCTCAAAACTCCAGACCGTGTCATTACGATTTTGTGAGTCATAATACCGGGGGAGGGGTAAATCACTGCCCCCGCGGTATGGTCCCAGACCAGGCTTCCCGGTTGCTCGCTTCATCAACCAGGCTGTTGGTGCTGATCGCACACACCATAGCCAGGATGATCAGTCTAATATATCGTCTTTTAATCAATAAAGTTGCATAATCACGCCTCTCAACCGATTAGGTTTCGAAAAGACCTGGCTCTCGACCAATCAGATTTCGCAAAGTGCGAGTCCTTGACCAATGACACACACAGGAACAGAGTGGATGAACTGGTTCAAACATCCTCCTCATGACAAGTGCAACAAACACATCCGGGAGTCGTCCATGTGGCAACAATGACACCGGCGGCCGCACCCAGAGTTTCAACAAGTCATGGACAACGCTGGGAATGTTAAAAAAAATAAAAACACTAGCAAAAAAAAAAAAACAGCCTTGTAAGTGTTACCCGGACACTAACAAGCGAGTGCGGTAGGTCTATTTGAGCTAAATATAACCTTTGTAAAACGTACGTAATTTACAACGGCGCGTTGTGAAGTGGCAGTTGACACTAACGATCGCCCGTAAATGACCAGTGGGCTAGTTACCACCCTCTCCCAGTTACTGGCATATAGTAGGTGATCCGCCAGTGTGCCCACACTTGGTGGTCTGCCTCGCCTAATTGTCTTTCAAGAGTCGATTCATAAGTCTTGTCCTCGACTCTCGAACAATAATTACTGATTCCTGGCCTGTAGGGACCTTATTATTCTTAAGCTTGACACAATATGTACAGTTATTCTCCACCACTACATCGTCGTTTCCTTGTTAATTGATGTAACTAGCATCACCTCACGTGGGTCTTAATCATATGAAGACCGACTTAGTGGGTCAATAAGAACATCGTAAAACCTGTCAATGCTTAAACAGTTGTTTCCTTGATTCAATGTCACACACGGTGTCCGTGGTACACCATCTACCTTTCCAACCAGTTGAGTCACGAAATCGTAATGACACGATTACAAACAAACCATACCACGGGTGGGGTTAGAACCCGCGATCAGAAAGTCTCAAAACTCCAGACCGTCGCGTTAGCCACTGGGCCAGCTAGCTTCAATAAGATTCATCCAACTAGGTATATTTCATGTTGACGGCTTTGAGGAGACTTGAGCTAGAGTTCGTCACGGCCATGCTAGCGGGAGATTCGTCTGTAAACACTTACATTTGTGGACACAGTGGTGCCTATGCTAACCTTTCTATGGTGTAGAAATATACCTAGTTGGATGAATCTTATTGAAGCTAGCTGGCCCAGTGGCTTACGCGACGGTCTGGAGTTTTGAGACTTTCTGATCGCAGGTTCTAACCCCACCCGTGGTATGGTTTCCTACCAGTTGTCTTGCAGCTCATTCGTTTTACTTACTGCCCAACCTGAGAATGAAGCAATTTTTAACATCCATGCGACTCATTTGCGTCTTTAGTTGCAAATTATACTCCTAGCTTCTGATGCTTGAATCTCAGCCTGGTTAGGTTAGGTTTGGTAAGATTCGTCAGGAAACAGTACAAGTGTTTCCTGACGCGGGTCTTAGTCATGAAAACCCGCCACTGGAGCTTTTGGTCGCCTGACCGAGGCTTTCCGCTCTCCGCCTGACCTTAACTACTCTAGTCAACAAAATATACTCTTACACACTGAAAAACTCTTATTTTTCAAGGCACAGTAATAGTCCCAGTCCTCCCATTCTCATAGATGTGACAAATACATAATATATAGCGTTGTATTATCTTTAATCCTCGGAAGACGATATATGTATATACTTTTTATCAGTGGCATCCATCAAGATCTAACGGGCCACAAAACACAATATTACGTTTAACAAAGATTAATCTGAGTTACGCTTCGAGGGAGACAGCAAACCTTGAAGTCTAGGTAAACAAGATCTACCTGGCCACAAAACAATATTAAGTTTAACAAATATAAATTTTGAGCTACGCCTAGAAGGAAAATTTGAAATAAATTGGACCCCACTACGACTAATAACGGGCACTTACACATACACATTAATATATATATATATATATATATATATATATATATATATATATATATATATATATATATATATATATATATATATATATATATATATTATACAGAACAACCACTGTGAAAAAATAGCAAAATTCCAAGCGTTTTCGTGACTTCTCACATTATCAAGGAACTATAAAAGGCAAAACAGGAAAGCATATAAAGGGTCAAGACTACACCTCACAGTCGCGTCATAACACCCGACTCTGTAAAACACACTTGATACTCTACCCAAGCATTAAGATTTTTTACTTGTCTAATGTATCATTAAATTCTTCCCAAATTTTATTAATTATAAATTAATACAATTTATATAAACCAAAAGAAATATTCATATTATTTTCATGAACCTGCTTGATACAACTTCCTCAGCCTTTTGAAAATCAATTGGATGGTTAAAATCTCTCGCATGAATAAATAGAGCATGTGACTGTGAGGTGTAGTGACGTGACAGTGAGGTGTAGTGACGTGATTGTGAGGTGTAGTCTTGACCCTTTATATGCTTTCCTGTTGATTTTTTGTCTTTTATAGTTCTTTGATAATGTGAGAAGCCACGAAAGCGCTTGGAATTTCGCTATTTTTTCACAGTGGTTGTTCTGCATATTGTGATATCACCTGTTTATTGTGATCCTATATATATATATATATAGGATATATATATATATAGGATCCTATATATATATATATCCTATATATATATATATATATATCTTTCCTCCGTAAGCAATGCGTGTCGTAGGAGGCGACTAAGATGCCGGGAGCAATGGGCTAGTAACCCCTTCTCCTGTACAAATCTACTAAAAAAGAGAAGAAGAAAAACTTTATAAAACTGGGTTGTCTGAATGTACGTGGATGTAGTGCGGATGATAAGAAAGAGATGATTGCCGATGTTATGAATGAAAAGAAGTTGGATGTCCTGGCCCTAAGCGAAACAAAGCAGAAGGGGGTAGGCGAGTTTCAGTGGGGAGAAATAAATGGGATTAAGTCAGGAGTATCTGAGAGAGTTAGAGCTAAGGAAGGGGTAGCAATAATGTTGAAGGATCAGCTATGGAAGGAAAAGAGGGAATATGAATGTGTAAATTCAAGGATTATGTGGATTAAAATAAGGGTCGGATGCGAAAAGTGGGTCATAATAAGCGTGTATGCACCTGGAGAAGAGAGGAGTGTAGAGGAGAGAGAGAGATTTTGGGAGATGTTAAGCGAATGTATAGGAACTTTTGAACCAAATGAGAGAGTAATTGTGGTAGGGGACCTAAATGCTAAAGTGGGAGAAACATGCAGAGAGGGTGTAGTAGGTAAGTTTGGGGTGCCAGGTGTAAATGATAATGGGAGCCCATTGATTGAACTTTGTATAGAAAGGGGTTTAGTTATAGGTAATACATATTTTAAGAAAAAGAGGATAAATAAGTATACAAGATATGATGTAGGGCGTAATGACAGTAGTTTGTTGGACTATGTATTGGTAGATAAAAGACTGTTGAGTAGACTTCAGGATGTACATGTTTATAGAGGGGCCACAGATATATCAGATCACTTTTTAGTTATAGCTACAGTGGGAGTAAAAGGTAGATGGGATACAAGGAAAATAGAATCAGTAAGTAAGAGAGAGGTGAAGGTTTATAAACTAAAAGAGGAGGCAGTTAGGGTAAGATATAAACAACTATTAGAGGATAGATGGGCTAGTGAGAGTGTAGGCAATGGGGTCGAAGATGTATGGGGTAGATTTAAAAATGTAATGTTAGAGTGTTCAGCAGAAGTTTGTGGTTACAGGCGAGTGGGTGCGGGAGGGAAGAGGAGCGATTGGTGGAATGATGATGTAAAGAGAGTAGTAAGGGAGAAAAAGTTAGCATATGAGAGGTTTTTACAAAGTAGAAGTGATGCAAGGAGGGAAGAGTATATGGAGAGAAAAAGAGAGGTTAAAAGAGTGGTGAAGCAATGTAAAAAGAGAGCAGATGAGAGAGTGGGTGAGATGTTATCAGCAAATTTTGTTGAAAATAAGAAAAAGTTTTGGAATGAGATTAATAAGTTGAGGAAGCCTAGAGAACAAATGGATTTGACAGTTAAAAATAGGAGAGGAGAGTTATTAAATGGAGAGTTAGAGGTATCGGGAAGATGGAGAGAATATTTTGAGGAGTTGTTAAATGTTGATGAAGACAGGGAAGCTGTGATTTCGTGTGTAGGGCAAGGGGGAATAACATCTTGTAGGAGTGTGGAAGAGCCAGTTGTGGGTGTAGGGAAGTTCGTGAGGCAGTGGGTAGAATGAAAGGGTAAGGCAGCTGGGATTGATGGGATAAAGATAGAAATGTTAAAAGCAGGTGGGGATATAGTTTTGGAGTGGTTGGTGCTATTATTTAATAAATGTATGGAAGAGGGTAAGGTACCTAGGGATTGGCAGAGAGCGTGTATTGTTCCTTTGTATAAAGGCAAAGGGGACAAAAGAGAGTGCAAAAATTATAGGGGAATAAGTCTGTTGAGTGTACCTGGTAAAGTGTATGGTAGAGTTATTATTGAAAGAATTAAGAGTAAGACAGAAAGCAGGATAGCAGATGAACAAGGGGGCTTTAGGAAAGGTAGGGGTGTGTAGACCAAGTGTTTACAGTGAAACATATAGGTGAACAGTATTTGGATAAGGGTAAAGATGTTTTTGTGGCATTTATGGATTTGGAAAAGGCGTATGATAGGGTAGATAGGGGGCAATGTGGCAGATGTTGCAGGTGTATGGAATAGGAGGAAGGTTACTGAAAGCAGTGAAGAGTTTTTATGAGGATAGTGAGGCTCAGGTTAGAGTGTGTAGGAGGGAAGGGACTATTTCCCAGTAAAAGTGGGCCTTAGACAAGGATGTGTGATGTCACCGTGGTTGTTCAATATATTTATAGATGGGGTTGTAAGAGAAGTGAATGCGAGGGTCTTGGCAAGAGGTGTTGGGCTAAAAGATAAAGAAGCAAATACAAAGTGGGAGTTGTCACAGTTGCTTTTTGCTGATGACACTGTGCTTTTGGGAGATTCTGAAGAGAAGTTGCAGAGGTTGGTGGATGAATTTGGTAGGGTGTGTAAAGAAGAAAACTGAAAGTGAATATAGGAAAGAGTAAGGTGATGAGGATAACAAAAGAATAGGTGACGAAAGATTGGATATCAGATTGGAGGGAGAGAGTATGGAGGAGGTGAATGTATTCAGATATTTGGGAGTGGACATGTCAGCAGATGGGTCTATGAAGGATGAGGTGAATCATAGAATTGATGAGGGAAAAAGGGTGAGTGGAGCACTTCGGAGTCTGTGGAGACAAAGAACCTTGTCCATGGAAGTAAAGAGGGAATGTATGAGAGTATAGTTATACCAACGCTCTTATATGGGTGTGAAGCATGGGTGATGAATGTTGCAACGAGGAGAAGGCTGGAGGCAGTGGAGATGTCATGTCTGAGGTCAATGTGGGTGTGAATATAATGCAGAGAATTCGGAGTTTGGAAATTAGGAGGAGGTGCGGGATTACCAAAACGATTGTCCAGAGAGCTGAGGAGGGTTGTTGAGGTGGTTTGGACATGTAGAGAGAATGGAACGAGACAGAGTGACTTCGAGAGTGTATAAATCTGTAGTGGAGGGAAGACGGGGTAGGGGTCGGCCTAGGAAAGGTTGGAGGGAGGGGTAAAGGAAGTTTTGTGTGCGAGGGCTTGGACTTCCAGCAAGCATGTGTAGCGTATTTGATAGGAGTGAATGGAGGCATATGGTTTTAATACTTGACGTGCTGTTGGAGTGTGAGCAAAGTAACATTTATGAAGGGATTCAGGAAACCGGCAGGCCGGACTTGAGTTCTGGAGATGGGAAGTACAGTGCCGGCACTCTGAAGGAGGGTGTTAATGTTGCAGTTTTATAACTGTAGTGTAAAGCACCCCTCTGGCAAGACAGTGATGGAGTAAATGATGATGAAAGTTTTCTTTTTCGGGCCACCCTGCCTTGGTGGGAATCGGCCGATGTGTTAATAATAAAAAAATAATATATATATATATATATATATATATATATATATATATATATATATATATATATATATATATATATATATATATATATATATATATATATATATATATATATAATCTAGATTCAAGAGCAGGCAGAAATATTCACAAACACTGATCAGTGTTTGTGAATATTTCGCCTGCTCTGCGAATTCTAGCATTGTATAAATCTCTAGTTGTGTCGATGCATGCAGGGGATGAGATGAAAAGCTGTAAGCCTTCCTGCCTGAAAGCTGGCTGCCTTGGAATAACGTCTAGCGAAAGCTGGATGCCAAGGTATTGTCCAGTGTGGTACGGTCGGCAAAGCACTGCGTTCCTGTCACAAGGTTCGTAGGGTCGAGTCTCCGTCGGCCAGAGATCAGTGTTTATATATATATATATATATATATATATATATATATATATATATATATATATATATATATATATACAGCATCCGAAGAAAATGTCGAAATCTCTTAAACAGAAGCACATGTTGCTCCATGTCCTGCAAACTCTTTCACCCCAAAATGTGTCGAAATTCAGTAGAGGAGGAACAATGCAATGATTCAAACTGTCCGGCCTTCCACATGAAGTCCACCAAGCTTATAAAGCCTCGTGAACGCCAATGTCAATATACAAACTATATATCATATAACCAACTGCTATTTTTTTAGTGCCCACTGCAGAAAGAATGGCGAGAAAGGTTAAGAATATACAGCCATTTAGGAGCCATATTAGACTATAATTCAAGCCAGTGGGGCTCATCACAGCCCCACCGGCACAACTATCAATGTATCATCTCTTGTGTTTACAAATTTACAATGTCTCAAACCAAGGAAAAGCGATATAATATCGTTGAGCAGGGACCTCCTTACAAAGTTAAATGTAATGCTCCCAACTTTTATGGAGACACGCGTAAAAAACGACCACGGATTCCTGGGTACAGCCTATTGAGATGCAGCCGGGAAAACAGGCAAGAAGGGGAGAGGACGGATGGGTGAGGGTGACCTGTATGTTAACGAGTAGTTCATCTGCAATGAAATACAGACCACCACATATGATGTAGTCAAAGTTTTGTTGGTCAGAATCGAAAATCACAACCTGGTTGTTGTGTTTGTATGTAAACCAGCGGTTACAACTTCCCAGCACTTCAAGAACCAGCTACTGAAGGTCGATCATTGTCCTGGAAACTTATCAAACTCGGCCCCAGATATCTTGTTGCTTGAGGACTTCAATTTGAAACACCTTAAATGGAAGACTTTAGCAAGGACTGTAATAGCAGAGTCCCTGGAGCTAGTTTAGAAGAACAGCCTCACACAATAGAATGATTAAACCTCGGCAATAAATTAGCCTTAAGCCAGCAGATTGCAGAACCAACCAGAACTTATATTTACGAACAATGAAGACTCGAACCGGGACATGAAGGTGCTGAAGACTGCAATCTCGGACCGGGACATAATCGAGGTTTAGACTTGCATGCACAATGACCTGGGACAAAGAAACACGATCAATCGTAAGGGCGAATTCAACAAATTCAATTTCAACATGAACATCAATTGGGACCAAATAAATCGTGACCTTAATGAAATACGCTGGGAAAATGATATGACCACTGGTGATCTAACCCAGTTTCTCGGAGAAGAATGCTCCACACACACATGGCTAAAGAGCGAGAGCGAGAGCGAGAGCGAGAGAGAGAGAGAGAGAGAGAGAGAGAGAGAGAGAGAGAGAGAGGCGCTTACTCGACAGGCGCAAAGACGACGAATAACAGAACCTATCAAAGACACGAAATGAAACTCGGGTTAGAGTAATGGAGAACGAAGAGCATAAACTGAGTGCGTCTTATAGTCCAGGAGAGACAGGGGAGGGGAAGCTAAGAGCCATAAATGAAATTAAAGGAAATCCAAATACTTCTTTTCGTACGTAAAATATAGGGGCCTTACATAACGGAGATGGAACATACATTGATGACAATAAGAAAATACAGCAGTACTCCAGGCTGGAATACAGCTGTATACTAATGGTCGTCTTCAAGGAAGGAGAGATCGCTGAGTTAGAAAACGTAGAGAACTTTCACTGCCTGTATACATTTAATCAAACATCTGGGCTACTTGGAACATTAAGTTCCATGACCTGTACTCTCTGGGACGTAGGCGAGAAAGGAACATCTTAATTTACACCTGAAAAATCCTGGAGGGGCTGGTCTCAAATGTGCACACCGAAATTACCCAGCATGGAAGCAAGAGACTTGACAGACAGTACATAGTATCTCCAATAAAAAGCAGGTTGCTGTGATTCATACGTTAACACTGCGTGTGGCCAGCAGTAACAACGTGGTTGATCGAATCTTGATCCACTAGAAGACCTGGTCTGAGACCGGGCCGCAGGGGTGTTGATCCCCGAAAACATCCCCCAGGAAGTTCAAATAGGTTAAGCCAGTACATTATCAGTAGCAACAATGCTGGAGGTAAATAACGTTTAGTTACGACCTGCTGAAGCCCTGCACAGACAACAAACTTGTGCCAAGAAAAACTTCTGCAAATATCGTTGCCTCACTAACCACGCCGCGTAGCCTGACCAACCACGCCGCGTAGCCCCACCAACCACGCCGCGTAGCCCCACCAACCACGCCGCGTAGCCTGACCAACCACGCCGCGTAGCCCCACCAACCACGCCGCGTAGCCCCACCAACCACGCCGTGTAGCCTGACCAACCACGCCGCGTAGCCTGACCAACCACGCCGCGTAGCCCCACCAACCACGCCGCGTAGCCCCACCAACCACGCCGCGTAGCCCGACCAACCACGCCGCGTAGCCCCACCAACCACGCCGCGTAGCCCCACCAACCACGCCGCGTAGCCCCACCAACCACGCCGCGTAGCCCCACCAACCACGCCACGTAGCCGCACCAACCACGCCGCGTAGCCGAACCAACCACGCCGCGTAGCCCCACCAACCACGCTGCATCGCCCCACCAACCACGCCGCGTAGCCCCACCAACCACGCCGCGTAGCCCCACCAACCACGCTGCGTAGCCCCACCAACCACGCCGCGTAGCCCCACCAACCACGCCGCGTAGCCCCACCAACCACGCCGCGTAGCCCCATCAACCACGCTGCGTAGCCCCACCAACCACGCCGCGTAGCCCCACCAAACACGCCGCGTAGCCTCACCAACCACGCCGCGTAGCCTCACCAACCACGCCGCGTAGCCCCACCAACCACGCCGCGTAGCCCCACCAACCACGCCGCGTAGCCCCACCAACCACGCTGCATCGCTCCACCAACCACGCCGCGTAGCCACACCAACCACGCCGCGTAGCCCCAGCCCAGGAGATCCATGGATACTTTAATACTCACCACTGTTTTAATAATAATTAACAAAGGTACAGAACAAGTTCATATTTTCCATCACTTAGATGCACTAACACGCGTGTGCAGGCATGCACTTAAGCGTGCACGCGCATGTGATCATGTGTTTATATCTTCGACATGCTCCTTAAGCAAAGTTACCAAACAAACATTATTTTTTTTCCTTAAGCACAGTTACCAAACAAACATAATTTTTTTTTTCCATACAGAATTTTTCCAAACAAACAGAATTTTCTTTTTAATTTTATTTTCCTTAAGCACAGTTACCAAACAAACAGAATTTTCTTTTCAATCGTAATATCCTCCTCCTCCTCCTCCTCTCATAATAACACGATTGTCAATAAACCACGGAACGGGTGGGGATTGAACTCATGGCGAGTGAGTACGAATGTTCTGTGTCAATCCTTATCAATACTCACCTCAACCCGGAAGACAGTTATCAACAAACTTATGTCTTCAAGAGGAAACTCGGCAAGTGTGTGCCAAATGTCCCTGATCAGCCTGGCTATGTTGGATTGCGAGCCTCTAACACCAACAGCCTGACTGATCTCCCCTTCAACCACAAGTCCTAGTCCCAGACCATGCAGCAGAAGCCATGATCTCCGAAACTATATACTCAGAACCTTGCAACAAATTAGGTAGCTCGCCTTGCTCTTGCAAAGCAGGAATTCCTGTTTACCAGTGTGGCAAAAAACAAGCATTTATCGTCTTGGCTCCATGCTCGACACTGCAAGACAGAACTTTAACGTTCGTTGCAATGCGTGATTTATACTGATAACACTGGGGACAGCTAATTCACTTAATGTCTCGGCCTATCAGTGACCGTCTCTGCAGGGTAAAGAGTTTTGCTTAGAAGTGGTGGAGGATAGTGTATTTGCCTATTTGTGGTTGCAGGGAGTCCATTCACAGCTCCTGGCAACGCCTCTTTACTGGTCACCACTAGGTGTGTGTGTGTGTGTGTGTGTTATTATGTATGTGTTATTGTGTGTATGTGTTTGTGCATTGGGGGTGTGTGATAGAAAAACCTCACACACACACTCCTGCAACACACACTAGGGTACCGACAGCCAACACTAGCGTTAGTAATCAACGCTAGACTCCCTAATACTCATAAATCAGTTTAGTATACAAACTAGCGGGCCATTTAGGTGCATAACACAGGCGTTCAAGTGCTCCACCTTTCTACTATTTACACACAATACTCCATAAAACATCGGCACTGTGGGAGTGCCCACATCAACCTCCACCGCTGCTCCATGAATATCCATGGGCTGCGACAGCCCATTCTCGCACTTCCAATGATTACATTTCAGATCTGAACGTTCCTTTTTTTCCCGACACTTCGTTGTTGGACGTATTGTGACCGTTTCTCTAATTTACTTATTCGCTCTAAAATGAATTTTTTTTTTTTTTTACTGATGTTACCGAACTTTAACCAAACAAGGATTAGAGAAAACTGGAAAAGTTAAGAAATCGACGTCAAGCAGTACTTCAATAAACTAACGCAATAAAATGAGGACAAATTGGTTTGAAACCAAATACGTACTGGCTACTTGCCTTCTAATTCTCCCCCTGAGTAGTTTCCCAAATACTCACATACAGGTACCCTAACTTAATATTACTGTGCTGTTAACTTTCTCACAGGCTGAGGAAGCGTGAGGGTGCTACCTAGCGTACAAGTCTCAGCCTTTTGTTGGCCAGCTGGTGTGATCTTAAAGCCAGGTGGGTGTTGTATCTCAGGTTGATGGCCAGCTGGTGTGATCTTAGTCAGGTGGATACAACTCAGTGAGCACACACACACACACACACACACAATGGGTGCTGAGGGAATATAAGAAAGAAGGAGCACTGCAACAGGCCTACTGGTCCAGGAACAAGCACAACAACTACGTGACTCAACAGCAAAGGTTTTCAACCAATCTCTACATTCAGGACACCTCAAAGAAAATGTGAATGTGAATAAACGGTTTAGAAAACCGACAAGTTGATAAATGAGACACCTGAACAACATTTGGGTATCTTCCACCTTTCTTTCTCTGCATAGGACCGTAGCCACTGGGGGGCGAAACGTTTCACGAATAAAGATACCCAAATATTGCACTAATGTCTTATTTATCTCTAACATGCATTACTGTTAAACATTTCGGAGTAGATAGTAGGGAAAGGATGATTAGTGCGTTTGGAAATAAATGGTATAAAATACCGACACAATGGAATAATAAACACATAAGCAGTATAATGTGATCTTTTTAAAGCTACCCAAAGTTTTAAACTATCACACTACTTCTCCACAGCATTCTCCACCTGACCCAACATTCTCCACCTGACCCAACATTCTCCACCTGACCCAACATTCTCCACCTGACCCAGCATTCTCCACCTGACTAAATCCTATAATACTCGTGTATCTTTTATCCAGGTAGATCTGTTTGTGACTTGATAAAGCCCACTGCGTGGGCGAAACGTCGTCAATAAAGGATCACACTATATTGCTTATGTGTTTATTTTTCCATTAGCGCGCTTAGAGAGAAGATTCTGTCCAGAATTCCAACACGGATTTAGGCATGGAGTTCTATGACAGATTCAGAGATATAACGACAAAGTCAAGGCCGGGTTGACTACATCTTTTTTTCAGGGAAAACCTGAACGACAGAAAGAAAAAGAGTAACAATAAGGGATAAGACACCAGAATGGGAATGAGAACTGAAAGATCTGTACCAGGAACGTTAACGTGTTTAATATACGTGAATTACCTACCAGAGGGGATTGAATCTTATGTATTGTATCTTTGTGGATGATGTAAAACCAATGGGAAGAAAAAGATAGAGGGATAAAGTTCAATAGACCTCAACAGACTACAGATGCGCTTGAACGAGTGCCTCCTTGAGCTCAGCCCGAGCAAATGTAAAGTTATGCCAAGTGAAGGTGTAGGCAGACTGGACACAGAATACAGCACAGGCGAAGAGAAGCTGCAAATATCAGACAGAGAAAATTACCTGGAGGTAAATATAACACCCAGCACACAAACCGTATAACGTCAGAGGCATATATAAGATTAGCAAACCTTGGAATAGCATTCAGGAACGTGAACAAACAAACTTGTGTAAGACGTCAGTCAGGCCAGTCACTGAGTACGCGGCTCCAGCATGGAGGACATACCAGATAAAGCACATGAAGCAGCTGGGAAAAGTTCAAAGATTTCCAATCAATTTAGCTAGTACCCGAACAGTGATACACTTGAATGAACTGAACCTGGTGACCCTGGGGCAGACAATTACAAACTATGAATTAAGCTGCCCAGGATCAAGGGTACACAGGGAAGTAAGGAAATATTTCTTTAGCCCAGAATAGATGAAAAGTGGGATGACTTGAATGAGGCGGTGGAAACTAACTCTTTACACAGCTGATCAAGGAGGGGGGTCAGGAGCTAAGTATTGACTTCCATAATATAAATCGGCGAGTACTAACACACCCTTCCCCGCACACACACACACACAGTGCTGTAATGCCAAAAAGATCATGTAGGTCACTGAGAGGGTTCATGTGTTGGTGTAGTGCGTTGTACAAGTGGCGTCAGATGTCACCCCGTGCAACACAGTGTTAGTTGCACCCACCAACACCACAGCTGCCACACACATGTAGCCCCCGGTGGCCTAGTGGGTAAAGCTCTTGCTTCACGCACGGAGGGGCCGGGTTCAATTCCCGGTGGGGCAGAAACATTTCGAAGTGTTTCCTTACATACACATACACACACACATATATACAACAGGCCTAGTGTCTAATTGACATGTGCCTAGGACAAAATGGTAACTAACACACACACAAACACACACACACACCACACACACACCACACACACACACACACCACACACACACACACACACACACACAACACACACACACACACACACACACACACACACCCACACACACACACACACACACACCACACACACCACACACACACACCACACACACACACACACCACACACACACACACACACCACACACACACCACACACACACACACACACACACACACTTCACCAACCAGAACAATTTTGCTTTTGCAAAATTATATACATAATGATAATGATTCACATGCAAAATAATGAATGATCAAGACAGATGAACCCTCTACATTAAGTTCAAAGTAACAAATGAGGACTATAACTGGCTTATTAGGCTACCCCTTTACCCAGTCACTCTGACCTTAATGTCTCTTCATTTTTTCTGTCTTTTTAATTAGGACCTAAAACGTATTTTATGTGATTTAAAGTATATTATGTATGTTAATACATTAGACACTCCCTCATTCATTTCATGTTAAACTAATGTTCACATAAATCCTGAAAATTTATTACACAGTGGACCTGAATAGGTAAAACTTGCGATTTTAGCTTAAATAGCAACGCTCTTCTTGCCGAATAAGGCAAGCGAAAATTTGTGTATGCAACAATTTCGCAAAAAGCATTCTGAACCTAACAAAAAATATATATTTTATTGTGTTTATTTTTAAATTATTGTAAACTTATCTAAAATATATTTAGTTGGATTAGGCTAAATTAAATTTCGCTTGTTATAATAAGGTTAGAGAAGTTTTCTAAGGTTCTTCTGGTACAAAATTATTATTCTTTATATTAACATAAATGAAAAAAATATATCATTCAACGTATAAGTGAAAATTTTAGAAAATACTTAATTTTAAACGAGTTTTTGCTAATTGACCAATTTGACCTAT
The DNA here is from genome assembly GCA_009830355.1 of Cherax destructor. Taxonomy (NCBI): domain Eukaryota; kingdom Metazoa; phylum Arthropoda; class Malacostraca; order Decapoda; family Parastacidae; genus Cherax; species Cherax destructor. Next base: position 112,275 of record WNWK01000321.1, read on the forward strand.
TCGACACGATATATATATATATATATATATATATATATATATATATATATATATATATATATATATATATATATATATATATATATATATATATACACTATAAATTGCCTAGTAATATCTTCATTATTCATACTACCCTAACCCTTGTATGTGATTGTCGACTGTGAGAGCTGATAGCTTGTATTACCTGCAACATGCAGCCAACTCTGTGCAACATGCAGCCCACTCTGTGCAACATGCAGCCCACTCTGTGCAACATGCAGCCCACTCTGTGCAACATGTAGCCTACTCTGTGCAACATGCAGCCCACTCTGTGCAACATGCAGCCCACTCTGTGCAACATGCAGCCCACTCTGTGCAACATGCAGCCCACTCTGTGCGATGGAATATGACGAGGTAAACAGTTCCCCTAATGAAACTTCTAAACAGAATAGGGTAGCAGCGCATTGATGATTTACCAAACTATGGTTATTAACAAAAACGACCACCTTACTACCACAACTTGGCTACCAACCACCACAGCTCAGCGACTAACACCGCCCACAATCACCACCCACCCGTCACCCCCAACTCCCGGCCTTTCCGCCACTATCTCTTACTCTGGCGTACAAAAAAAGCCGCCGCCTTTCACAACTGGGGATCAGCTGTTGGGGCAACGCGTGTTGCTTGTTGCGCAACTCCACTACTGAATGATTTCTACACTATCATTCCCCTCCCCAGCAGCAGGAAGATGTCAAAGACGATGACGTCGACGACGACGAGGACAACGACGACGTCAAGGACAAACGACGACGTTAAGGACAACGATGTCGGCAAGTGCAACCACGGTGTGACAGCGCACATAATAATAGAAAAAAAGAATAATTGGTCAGGTGGGCAGATGGATATTTAACTTAAATAGAACCCAGAGAGTAGTAGTAAACAATGATGTCGGAGGATGTCACAGAGAGTAGCGCTGTTCCTCAAGTCACAGTCCTCGGCCCGCTTCTCTTTCTCATTGTTATATATGACGCTGACAACGACATAAATCATAGCACCGTGAAATTCTTTGCTGACGACACCAGAATCTCTGAGAGTGGCGAATCTTCAGGCGGATATAACTCGAGTCTTCCAGTGAGTGTTAAACAGCAAGGTAATGTTCAATGAACACAAGTTCATTGCCTATGCTAGGCAGGTCCCTCTCAAATCCAGCCTTTCTCACTCATAACTTGTGAGCGAGCAATAAAATCGTGGGAGGTGAGTCACGGCAGCACACCACGGTATCCTGGTACAGAGGACACCCTGCCCAACTTTACTGGTCAACTACTAGTTATGAAGAACGAATGGATGAAAGTGGGATCTGCCTAGCATGGGCCAATACTGCAACGCTCGTCAATTGTCATGTTGTTCTCGTGGGCCCCGCCTCCTATGACTCCATCTCCATCCCACACATCACTTCTGATCCAAGTATAAAAGGCGAAACTCATCAAGGGTGAGGGACTGACCACCTCAAAACTACTTCAAGGTTGATGGACGGATCACATCATCTTTAGCTTCTCAATGCTTCTGCTATTTCCCATTTCAGTCACCTTTGTATTCGACTGAAGAAGCCTACTGCGTAGACGAAACGTTTCGGAAATAAACAAGAGTGTTGCATATGTGTCTTATGCATCAACCTGTTGGTGTTGTATACCATTATTATTGAGAAACCCATTATGTGTGATGTAGAATGACAAGGGTAATTTACCCAATCTTCGTTCCCACGATGTAATTAACTTGACGAGTAGGGTAGACGTAGACTGTGGGGCGAGTCTAAAAGAACGTACACGCTGACACTGGTGTTATCCCAAAACGCTGGTGTCACTCCAAAAAGCTGGTTTCTCCCAAAGAGGCTGGTGTCACTACAAGATGCTGGTGTCTCCACAAGAGGCTGGTGTCACCCCAAGAGGTTGGTGTCACCCCAAGAGGATGGTGTCACCAAACCCCAAAGAAGCTGGTGTCACTCCAGGATGCTGGTGTCACCCCAAAACGCTGGTGTCACCACAAGACACTGATGTCACCACAAGACGTTAGTGTCACCCTAAGAGGCTGGTGTCATCTGACACCACACGCTACCAAGCCTCAGTTTCTCCTCTCAGAATAGAGGTCGCATTAATGCGTATATTTTATGCGTATATACCATGGTCCCCTCTCTCTCTCTCTATCCAGTACGCACTTATCTTCACTTCCCCAATGTTTCTTCAGAGTTCTTATTCCTTAACTGTGCTTTACCTGTGACCGGCTTCAGGGGTTCTTCTATCCCTTCCCTTTGTCCCCCATCCCCTACCAGGAGCCCTGCTCACCAGGCTGTTTGTATTATCGGCACAAAGGCCCATGGTAATAGTTCCTTTCTTGGTCACGAGGCCTGGCATTAAACCGGGTCACTGGGGGGGATGATACCAAGAACCATTAATATATGTAACAAGTAACACGAGACTTAAACTAACAAAAAAAAAAAAAAACTATCACACACCATGAGTCCGTGTTGCATAAGAGACTATCAAAGACCACGAGTCCGTGGTGTACAAGAGGCTATCAAACACCACGAGTCCGTGGTGTACAAGAAACTATCAAAGACCACGAGTCCGTGGTGTACAAGAGGCTATCAAAGACCACGAGTCCGTGGTGTACAAGAGGCTATCAAACACCACGAGTCCGTGGTGTACAGGAGGCTATCAAACACCACGAGTCCGTGGTGTACAAGAGGTATCAAAGACCACGAGTCCGTGGTGTACAAGAGGCTATCAAAGACCACGAGTCCGTGGTGTACAAGAGGCTATCAAACACCACGAGTCCGTGGTGTACAAGAAACTATCAAACACCACGAGTCCGTGGTGTACAAGAGGCTATCAAAGACCACGAGTCCGTGGTGTACAAGAGGCTATCAAAGACCACGAGTCCGTGGTGTACAAGAGGCTATCAAAGACCACGAGTCCGTGGTGTACAAGAGGCTATCAAACACCACGAGTCCGTGGTGTACAGGAGGCTATCAAACACCACGAGTCCGTGGTGTACAAGAGGCTATCAAAGACCACGAGTCCGTGGTGTACAAGAGGCTATCAAAGACCACGAGTCCGTGGTGTACAAGAGGCTATCAAACACCACGAGTCCGTGGTGTACAAGAGGTATCAAAGACCACGAGTCCGTGGTGTACAAGAGGTATCAAACACCACGAGTCCGTGGTGTACAAGAGGCTATCAAAGACCACGAGTCCGTGGTGTACAAGAGGCTATCAAACACCACGAGTCCGTGGTGTACAAGAGACTATCAAAGACCACGAGTCCGTGGTGTACAAGAGGCTATCAAAGACCACGAGTCCGTGGTGTACAAGAGGCTATCAAAGACCACGAGTCCGTGGTGTACAAGAGGCTATCAAACACCACGAGTCCGTGGTGTACAAGAGACTATCAAAGACCACGAGTCCGTGGTGTACAAGAGACTATCAAACACCACGAGTCCGTGTTGTACATGAGTAGAGAGGCAGAGGCTGAGTACAAGAACATGGAAGACATACAGAACGAGGAGAATGGATGAGAGAATAGACCAAAGAGCTAGGAATGATTGTGAAAGGTTAAGAATGGAACCAGAAACACAATTTGCACAGCCACATAATACAAAAATAATAGTGAGATACCCGGTAATAAATAATTTACACATTCGCATTTCTATTTTTCAGAAAACGCGAATGAAAAAGACTCACAAAAAAAAACTTCATCAATAACAGCAGCTCAACACCAGCTCAGTGTTTCACAACAACAAAAAATGAGAACATTACATGTTGTAACAGGTTTACTTCAAGAAATAAACAGGATTCGCACCCAAAGTCTAGCATGTGTTACATTTAGGCTACTACTGGACTGTTAAGACTACATCAATCAAGAGTGTAAATTTGACTGTGGCCTTAAAGTCCAGTGCTAAACAAAACATAGTAGAGCTAACACATGCCAGACTCACAGTACAATTCTGTCCATTCCTTGAAAAGTAACAATTGCATTTTGCTAATTTTGAGAAGCATTTCGATGTATACATTTACATTCTGAAGCAGACACCGGTATTGGTTACGTATCCGCCTAGACACTTTAAATGTTACAAAGTTAGCAATGAGTGAATAAGGAACTATGTATTCAGTCGACGCACGTCAGGAGCGACTGTGACATGGTGCCTGTCACAACTGCCAAGCCGACACAATTCTCCTAAAACGTTTATCAAGCCGCCAAATGTTCCCAGGCTAGATAAACGTCTATCATACTGACATTTTAATTTAATTACTGTCGCCAGCAGTGGATGTCTTATTGTGCTCCCGCGACTCATCCAGTGAGAGATGAAGCAAAGCGATGATCAAACCTAACACAGAGTTTACAGCTATAACTTCGGGTATTAGAAATTCAAGATAACCTTGGATAATGCAGAGTTTATTAGGTGATGCGCCATTTCTTGCGGAGTTTGTCCGGACCTGTCTCTAAAGTATTGGAATTTTGGACAAGATATAGTACTCACTTAGCTGTTGTTGTTGGGGTCGAGCAATACCTCGCATAGCTCCAGGCCCAAACTCAACACCTAGCTCGAGGTCAACTCAACACCTCAGAGACACACACACACACCTCTTTACAAACTAACCTGAAAAAGAAAATTAAATAATCAGAATATACATTATAACAAATTGTCAGCTATCAATACCACAATAACTCAACATCACAATAACATTTAAAAATTCAATGTTACTTCTGGCTTTGTATATTATGTTTTAACTCAAAACTTGCCAGCTAGGACTGGTCATGCACCTGGCCCCGTGAACCTTGACCCCCGGAACTCCCTCCCTCGGGCTTATGTTCGTTTTAGCTGTAACTATGAAAAAAGTCAGTGAACTTAATCATGAGGTGGTGGGCAGGATTAAGTTACATTTACTAACGTAATCTTCAGTAAGACAAAGTCAGGATCTCAAGTAAGTTTAGGTGAAAATAAAAATATTCACCTCACGTTAATTCAGGCAAATACATCTATTATAAGTGTGTTGAAATATGTTATTCCCTTAATGCAAAAATATCTACAAAGTTCCCCAGTCTTCTAATAACTTGTTCTTTTTTCCACTATAATCTACATTGTCCATAATTACTATCGCATTTGCTTTGTCTGTTTCGTAAGGTGAAGTCTTGGATCTTTCCTTAATTCATGGTATACCTTAACAAATCTTTGAGAATAATAGTGTTGTAGAGGTCTCAATTTCCTGTTCTTATCTGACAGGAGTGGAACCCGGTGTGGTCTTCTGCTGCTGTAATCCATCAACCTTAAGGTTCGACGTGTTGTGTGTTCAGAGATGCTCTTCTGCACACCACTGTTGTAAAGCATGGTTATTTGACTTTCTATCTCTTTCCTGTCACCCTGAACCAGCCTGCCCATTCTCCTCTGATCTCTCTCATTAACAAGGGGTTTTCGCCCACACACCTGAATGTATTTTGTTTTTCAGATCATTCACTGTAAACACTTAGAGACTGTTGTGTGTGAAAATCCCAGGAGATCAGCAGTTTCTGAGATACTTAGACCACCCCGTCTGGCACCAACAATCATTCCATGGTCAAAGTCACTTAGATCACATTTCTTCCCCATTCTGATGTTCGGTCTATAGAACACCTGAACCTCCTTACTATGTCTGTATGATATCAGACATCGAGGTGCCGCCACGTGATTAGTTGATATTTGCATTAACGAGGTGTACAGGTGTACCTCATAAAGTGGCCACCGAGTGTATAATAAATAAACTCAATGATATTTTAAGCTTTAGCCAAAATATTAAAAATTAACAAAAAGGTAACTGATGTTTATTACTCTCCCAACGTTTCCGTGTAGGAAAAAAAATAATATTGTGCGCCTATCTGATCCAAAGTGAGCTTAGACACACCAAGATGATGGAAGACTACACACAAATAGAAAACAATGAGGGAGAAAAAGTGGCGGAGGAGGACAGCAGGATGTGTGTGTGTGTGTGAGAGAGAGAGAGAGAGAGAGAGAGAGAGAGAGAGAGAGAGAGAGAGAGAGAGAGAGAGAGAGAGAGAGAGAGAGAGAAGAAAGAGAGAATTAACATTTACACAAAGTGGGAGAAGGGGTGAGACTACAAACAAGTGGACAGTGGAGAACATGAGAGAGAAGTAAACAAGAGAAAACAAAGCACAAACGATGAGAACTATGATGCACGTTAAGTAGGAGACAATGGAACAAAGGAATAACAATGACCCAGGAAATGAATAAATATTATGCTTGATTTAAAAAAAAAATAGAGAATGCTACGGAAATTTTTAAGAACCATGTATTTGAATATTTGTTTTGGTCAGCTTAGCTCAAAGACAGACACAAATACACAGACACACACACACAGTGGACGTACACAGATAAAGTCAGATATAATAGCCTACACCACGTACAGATACACACACAATTTTATGCGCATGTGCATGTACACGAAAACAAAACAAAGAAACAACTGTTGTTTATTCACAAAATATAGTTTAGAAATACGTGAGCAAACAATAGGACATATTTATTAGAAAACGTTTCGGTCCTGGGACCTTGATCACTACAGAAGTGATGAAAGTCCCAGGACCGAAACGTTTTATAATAAAAATGTCCTAGTGTTTGCTTACATAAGAACATAAGAAAGAAGGAACACTGCAGCAGGCCCACTGGCCCATGCGAGGCAAGTCCAAGTCACCCACCGGCCCAAGGCTAGCCAGGGCAGGTCACACCCACTTAAGGAAGGAGCGCGGCATCAGATCCATCAACACAAGCTGTCTTTCTAAACTAATTTGTCGGTATTTATTACCAAGGTTTATACCATTCAGAAAATAATATAATTTTTTTCATCTTGCTAAAAAAAACAATATTTGTTTAGGTACGTAGCCCAAATTTAGTTTTAAAAACAAGACCGTCTTGTCAGCAGCAATTATGTGAATGACCTCTTACTAGTTTTAATGAACCAACACTAAGAGTACACACACACACACACACTGTGTGTACCACTAACAACAATCTTCAACACATCTATCGAAACAGGGCAACTACCTGAGGTGTGGAAGACAGCAAATGTAGTCCCAATTTTTAAGAAAGGAGACAGCATTAAACTACAGACCAATGTCACTGACATGTATAGTATGTAAAGTCAGGGAGAATGTGACAGAAGTAAGACGAGAGGAGAAAGAGAGAGAGAGGGGTGGGTAGATTGCATTTTCTTGGCCTGTAAGAAGGCTTTCGACATAGTTCCACACAAGAGACTAGTGCAAAAGCTAGAGGAACAGGCAGGAATAACAGGAAAGGCAATACAATGAATCAGAAAATACATGACAGGAAGGAAAGAACGAGTGATGGCACGTGACGAGGTGTCAGAGTGGGCACTATGACGAGCGGGGTTCTACAGGGGTTAGTCCTAGGTCCGGTGCTGTTTCTGGTATATGTGAATGACATGACGGAAGGGATAGATTTAGAGGTGTCCCTATTTGCAGACAATGTGAAGCTAATGCAAAAAATAAAACGGATGAGGTTCAGGTAGGACTACAAAGAGATCTGGACAGGCTGCAAGCATGGTCCACCAACTGGCTTCTGGACTTTAACTCCATCAATTGCAAACTCATGAAGATTGGGGAAGGTGAAAGAAGACCGCAGACAGAGTACAGGCTAGGAGGCCAAAGACTGTGAGGTTCGACACCTTAGTAAGAAATCGTTCAAGACTCTGCGTAAGTACACACACACACACACTCATGGAACAGGGAGAGAGTGGACCTTGTAGCGACCAGTAAAGAGGCGGGGCCAGGAGCTGCGACTCGGCCCCTGCAAGCACTAACAGGTAAGTACATACAATCATAGTGATCCACAGACCACAAAACTTCAAGTGGTAACCCCAGCACAAAAATAGATCACCATAATCATTATTATTCGTCATACTTGTTATTATAAGAGTCCGCGATAACCGTTGCATATTTCTAGACTGGTGTATGTGTTAAACGATTAAAGTTGTTTGTATGATATGTTTACCCTGGGCTCAGTTTACACTGCAGCACTCAAGACTCGCCGTTATGTCAGAAGCAGCAGCAGTCAGCCGACACATAGTAAGCTCTGTTAACAACTTTGTCCTTAAAGTTAAACATTTTAATGGTGTATATGAAAAAAAAAAGTAGAAATGGACACTTGTGTTTCTAGTCTTCATCTGTCCAGATCTGATGAGCTTGTGCCAACTGAAGCCTTAATTTACTGTTCTTAGTTGACAAGAGTGGAACCCGGTGTGATCTGCTGCTGCAGTAGCCCATCCACTTCAAGGTTCGAAATGTTGTGCATTCAGAGATGCTCTCCTGCATTGTGGCTTCACCATTCTTGATGAAGCCACTTGTGGTTGAAACGTTCATAATTTCAACGATGTTATCACCATGCCATTTAATGTACTTGGAAAAAGCTCTTCCTGAGTGAAACGTTGTTATAAAGTGCTTACGCTCTTCCAGGTGTTTTTGTCATCTACTCCAGGTTATACAACACAATGCATCCAGCCCGTCTTCATGAACCTATTGTATGTCCAACGGTTCAGCTAAAATAATGCCTAATCAGCTGGGCTCTATGGTGATTCAGACCAACAACAACCAGGTCTGGTCCGAGACCGGGCCGCGGGAGTGGTGTCCCTGGCAACCACTAACAGGTAAGTCCACAGTGTGTGTTCATCCATCTTCAGTTATTCCCACATAACTTCCTCTCTGTTGATGCTATACATCTTTTGAATATGCAGTCAAATCACTTTCAGAAAAAACTGAACTCCCTTAAAAATTAACTTTCCAATTTTTTTACAGACTGATAGCTATTTTTTTACATTAACACTTATATAAAGATTTTTATTTTTTGGACCAAAACTATCATAGAAACCTCGCCTAACCTCCCGTAAACCAGCTTTTTTTTCCTAGCTAAATTCTGCTCTCTCTCTCTCATATATATATATATATATATATATATATATATATATATATATATATATATATATATATATATATATATTTTTTTTTTTTTATTAACACATCGGCCGATTCCCACCAAGGCAGGGTGGCCCGAAAAAGAAAAACTTTCATCATCATTCACTCCATCACTGTCTTGCCAGAAGGGTGCTTTACACTACATTTATAAAACTGCAACATTAACACCCCTCCTTCAGAGTGCCGGCACTGTACTTCCCATCTCCAGAACTCAAGTCCGGCCTGCCGGTTTCCTGAATCCCTTCATAAATGTTACTTTGCTCACACTCCAACAGCACGTCAAGTATTAAAACCATATGCCTCCATTCACTCCTATCAAATACGCTCACACATGCTTGCTGGAAGTCCAAGCCCTCGCACACAAAACTTCCTTTACCCCCTCCCTCCAACCTTTCCTAGGCCGACCCCTACCCCGCCTTCCCTCCACTACAGATTTATACATCTCGAAGTCACTCTGTCTCGTTCCATTCTCTCTACATGTCCAAACCACCACAACAACCCTCCTCAGCTCTCTGGACAATCGTTTTGGTAATCCCACACCTCCTCCTAATTTCCAAACTCCGAATTCTCTGCATTATATTCACACCACACATTGACCTCAGACATGACATCTCCACTGCCTCCAGCCTTTTCCTCGTTGCAAAATTCATCACCCATGCTTCACACCCATATAAGAGCGTTGGTATAACTATACTCTCATACATTCCCTCTTTACTTCCATGGACAAGGTTCTTTGTCTCCACAGACTCCGAAGTGCTCCACTCACCCTTTTCCCCTCATCAATTCTATGATTCACCTCATCCTTCATAGACCCATCCGCCGACATGTCCACTCCCAAATATCTGAATACATTCACCTCCTCCATACTCTCTCCCTCCAATCTGATATCCAATCTTTCGTCACCTATTCTTTTTGTTATCCTCATCACCTTACTCTTTCCTATATTCACTTTCAATTTTCTTCTTTTACACACCCTACCAAATTCATCCACCAACCTCTGCAGCTTCTCTTCAGAATCTCCCAAAAGCACAGTGTCATCAGAAAAAAGCAACTGTGACAACTCCCACTTTGTATTTGCTTCTTTATCTTTTAGCCCAACACCTCTTGCCAAGACCCTCGCATTCACTTCTCTTACAACCCCATCTATAAATATATTGAACAACCACGGTGACATCACACATCCTTGTCTAAGGCCCACTTTTACTGGGAAATAGTCCCCTTCCCTCCTACACACTCTAACCTGAGCCTCACTATCCTCATAAAAACTCTTCACTGCTTTCAGTAACCTTCCTCCTATTCCATACACCTTCAACATCTGCCACATTGCCCCCCTATCTACCCTATCATACGCCTTTTCCAAATCCATAAATGCCACAAAACATCTTTACCCTTATCCAAATACTGTTCACCTATATGTTTCACTGTAAACACTTGGTCTACACACCCCTACCTTTTCTAAAGCCCCTTGTTCATCTGCTATCCTGCTTTCTGTTTTACTCTTAATTCTTTCAATAATAACTCTACCATACACTTTACCAGGTACACTCAACAGACTTATTCCCCTATAATTTTTGCACTCTTTTTTGTCCCCTTTGCCTTTATACAAAGGAACAATACATGCTCTCTGCCAATCCCTAGGTACCTTACCCTCTTCCATACATTTATTAAATAATAGCACCAACCACTCCAAAACTATATCCCCACCTGCTTTTAACATTTCTATCTTTATCCCATCAATCCCAGCTGCCTTACCCCTTTCATTCTACCCACTGCCTCACGAACTTCCCTACACCCACAACTGGCTCTTCCACACTCCTACAAGATGTTATTCCTCCTTGCCCTACACACGAAATCACAGCTTCCTGTCTTCATCAACATTTAACAAATCCTCAAAATATTCTCTCCATCTTCCCGATACCTCTAACTCTCCATTTAATAACTCTCCTCTCCTATTTTTAACTGTCAAATCCATTTGTTCTCTAGGCTTCCTCAACTTATTAATCTCATTCCAAAACTTTTTCTTATTTTCAACAAAATTTGCTGATAACATCTCACCCACTCTCTCATCTGCTCTCTTTTTACATTGCTTCACCACTCTTTTAACCTCTCTTTTTCTCTCCATATACTCTTCCCTCCTTGCATCACTTCTACTTTGTAAAAACCTCTCATATGCTAACTTTTTCTCCCTTACTACTCTCTTTACATCATCATTCCACCAATCGCTCCTCTTCCCTCCCGCACCCACTCGCCTGTAACCACAAACTTCTGCTGAACACTCTAACACTACATTTTTAAATCTACCCCATACATTTTCGACCCCATTGCCTACACTCTCACTAGCCCATCTATCCTCCAATAGTTGTTTATATCTTACCCTAACTGCCTCCTCTTTTAGTTTATAAACCTTCACCTCTCTTTTACTTACTGATTCTATTTTCCTTGTATCCCATCTACCTTTACTCCCACTGTAGCTATAACTAAAAAGTGATCTGATATATCTGTAGCCCCTCTATAAACATGTACATCCTGAAGTCTACTCAACAGTCTTTTATCTACCAATACATAGTCCAACAAATTACTGTCATTACGCCCTACATCATATCTTGTATACTTATTTATCCTCTTTTTCTTAAAATATGTATTACCTATAACTAAACCCCTTTCTATACAAAGTTCAATCAAAGGGCTCCCATTATCATTTACACCTGGCACCCCAAACTTACCTACTACACCCTCTCTGCATGTTTCTCCAACTTTAGCATTTAGGTCCCCTACCACAATTACTCTCTCATTTGGTTCAAAAGTTCCTATACATTCGCTTAACATCTCCCAAAATCTCTCTCTCTCCTCTACACTCCTCTCTTCTCCAGGTGCATACACGCTTATTATGACCCACTTTTCGCATCCGACCCTTATTTTAATCCACATAATCCTTGAATTTACACATTCATATTCCCTCTTTTCCTTCCATAACTGATCCTTCAACATTATTGCTACCCCTTCCTTAGCTCTAACTCTCTCAGATACTCCTGACTTAATCCCATTTATTTCTCCCCACTGAAACTCGCCTACCCCCTTCAGCTTTGTTTCGCTTAGGGCCAGGACATCCAACTTCTTTTCATTCATAACATCGGCAATCATCTCTTTCTTATCATCCGCACTACATCCACGCACATTCAGACAACCCAATTTTATATATATGCAAAAATATCACAGTAAACAGGTGATATCAAAATATGCAAGACAACCACTATGAAAAAATAGAGGAATTCCAAGCGCTTTCGTGACTACTCACATTATCAAGGAACTATAACAGGAAAACATGACAAGAAGGCTTATATAAGGGGCGAGACTACACCTCACAGTCACATCACACTAACAAAGACCACACCTCACAGTAGCATATATATATATATATATATATATATATATATATATATATATATATATATATATGTCGTGCCTAATAGGTAAAACTGGTCAATTAGCAATAACTCATTTAAAATTAAGTCCTTTCTATAATTTTCTCTTATACGATTAAAGATATATTTTTTTCATTTATGTTAATGTAAAAATTTATAATTTTGTACCAAGAGAAACTTTAAAAACTTACCTAACCTTATTATAACAAGCGCAATTTAATTTAGCCTAACCCAACTAAATATATTTTAGATACGTTTACAATAATTTAATAATAAACAAATACATTGAAATATATTTTTTTCGTTATGTTCAGAATGATTTTTGCGAAATTATTGCATACATAAATTTTCGCTTGTCTTATATGGCAAGAAGAGCGTTGCTATTTAAGCCAAAATCTCAAGTTTTACCTAATCGGCACGACATATATATATATATATATATATATATATGCGCTCACCTCCAAAATATCTTCAAACACACTTTTGAAACATACTTTTCATTAAACATATCAGAAAGACGAAGCATGAACTTTCACCCTTGTATAAACATCCACTCGTTACTGAGTCGCCACTGAAATATTTTAAAACTCTGGCATCGTTCGAAACACTAAAGTTATAGATGCATAATTCATACATAACATAGCAAATTATAAATTCTAAACTTTATATAAAATCCTGGCTATTGATGTTTGTACTGACACGGACTAATTTAGGAAAACAGACATACAATAGTAGTCATTTGCTCTTATTATTTTACCAAGGCCTGCCTTCCTACGCAACACCCGTCCCTCGAGACACAGATCAACTTACACTTGACGAAGTAATTAAGGAGAGGAGCCACTAGCGGTGAGTGGAAGTACTTGAACCCTGACACACGCCACACACTGTTAAGCATGGTAATAGTCAGGTTATATTACTGTTTTCTACGTCAACACATCAACTACTTGAAGCCTCGCTGGGGCAACAAACATGAGAAGATGATCGCCGTACCCAACAACCACTGGGCGGCACACAACATAAAAAGTTATTTTAAGGCAAGAAAATGTAAGATACATTAGCATGGTGCTGACAGTAACGAAGGAAACACATACCCCCAAGGCAAACTTATATGGTGACAACGTTTCGCTCTATGTAGAGCTTTATCAAGTCAATTACTGACGTGATTAAGCTCTACATAGAGTGAAACATTGTCACAATAAAAACTTGTTCTGTACCTATGTCTTTTCTTCAAAGCAAAATAAAAAAAAAAACTATTTGTAACTATGTCGACGAGTACATAGTAAATTAAGCAGCAACAAACTATTATCTGAGCTGTTTGTTTAAGAAAGGCTTTCCAGTGGTATATGTAAATCACAGATTTGAAGAAACTTATCAAACCATTTTTAATGTACATTGTATATTAGGCACAGTCACTTTGGAGCGCCCTACTGCATACCTTCACAACAAATAAATCAAGTATGTTACTCTGTCACAAAAGTTTGTTAAAACTACCGCTGGATATCTTCTGATGATTAATATCTGAATTACCTTTTGGAATCAAAATTGTTACTCATTCTGATATCCGTGTTTTTATTATACAAAGAAAATACAAGAGCTGAACTACGACTGGGCCATACAACGCTGCTTTGACATTAATCAACACTTGTATTAAGTGGTCTCTTAATCATCGTCTTGGAAGACAATAAATTCACTTCTGAATGGCTTTCAGGCGATTTATTACTTAGGTTTGGTATTATCTTTATTGCTTGACGCACATCTTGTAATTTATTACCAGCCTTCTTCAATTTTTGTCGGCCTTTCTTCACTGCCTCTGTACATAATTCCAGTGTATCCTCCACATTTTTTTTGCAGTGCATGTGAAAATGCAAACTTGAAATTTCACAAGCCCTGCGCTGCTAGATGTAAGCCACATTTCTTTTTAATTTCGCTACTGTCAGGTAATTACACGCATTTATAGGTAAATATATGTTAAGCTAACCAAACCTAATCTAACCTAACTTAATCTAACCTAACCTTACCAAAACTAACCATAACGTCGGCCTGTAACTTTGGATGGTTAAATCTGTGCTGTGCCTTTGCACACTAAGTGGTGTGTCCTCTTTGAACTTTGATGTACAGTGTAAGCTATTATGGATATAATCTAGGTATGCCAGTAATGGATCTAGCCACTTATAATCTATAGTGAATTCTTATGTATTCTTTTAATCCCCCAAAAATTTTGGATCGATAACACCCGTATCTTTGTATATATATATATATATATATATATCAGTCACTCTGATATATACCATGTGACTACTTCAGAAAGTTTTCATAAAGATCTTCACCCAAACATTACTCGAACTCTTTGTTATAAACTAAAGTATGTCAGTGTTTATCCTCTCATTTCCCACTCTTTACACGTTCCTTCCTCTTTGTAGTCGCATCTGTACGCTGCCACAACTGGTTTTTTATAAAAAATCCTAGTTTTTTTATATAAAATCCTAGTTTTTTATAAATCCTAGTTTTCTATATAAAATCCTAGTTTTTTTTATAAAAAATCCTAGTTTTTTATATAAAATCCTAGTTTTTTATAAAAAATCCTAGTTTTTTATATAAAATCCTAGGTTTTTATAAAAAATCATAGTTTTCTATATAAAATCGTAGTTCTTTATAAAAATCATAGTTTTCTATATAAAATCCTAGTTTTTCTATAGATTTTCCTAGTTTTCTATATAAATGCATTATGGCCACCACCGTCCCCACTCGTCCACAGACGAGTAGGGGAACGGTTAAGTGCTTCTTTGAATATGGAACCAAATTAAGCAGAAACACGTAAAACAATAAAAATAAATAAGAAAATGAGGAGGAAAAACAAAGAACAGAGAATAAGAAAGAAAATGAACTAGAAAACATGTAGAATAGATAAAAAAAAGAAATAATTGAGAAGCAATTGGAGAATGAAGTGGTCCATACATGGCGCATCTTTACCCTGTAATGAGCCGCTTAACCAAGATGGGTCAGACAAAGTAGACCCGAGGGACCATCTGGCTCAGGGGCCAGTGGTAACATCCCTCAGGAAAAGTGTGTTGGCTCTGGCCAGGCCCATCAACCTGTGTTTGTTTACAAGTGGGAATATAACCGCCCTCCGACATGGGTGCACAGTATAATATACACAAGCGTAGATATTTTCACCATCATTAAATTTATATCTTGTCGGTGTGGCATAGGATGGATCAAATAAAGTAACCTCACTGGATCAAATAAAGTAACCCCACTGGATCAAATAAAGTAACTCCACTGGATCAAATAAAGTAACTCCACTGGATCAAATAAAGTAACTCCACTGGATCAAATAAAGTAACTCCACTGGATCAAATAAAGTAACTCCATTGGATCAAATAAAGTAACCCCACTGTATCAAATAAAGTAACCCCACTGGATCAAATAAAGTAACTCCATTGGATCAAATAAAGTAACCCCACTGGATCAAATAAAGTAACCCCACTGGATCAAATAAAGTAACCCCACTGGATCAAAGTAACCCCACTGGATAAAATAAACTGGGGCAAACGGTGGACTGCGGGTGGAGTCACTAACAGCTTGATGAATCAGGCCAGCAACCAGGAGGCCTGGTATGGAACCGGGCCGCAGGGGCGGTGACCTCTGGAAGCGACTCCACATAAACTGCGTCAAATGAAAAAGAAAGAATCGTTAGCTAGCAACTGGTGCCAACAGGTATGGTATAGTGAGGCAGCATGCAGGACGAGTCTTTACTTTGACGAAGTTTCGCTCAGTTTTGAGCATTAAGACTTGCTCTGCATACTGTTACCAGAAAATAATTATATTCCAGCCTAGCAACGAGGTCCTGCCTTGCATTTAAGAACAGAAATAGATCAATAAGACATATGTGCAACAGTGCATATCTTATGGCTGAGACCTCTGAGCCGAATAAATATTACCTGAAGGATACCTGAAAGCCTTCTGGGGGATCTCAACGCCCCCTCGACCCGGCCCCAGACCAGACTAGACCTGGAGGATCAAGGCCTGATCAACTAGGCTATTACTACTGACCGCACGCTGTCCAACACACGAACCACAGCCCGGCTGGGCACAGCACTGATCTAAGCAACTTATCCAGTTCCCTCTTGAAGACAACCGGAGTACAGACAGCAGAAACAGTGGAGAGGTTTCAGCTCTTACTTCCACTAGTGGACCTCACCTCCTGTGATGCCATCTCCAGCTTCCGCACGTCATTTCTGGATCCAGTATAAAAGGCTTCATTCTCGTGCCTCAGCTTTATATTTAACGAAGCTCTGGAAATGACAATTTACCGAAGCTGTGGACTGACCACCTCAACACTGCATCATCAAGGCAGAGGGACTGGTCAACTTACAGTTATCTCTCTGCTGCTCCTGCTGTCACTCCAATATTTAAGTAATCTCTATATTCGACTGAAGAAGCCAGATGAGTAGACGAAGCGTTTCGACAGAAAACATACATACCCCCACTGAAACACATCGACATGGCGCTAATGTATACCGTACCATCAATATAATGTATACCGTACCATCAATATAATGTATACCGTACCATCAATATAATGTATACCGTACCATCAATATAATGTATACCGTACCATCAATATAATGATACAACCTTCCTACAGTGCCGCTACTTGTGAGTTCATTCCACCTCATCTACAACTCGACTGCTAAACCGGCGCTTTCCTATATCCTTTCTAAATCTAAATCTGTCTAACTTGAATCGTCTTGGTTAGATATTTTCAGGGATGGACCGAAAGCAATGCTCTTCTTGCTTTAGTCTGACCTTGATGTCGGCGAAGGGCTCTTGATTCAAGGCATTGGAGCTACTCCACTTTCATTGGGTCGAATCTGGTTGCTCCACAGAGGGGTGAAAAAAAAAATGAAGGGAATGATGGGGAGATGTAGAAGGGGTGGAGAAGTGTAAGAAAGGATGGATAAGTAAAGATAGGGAGAAATAACCTGAAAAAGGGATGGTAGAGGAAAGAAAGTTTGGAGAATGGAATACAGTAGAATAAAAAATTAGATGACAAATAATGAAGGGATGAGAGATGACGGAAGGGGAGGAGACATAAGGGAAAAGGAGATCGAATAAAGGGATGACTATATATAGAAAGAGACTAGACGAGGAAGAGCGAGAGTAAACGGAGGGAACTAGAGGAAAGTGGATGAAGTGAAGGGGAAGAGACTATACACGACTGTAAATGACTGGGTAAAGAAGAGGGGGAGAGAATGGTGGTAGGAGGGAAGTGGCGGCAGGTCAACAGAAGAGAAAGTGGAGGGAGTAGATCAGTGGATGGGAGGCGTGAAATGACAAGACAGCAATGGAGAAATTTTACTGGATAAAGCCGAGATAAAAGTTATACAGTTTTCAGAGTGCTGAGACCAGTGAGCAGCGATCTCAAGAATAAAAGTACATATATACAGACATGCAATAAGATCACAGTAAACCGGTGATAGCACAATATGCAAAACAACCACTGTGGAAAAATAAGTGAAATTCCAATCGCTTTCGTGATTTCTCACATTATCAAGAACCTGTGATGATGTGAGAAATCACGAAAGCGCTTGGAATTTCACTTATGTTTTCACAGTGGTTGTTTTGCATATTGTGATATCACCTGTTTACTGTGATCTTAGATATACATGCCACACGCACACAAGTAAAAATGACTCTTGAAAATATAAACAATCATGAAAAAAGTGAAACGAATTAGGGGATGAAAGATTGTGAAGGCAGACTATACGGTTTTAAAAGTAGGTGCGATAAGAACCTCAAGCGACTGCGGCAGTTAATGGAAATTTAAGAAACGGGGGCCAGGAGCTTAATCCCAGCAGGCACAACTCGATAAGCACAACTGGTGAGCACCATACGATCACTAGGCAAGTATATTTCACACATACACGAGTTCATATTTTATTCCATTCGCAATCAACACGCAGACTAAATACAAACACAACAAACACAGTAAACAGAAACTCGAGATGTATTTGCTGACAAAACAAACACAGATCCTCGTGTAGCAGATTATCCAGTGTATGACCGAACTGATTTAAGTAAATAAATTGAGAAGAGACATTAACAAAAAGTCCGTGTACAGCAACTTGATATCAACAGAGATGACTTACGTCAACAAAACCTAATATGCATCTGGGATGCATCAAGAAACGAGGAGCAAACACTGGAGACTCAGTGACGAAACAAACGACAAGCAACGAAGGTTTGTTAAAGCAAACGAGATGTAAGCAAAGGGGGATGAGGAAGGGGAAAGCAAAGCCTATTAAAAAATCTAAATGACCTGGAACGGAGGCTTTCGTTAACTAAAAAGGTAATATGACGAACGGGGATTGGAATAAAAAAAAAAAAGCTATCAAAAGTAGCACACAGTAAGGAAGCAAGCAGAGTTTTGTTGGATTGAAAACTAAGTCAGTGGCTGCTTCAACAGAGCAACGGAGAAAAGCCGTAGGAAGTGATCACTGCGAACATAAATAAGAACAAATCTTACACAAACTTGCAGAACACGCTAATACTGTATATCTTATGGCTGTGTCACCTGGCAGTCTCGTGGATGTATGTTCTAATATATGGGCTAATGTAGAAATATTACCATGGTGTTGGAGGCGGCGATGAGCGAAGCTTCGAGACACCTTCGTTGCTTTAATCTGGTACTCAGTACATCAGTATAAAAAAAAGTTTAAGAACGCCAAAAAAGAAACAGCCAGTCAATGCAGTTGTCTAAGGGAACCCACTAAAGAAGACGTGTGGGTGAGTAAGCCTGGATGTTTAAAACTGATTGAAGAAAAAAATTATATTGGGACTACATTACACTCATCGATTATAATTTATAGCAACGCTATTATTATTTAGTTATTATTATTACCATCATTATTATTTTATGAAGAATCGCTTACCCCGTAGGAATCATGCAGGGAATAAAATATAATCAGGAGAGGATAAAGTTAATAAGAGTCCTAAAGCAACTAGACACCTTAACATTTCAGTGACATTAAAGGTTTCAGGGAAACCTTTAATGTACAACGTTTCACCACAACGTGTAAGTACGATAAAGCACCTAAATTACTGGGAACGGTTGAAGTCCCTTGATTTATACTCCCTGGAAAGCGAGAAAGATACATGGTAATATACACTTGGAAAACCCTCGAGGGACTAGTCCCAAATCTGCACACGAAAATCACTCCCTACGAAAGCAAAAGACTTGGTAGGAGATGCAACATCCCCCGATGAAAAGCAGGGGCGCCAGGAGTACGCTAAGAGACAACACAATACGTGTCAGGGGCCGAAGACTGTTCAACTGCCTCCCAGCTTACATAAGGTGGATTACCAATAGACCCCTGGCTGTCTTTAAGAAGGCGCTGGACAGGCACTTTAAGTCAGTACCTGACTAGCCGGGCTGTGGTTCGTACGTTGGTTTACGTGGCCAGCAGTAACAACCTGGTTGATCAGGCCTTGATCCACCACGAGGACTGGTCACGGAGCCGGCCGCGGGGGCGTTGACCCCCGAAATCCCCTCCAGGTAACCCGGCTAATCAGAAACTTGGAGATCTTGTCTAGTTCCCTCTTGAAGACAGCTGGGGGTTTGTTGAGAGGATGGGTGTTGAGTGTTGATCCCTTGACACACGTAGTGTATTCAATGTGCCCCTGCTTTTTATTAAGGGTATTTTGGACCGTCTGCAGAGCCTCTTGCTTTCGTAGGAATAATATGTTTATGAATAATATATTTATGTAAATATACATTGACTAAAAGTAATGTAATCTAAACTAGAATAACAAGGATGATGTAACTAACTTTCATTAGGTCAACGTTTCACTATGTGTAGAGTTTGATCAAGTCATGACCTCAATGCAGCTCTACATGGACCGAAACGTTGCCCCAATAAAATTTGTTCTGCAACATGTGTTCTTGTGCACACTTTTCGACAAGTCACGCCATCCACTACATACCGGATGATCTGGAACTGTTTGGAGGAACCTGTCAGTGGCCAGACCAGCTGTTAACATTAGTATGCCACACAGGCACGGCTGGACCGTAGCTGAAGCTCGTACCCATTACGCATTCATTATTACCCACTAGAAGGTAAGGTCAATATAGCATTGCAACATAGGGATTACCCTCAACGGCAACTCTTGCTTCTCGCTCGTGTTTTGCATTCACATTTGCCTCTAATCGTGTTCCCACTTAAGGTGAGAAATGCATTTGCACCTCTTGCGTAGTTTACCTACTTGTAATTTACCTATAGTTGATTTACCATCTGCGAGGCCCGGTCCAAGACCAGGCCTCCAGGTTGCTGGCTTGATCAATAAGGCTGTTGGTGCTACGTGCAGCAGAAATGATAAGCTATAAAAACATCATGCAGTAACAATAATCTTTATTTCTACAAGTACATGTACAAGGTATACAGGCCTAATTGACATCAATGACATACTACTATATAAAAAGCCCCTTGTTATGCAGAGCATTTCGGGCAAATTAGGTCTATTTTTGTTCCCAGGATAAGACCCACACCAGTCGACTAACATCCAGGTACCTATTTTTCTGATAGGTGAACAGGAACAGCAGGTTTCCTAAGGAAACCTGCTGTTCCTGTCTTTCCACCCGTACCTGGGTGGCAGAATCTAATCTGACTGTTTATTAAAGTGGTTCTCTCCAGGTGCTCGGAGTCCCTCCCAGGATGGGAGTACCTTGATGTCGGTGAATAACTCTTGATCCAAGGAATTAGATTTACCCCTCCACTTCCTTGGATAAAAACCTATCTACCATTCGCCTGAAGCGATGTGATCCCTATGGGTTTAGTACTTCCCCATGAATATATAATATCCACCTGGAAAGAAATAGTTTCATATAGAAGCACCAGTACGCATCCTGAGCTAGTAAATCTTGACCCACAAACCAGGTGGGGTTTTGTGTGTGTATAAAGGCTTCTATAATTATTTGTTTACTAGCAGAATAACTTGCCACTGCTTGGGTATATTTCGTGTCTCATAAGATAAGCTATAAATGTAAGAAAGTTAATGAAAAATTTTCTTAGATGTTCTTCCGACTGTTTCAAAAGTTATTTTGCCTACATCTTCCTCGTTAGGAGGTTGGTGTGAGGTCCCTCGCACCCGCACCAGCCTTGTCAGGAGGACGGTGTGGGGGACTCGTGCCTCTGCACCTGCCTTGCCAGGAGGCAGGCATGGAGGACTCACGCCCCTGCATCCGGGGGCAGGTGTTCAGGAATCATGCCTACATTATCAGGGGCCAGTGCATGTATTCTAATTTTAGATTCTAAGAAATATGATGCAACAGAAAAAAAAATGTTCCAAGGGGCACCGCCCCCGAATAATTTCGTTTGGAATGCTGAATATGTTTCTGAAATTACTATAAAAAGACCGTTAAAATGTCACTCAACATAGTGCAACCAAAACAGGCCCCTTCAAAGGGCGCCGCCCCCTTATTTAACGTCCTGGAATACCATATAGTCTAAAACCTGATGCTGGGTATAAGGAAACCTGTGACAAAAACTGGTAGCACTGGCTGTCACAAACATTCACAAATATGTAAGAAACTTTCACATGAATGCTTTTTCCTTCACATGTTAGCATTATCATAATGATGAAAAAAGCGAAGCAGTGAAGATCTGTGCGGGCGTGGGCAATTACTGGCTCATGAGGGTTTCACGCCAGGAAGCGACCTGCCTTTATTATGGAGAGGCGGGTGTATGCGTGGCTGACTTCAGATCCAGAAAACTCTCCCTGACTGGATTATTGAAAGAAGTGCTGGTGTTGAGGTTAAGGTACTGGTACTGGGATACTGGTGTTGACTTTATGATACAAGCGTTCGGTGCACTCACTGATACTCAACAGAACAGTAATATAGACCCTAGAATACTTGACCATCCTTCGTCTCACTTTTCCAGTTAATTAATCCTTTTGCACTCATTACTCTTGTGTTGATGATCACCCTCATCAACACCAAATTTATGTAAACAAATTAAAACTGTTATTAGGGACAGGATCGTTAGTTTTTGGAACGTAATAATAGGAATCAACACAGGTTTCGTAACAAAAGGTAAATGCCTAACTAATTTACAAGTTTTTTATATACATACAAAAAAAACGGACTAAAATAAAGTCCCAACAGATGTAGTATTGTATATCTAAAATTTACAAGAAACATTCGGCAGGGTACCCCAACGAAAATTACTGTCCAAAATATAGACGCATGTTACAGGGACCAACTTCATGCCTGGATTAATGACTGGCTCATCGCAAGGGAGTGGTGGTGATGGTAAAGGTGTCGCAGTGGCTAGGATAGGTCGGTTTATACTCAATGGTTTTGATACATTCAACACGAATTATTTGAACTACTAAGTGAATCAATAACTCGATACACTGGAATGAACCTCGAGGCAAGAGAAGCAACCTAATTGTTTTCCTACTAGAATTACAGCAGACTGAAAAACTACCCATTGAAGCAGTGGACAAGCACTTTCTAAACATAGGATTAAGAGAAGATTTTGTTCGGATTTTTAATTCCGGAGGGTTAGCCACCCAGAATAACCCAAGAAAGGCAGTGCCTCATCGAGGGACTGTCTTATTTCCGCTGGGGTCCTCAATCTTGTCTCCCAGGATGCGACCCACACCAGTCGACTAACACCCAGGTACCTACTTTCTAGGTGAACAGTACAATAGGTGTAAGGAAACGTGTCCAATGTTTCCATCTCGCCGAGAATCGAACCCGGACACTCAGCGTGTGAAGCGAGAGCCTTGCCAGCCAGGCCACGGGGCCTAGATACTATGCCAGGTCAGCAACTACTGTACATCCGGAATAATAACTGTAATAATAAAGAAGTCGAGGTGGCAGTGGTGCCAGTAGTAGATATAGCAGTGCCTACTAGTATCCTGATGTCTGCTCCCAAGATTTTTCCACCTACATCACAGTGGGCGGAAGGAGTGGAGTGTGGGGAAAGAGCCTTCTGCATTACTATCTTTACCTCAAACATTTAGAGAGATAATCCATTTCAGCAGATAGCCTCAGTTTGGACTTAGTTTTTCTGCTATCTTTCCCGTGTACACATTCACTACAATGTTTCAAGAGAAGGTATGATAAAGTCCAAGAGGCCAGAAACCAGTCAAGTCATGGTTAGAGACTTGACCCCCGGAAACAAAAATCGACAAGTACACTAGTACACCCACCATGTGACTTAACACCATATCTCGCTAGAAGGGGTATCAGAGAGGGAGTAGGGAAGCAGAGAAAAGGAGAGGAAGTAGGGTAATAGAAAAGGGCAGTGAAGGGGAGGGAGAGTAATGGTAATGTTAATTTTTGCCAAGGCAAATTACCTTAGTTGTTTAATGACCGCTGCACAGCTCATTAAGAACATATCCAAACATGTCACTGCTTATACAGTTGTTTCCTTAACTTAAAATCACACTTTATGACTGTGGTAGAGCACTTGGCCCTCTCACCGCTGGTGTGCAGGTGTCAAAATAGATGTATATATCAACACTAGCCTCATTATTTACGAGAGTAGGGAAGGCTGTAAGGTTGTGGGATGGATGTACCGTACGTTAGGATGATCAACAGTGTCCCTGCATCATTTACTCCTAGGAATACGAGACAACAGCATTAGCAGTGAGAGCAGCAGGTAACTTCGTAGTGGCACTCTCACCTGCTGGTCTCACAGGCAGTGTAAAATATGATGGCAGTGTTGGCACTGTTCTTCTGCCACGATCTCATTTTTATTTTTGATGTGGTAGCCAAGACGCAGCTGACGAACACGTGTGTTAATACCTGGTAAGGTTCCTGATGGCAGGTGGTGGTGGTCGCTGTGAAGCCGTTTTATGCCGCTGCTGTGTTGTTGTGCGGTGTCAGTGTTTCTCGTGGTTGTTTTGCAGTTTGTCAGACCGCAAGTGGTACGTAGATCCCCCACGACTTCATGTCTGGCTTAATTATTTAATCCTAATTTACCACTAATTAGTTGATAATTACCCACCCACTGTAATGGGGTTCAGGAGTCCAGGCCGTTTATTTTTTTCTATTCAGTGCGTCCCTGAACGCCACTGCTGATAAGATTAAAGCAACATTGTGGCTAGTAAATACACAATGATAACAATAAATTTATAACTGTAGGAGTGGAAAATAATATACTGTATAAAGAAGAGGGAATTTTGGGATCCAAGATAAAGGAGAAACAAACATGTAAACAAACCACGGAACGGGTGGGTTTTGAACCCATGGCGAGTGGGTCGTAAAACACCCGTTCCGTGGTTTGTTTACAATCGTGTTATTACGATTTCGAGAGTCAAAATTTACAGTAATTTAAAAGACTATAACAATAGAATATTTCGATACAGTTTACTAAATTAATTCCAATTACACTGTAGCAAGAAATGGGGGGTTGAAGTATTGAGAAGACTAGCACTGAAAGCAACTTCAGGAACTTTTACTGACATTATTCCACAGTCCTTACAGAATCTGAGGCATCTAATATCCTCACAAACAGATCACCATGACACAGTATCTTCACCCTCGCCCGGGCAGACCTCAATTCTCTCGACCCCTTTGCTTCTCACTCCCCTAATCATAACATCCAAATCACCTTACATACGAGGGTGAGGACAGTTGTGTGTGACGGTGGTAAACTGTTTCTAAGGATATTAGGTGCCTTTGACTGTGTAAGGATAGGAGAAATGTGCTAGCCCTCTCTCTTCAATACTTCAGCCTCCACAGGGAGGTATTCCCCCACAATAGTGGCTCATTTGGCAGCTTCACCTGCATCCTGGTTCCCCTTAAATACTAATGTAGCTTGGTACTCAGTTGAGTGTGGTTTTAATTCCATGTACATAATAGTACGTGTACAGATATAGTAAGTCTTACATTGTCCCGAGCTAGAGTGTGAGAAATTTATCTCCACCAAGGGGCAACAAGGGGGGCTAAGCCCCCTCTTTCTCACACTGGCGGTGCAAGTGGGGACCAAGGGGGGGTCAAGACCCCTCCCTCTCTCCATCAGCAGAGATGGAGAGAGTTCAAATATCGTGAAATACCCAACAATAGTCTTTTAATATTGTATTCATTCTTATAATACCTTACCACTGAGCGTGGTGGAGTGACCGGAGAGCAGCTATGGAAGCCATGTGGAAACAAAGTGCTGCTAATCTGCTGTAAAATACGAATTAATACTTGCTGGACTGCCACTGAACATGTACTAAGCAGTGGTCAGGGAGTGGTCAAGTACTAAGCAGTGGTCAGGGATGCAGTAGCTGGACTCAGCTGCTGCATCCACTAATTTAAGCAGTGGATCTGGTGCCAACATTTTGCGGTTTGGACTCACTGGGGCAAGACTTGATTACGTGTGGCGTAACAGGGTGTCTTATGCTGCACTGATATTTGCTCGCTTGGGCACAGGTTAACAATTTCTGTTGGATCTGGTTGTCATGGCGGTGGGGGGATGTATTCCAGGCGAGTCCTTTTCCAGCAGTCGCGTAGGTAGTTATTTTTTCGCCGCACTGTCCATGGTTCTGAGCTTGGTGTTGTCAGTGGAGAGAACGTGTCTCTGAGACACTTGACAGAGATATTCTTTGAGAGTTTTGGCTGCTATACAGGAGTTTACATAATCATATCTCCTCAGGGTAGGGCGCATAACTTCTAGCCTAAACCAGGGTGGTTTAGTCCATCAGAGTGCTTCAAGCCGAGCTTGTATTTGTTGACCTCGTATTACCACTAGTCATCCCTCCCTCGTGGGGGCTGTGAATCAGTGCTGGCGTACCCTAACAATGACGGAACGAACTGCGTGGAGATAACTCAATCTCATAACGTGATGACTTGTACCACCGTGTGGATCAAAAACGTTTGCCTTTTTTTTTGTCAAACCAAAAACGAAAGTATTGATAACAGACAAAGCTATTCCAGTTCGACGTTTTGTGTGTGTTTAATCTGGCATCTGAGTCCATTTCTCCGATACCATCAGCGCCTCTGATTTTACTGCTGAAATCTTGTATGCTAGTTCCCAGCAGGTTGTGGATACGAGGTTCAAAGCTTGTTGGACGCGACGATGTTTAGTGGCTTCCCCAGACAACTCAGGGACGAGGGAAGGCGGCTGGAGGGATGGAGAGAGGGAGGGAGGGTGAGTGGGTGGGGAGGAAGGGAGAGAGAAAGGGAGGGTGAGTGGGTGGGGAGGAAGGGAGGGTTGAGCAGCTATTTTTAGTCGCTTTGTGATTACCACTTGAGTTCCCAGGGAATGTTGGGGACATTTGCACCACTGGTGGTGGTGGGTCCACACACGAGGCCTGATGGAGGGAGAGGGGGTACTGCTAAGGACTGTGTTGCTAGGAGTGTGAGTGTTGCTAGGAGTATGGGTGCTGCTAGGAGTGTGGCTACTAAAAAAAAAAAAACCATACCACGGGTGGGGTTAGAACCCGCGTTCAGAGAATCTCAAAACTCCAGACCGTCGCGTTAGCCACTGGGCCAACTACTGCCGGAAGAGTGGCACAGGCTAGGAGTATATACTGTTGCTAGGAATATGTCTGTGGCTAGAAATGTGCCTGTTGCTAGGTATGTGACTCATTAGGAATGAGACTGTTGCTAGTCTCAGCATACACAGCTTCATCAACATGCCTAGTCTGCTTCAGTCATATCAACATTATGGAACCTAAAAACTTCTAACCTAAACTATATTAATAACCTCTGTATTCGACCGATAAAGTCGCTACGCATACGAAATGTTTTGGTAAATAAGACACCCCAAGTGTTGAACACATGTCTTATTCATCTAGCAGTGAGTAGGTTGCTAAAATACTGTTGCTAGGAATGGGACTGTTACTATGAGTGTGGCAGGGAGAGTGGGGCTATGACACAGGAGACTTAACAGAGGTTACAATACCTGTCATGTGAGTGTGCAACAGAGTCCTGTTAAATGTTTTGCATTGTAGCAAGATTGCTACAATGCAAAACATTTTTTTTTGTCTCGCATACATAGAATAACTGGTAAATCTTACGAGTGTTAGAAAGACCCAAACAGCAAAAGGAGACCTTTATTAGTACGACGTTTCACCTACATGAGGTTGAGTAAAGGCTCATGCAAGTAACATGTGTTTCCTGAAATATGTGGTAACATATGTGTTTCCTGAATTATTTGCTTTCCATATTATTAGGCCTGATCTGAGACCGGGCCGCGGAGGCAGTAATTCCAGCAACCATTAATGGATATAAGATAAACTTTAGGACTATAACATTACTTTGCTTAATGTGAGCATACCTTTGATATACCTTCGAAGAGTTTCGAGTTTCACTACTCTCGGAGCCCGGCCATGGGCCAGGCTCGTCTGAACTTTAAAAAAAAAATACTCGTAAAACAGAGGAAAATTTGAAGTGAACGGAGCTTAATCATTTACACAGGAAATGCAGCAAAACGTATGGTGAGAAGTGTGACTAGTACTGTGGTTAGAAATGAAGGTGGTTAAGGGTGGGTATAGGTGATGCCAGGTGCAGCAGAGACTAAAGTATTCAGCTCGCTATTAAGAATGTTATCTCCTCACCGGCTTGCTAATGAAATCAGTCATAATAAATCACAGCGGTCGTCTTCTTGCTGTCGGGACACTCTGCTTCCTGCATGATGATTAAAAGAGCGAAGTAGGTAGGGTGGGAGGGGTGAGAGAGACAGGATAAAGAGAGAAGGGAAACAAAAAAAGAGCAGCAGCCAATGGAGAGGGAACCAGAGGAAGGGGAAGCTAGTGGGTGATCAAAAGAGAGGGGGAAGACACATAGATGAAAGACTGAATTAAAAAAAATCAATAAGAGATGTTTATCGTGGGGGCAGGGCCACCCATCCTACTCAGTGAACATACCCTGCAAGACAGTACATAAACTACCTCAGAGTTGACACGTTAACCTTCCCTGTTTCAATACACAGGTATCACAACTTTTACAAAATACCAGTATGTATTTGCAGTAGATCCTTCATATTTTATTATTCAAACCGCTGTGAACCTCAGTTACAACGTGCTCTTATTGCCCATATATGTCCATGGCGTTCGTTCTTATTGTTCCGCTACGTTCTAAGAGGAAGGGCCGAAGAATGTGTTCATGCTCCTCTTTACACACGTTACATATTCTTTCCTGCCAACCACGTTTCTATCTGAAACTTTCTTTACGTCAACAAGTTTCGTCTATTGCAACACTATTGTTATGTTCTGAGTCATTGCTTTCTGACGCATCTTTTATCACGGAACTTACCCATTATATTATGCAATACACGCGAACAAGCGACAAAAGATGCAAAATAACCACAGGGGGAGATAAATGATAGCTCTAGGCCTTTCGTGTTGCTATCAACACATCATCAGGAGCTTGCAATGTTACAGAAATAGAAGATAATCCAGGAAGATCCCTCCGTTCAATTATATATTTAATTTGTATTTCCCTTGAAATCTACTGCGACGTTTCTCCAAACATATAGTCAGTTTTCCTCCTGTGCTCCTATTCCTGCTAATTTCCCAGCTGTCACGTTCCCCGCCACGTTAACATTACACAATATCCATACAAAGTTCACAACTGTTTTGTTATTTTTGAGCATCTGAACGTTTCTTACGTCTTCTACACTACTGTTGATGACATTCGTGGAGCAGTGTGGAGCAAACAACACACAGCAGCCACGTCCCATACTGGCGACCTTGAGGCTAACATCATCGTCAACATACACCCCTCCTCTCCCAGACCCACCCACACCGCCCTCCCTCCCTCACGGACCCTCCCACCCTTCCATCTCCCAAGTCACTCTCCCATAACCCTCCCACTCTCCTACCCCCTCTCTCTCTCCCAGAATCAATCCTCCTCATATCCCTCTGCCATATTTACATCTCTCTTTCCAACAGTACACGTTACACCTTACCTCTTATACCCCTTACCCTCTTTAGTCTCTCTTCCTCTCCTGTCCAATCAACCTTCTCTTCCCTCACTTCCTTATCTCTCTGTCGCGCCTGCTCTCCCATCTGCCTCCTACAATCCCCCTCCCCCTCCTACATGGTTCTCCCCCCACCTGCCATCCGAGTAGTGTTGCCACGCACGACCAACACGCCGCCCCGACAACAGGAGACGCATGGCTCTCATGCACTGCCTCATGTACAAAGGAGCAGAAGAGACTACAGTGTAAAGCAACAAAACGACATGAGACATGAGCTGTTGGATAAGTACAGGTCAGCCATAGAAGTAGTCATGTCTAAGGAAAGGATCCAAATCATATGTAGTATCTTGCCTAGAAAGGGAGTGGGCAATGAATGGATGTCTAGGGCAATTGGCATAAATTGCTGGCTAGACAGGTATTGCAAGGAACTTGCAATCCCATTCATTGATAACTGGGATAAATTCTATGGCAAACGTGATATGTATGCAAGGGATGGGGTTCATCTCTCTGGGGCTGGAGTGGTTGCATTAGGCAATTCGATTGAGGGGGTCATTGATGACTTGTCTAGGGCTTTAAACTGATAGATTATAGGTATGGGTGTTTTGTGGGAACCAATCAGGCTGCCTTATTAGGGTTAGAAACAGCAGATATTATCAGGATATGTTTAAATGACAATATACAAAATAAAGTTCCTAGTAAAGGCAAAGCAATTGTTCAACAAACAAAGAGAGATAGTAGAGGGCAACGAGTGACTAGCTCCCTTAAGGTTTACTATACAAATTGTAGGAGACTAAGAAATAAGATAGATGAGTTAAAATTACTTGCAAGTGCAGATAATATAGATATTATTGCTATAACAGAGACCTGGTTCAACTTGAAAGAGAAATGCCTTCTGAATGCAACATATAGGGTTATAAACTATTCCACACTGATAGGGTCAACAGGAAGGGTGGTGGAGTGGCGATGTATGTCAGAGATAATTTAAACTGTGTTAGACAAGATATAAGATTAGAAACATCGGACACAGAATCTGTTTGGCTACAGTTTCTCGAAGGTAGTAAAAATTAATTCTGGGTGTGATTTATAGGCCCCCAAACCTTGATAGGGAGTGCGGTAGACTGCTATGGGACGAAATTCATAAGGCGTCTAAACATGAAAATGTGTTAATTGGAGATTTTAACTTTAGACAAATTGATTGGAATAATGTGACAGGAAATCTTGAGTCTAGTGACTTTCTTGATACGGTTCAGGATTGCTTTTTAAAACAGTTTGTAACAGAACCAACTAGAGGAAACAACCTGCTTGACTTGGTTCTTGCCAACAAAGAATCACTAGTTAATAATCTTGAAGTTAATGATGAGCTTGGGGAAAGCGATCACAAATAACTTTGTTTCAATATATCAAGAAATTACCCAGATAACTGCAATTATGTCTGTCCCAGACTTCCGCTTGGCCGACTCCATGGGTGGGCTAAATTGGGATGACCTGACTATGGGTCAGGTAGGTGGTGTTGGTTGCCAATATGACGTGTTTCAGAGCATAGTGCTAGCTGCCCAGACAACTTTTGTTCCGAGTAAGGAAATTAGATCTAACAAAAATGATACCAAATGGATAAACAATAGATTAAAACATCTCATTGGTCAAAATAGAGGCACATACAGGCGTATCAAAAGAAGGGATGGGCAGTTAGGAAATCAATATATTCAATTAAAGATAAATAAAAAAAAAGGAATAAGAAAAGCAAAAGGGATTATGAGGCTAAAGTCGCAAGGGATTCGAAGACTAACCCAAAAGGGTTTTTTGAGGTATACAGATGCAAGATTAGGGACAAGATAGGCCTACTTAAGAGTAAATCAGGTCAGATCACTCTCAGTTTTTACTCAAGAAGATACTAGCGAAATTATAGAAATAATAAATTATGTAGAACAGGAAGATAATAAACTATGCACGATTGGGGTAACTAGTGACATGGTAATCAGACAAATAGAGAAATTAAAATCTAACAAATCCCCAGGCCCTGATGAACTGTTTGCGAGGGTTTTAAAGGAATGTAAAGAGGAACTTAGCATACCTTTGGCTAATCTTTTCAATATATCACTACAAACTGGCATAGTGCCAGACAAGTGGAAAATGGCAAATGTAATACCTATTTACAAGGCAGGTGACAGGTCCTTAGCTTCGAACTATAGACCAATAAGCCTTACCTCCATAGTGGGAAAAATTATGGAATCAATAATTCCCGAGGCAATTCGTAGCCATCTTGAAAAGCATAAATTGATTAATGAATCTCAGCACGGTTTTACAAAGGGGCGTTCCTGCCTTCCGAATTTACTAACTTTTTTCACTAAGGTATTTGAGGAGGTAGATCATGGTATTGAATATGATGTTGTGTATATGGACTTCAGTAAGGCTTTCGATAGTTCCACATCAGAGGCTGTTGAAGAAACTTAAGGCACACGGAATAGAAGAATTTTTTTCCTGGGTAGAGGCATGATTGACAAATAGGCAGCAGAGAGTTTGCATAAATGGGGAGAAATCAGAATGGGGGCACGTCACAAGCGGTGTTCCACAGGGGTCAGTGCTGGGCCCCTTGTTGTTCACAATTTACATAAACGACATAGATGAGGGAATAAATAGCGACATAAGCAAATTTGCTGATGACGCCAAAATAGGCCGTCCAATTCATTCTAATGAAGACATCAGAGCACTCCACTGATGTAGTGGTTGGGGAAGTGGCAGATGCAGTTTAATATACACACATGCGAAGTTCTAAATGTTGAACAAGAAAATAGCCATGCCACATGTAAACTAAATAATGTAGATCTTAATATTACTGACTGCGAAAAGGATTTAGGAGTTCTGGTTAGCAGTAATCTGAAACCAAGACAACAGTGCATAAGTGTTCGCAATAAAGCTAACAGAATACTTGGCTTCATATCAAGAAGTATAAATAATAGAAGTCCTCAGGTTGTTCTTCAACTCTATATATCTTTAGTAGGGCTCATTTAGATTATGCTGCACAGTTCTGGTCACTGTATTATAGAATGGATATAAATGCACTGGGAAAACGTACAAAGGAGGATGACAAAGTTGATCCCATGTATCAGAAATCTTCCCTGTGAGTAAAGACTGAGGGCCCTGAATCTGCACTCTCTAAATTTGCCATTGAATACCAACAGCCTGGTCAATCAGGCCGGCAAGCGGGATTCCTGGTCTGGGACCGGGCCGAGGGAGCAGTGTCCTCCCCAGAACTGTTTACAAGATAACTACAGGCAATTATAAAGGGAGTTGATATCTTCAACTGCCTCGACTATACTGGTATTGTACAAGAATGGTATACAATACCGACAAGGTGAAATTAAGACACATGTGCAACATCTGGGTATCTTTATTGTAGACGTTTCGCCATCCAGTATCTTTACAAATTCTAGGACATAATTTGAAGACAGTAGAACTATGTAAACACCAACTCCAAAGCTGAGGGACTGACCACCTCATCTTCTGTATATAGTTCTACTGTCTTCAAATTATGTCCTAGAATTTGTAAAGATACTGGATGGCGAAACGTCTACAATAAAGATACCCAGATGTTGCACATGTGTCTTAATTATACTGGTATTGGTGGCACTGTATATCATTAATAATATTATATAGGGGTCTGATAAATACTGTCTTCATTGAGATCTACCTACTTGTTGTTTACCTGTTGGCATTAACAGGGAATCCGTGGCCTGGTGGCAAAATTATTATTATTATTATAATCAAATAGAAGCGCTAAACCAACCTGGTGGCAAAAGCTCTCGCTTCACACGGTGAGGGTCCGGGTTCGATTCCCGGCGAAAGGGTGAAAACAATGGATGTGTTTCTTTACACCGGTTGTCTATGTTCACCCATCAGTAAAATGGGTACCTGGGTGTTAGTCGACTGGTATGGGTCGCATCCTGGGACAAAACTGACCTAATTTGCCCGAAATGCTCTGTATAGTAGTATATCATTGATGTCTGCTAGGCCTGTATACCTTATACATGTACTTGTAGTAAATAAAGATATTATTATTATTATAATCGTCGCTCCCGAGACTCGGTCCTGAAAATGGCGTCTTAGTAGCTTTATTTACTTGATGAATGGCGTTGCCTAAGAAATTCATCTCTTGTGGAAAAATCGAAATCAATACCGTATATTTTATCAGGTTGGGGAAAAAAAGAAACATAACTCATGAACGAGAAGACGGACTGACTTTAATTTCCGTCCGGCATTTGTTTTCTGTCTGAAGGATCGTGGGTGTTAAATTTTGGGTTCCTACAAGAGAGAGCCAGGGCATCTCGGAGACGGTCACGAAAAACCGCCCACCCTCAAAGAAATGAACAGTGAGACCAACACACACACATACACGACTCTGTACACCGTGTACGTCTGGCCCATATTGGAGTAGAGAAAATGCTAAGGTTTGCAACATGACTAGTCCTGGAACTACGAGGAGAGGTTAAGGGAAATCGGCCTGACGACAATGGAGGACAGCAGGGATAGGGGGACATGATAACGACATATAAAATACTGAGAGGAATTGACAAGGTGGATAGTGACAGGATGTTCCAGAGATGGGACACAGCAACAAGGGGTCACAATTAGAAGTTGAAGCCTCAGATGATTCACAGGGATGTTAGGAAGTATTTCTTCAGTCACAGAGTTGTTAGGAAGTGGAATAGTCTGGATAGTGATGCAGTGGAGGCATGATCCATACATAGCTTTAAGAAAAGGTATGATAAAGTTCTTGGGGCAGGGAGAGTGGACCTAGAAGCGACTAGTGAAGAGGCAGGGCCAGGAGATATTTATCGACCCCCCTGCAACCACAATTAGGTGAGTTCACACAGACACACGGTGTTACATATACATACACACACACACACACACACACACACACAGCTTCAAGATTAGATATGATAAGTCCCAAGAGGCCAGGAATCAGTGATGCCGGAGCTGAGTCTAGTCCCACAGACACAATCTTGAGTAGAAGTACACAAACACAGTATATATTGTACATCTATTTGACACACACATATATATACATATATATATATATATATATATATATATATATATATATATATATATATATATATATATATATATATATATATATATTGCACACACACACACGGTATGAAGTGGGCAACACAGAGAGCACAATGTCTTCAATGAGTGTACCCTTATTTAAATTTAGGAGCAGCCGCTTTTAGCATGTCCACAAATAGCAAATAAAAGTGTTGTTGTTTATTAAAAACAGAATCTGGCTCATTCTTGGTTTACTTAGCACAACACTAACGTACGTATCATTAACACAGTACCACAACAGTTATTTGCATACTGAGTTCACTTAAAAACTAATTTGTGAAGTTAGCACCTCATACCGAGTCATGTATGTATTTGTACATATATATATATATATATATATATATATATATATATATATATATATATATATATATATATATATATATATATATATATATATATATACAGGAAACTATTTTAGTGAACATTATTGTATAATCCATTCGCGTTTAGCGCTTCCTTATAAGCATTTCTTATGGATATTTTGCTCTGCTCTGTAAAAAAAAAAAACTAACTTCCCTGGCGTCGTGTACAGAATATAGAATGAACACAGGTGCTAACAGTTAGTGGGGAACCCTTAACTAACTGCTTAGGTATCAACATCCACTTTTAGAACTGTCACACATGATGGCGTTAAAAAATTTATTTATCGTCTTACATAATTACTTTTTTTTAGTTCTCATTCTATATAACTTCTGTTTGTTTGTTTTTTACTCCTGGTCCTGTGTAATTATTGGGTTTTATTCCTGGGTCTCAATAATTTTTTTTATTCTTGGTCCTGTATGAGTATTATTTTTTATTCCTTGTCCTTTACTATATATTTATTTCTTTATCCTGATTAATGTTTATTCCTGGTCCTCTATAATTATTAATATTTATTGATAGTTCAGCACAATTACTAATGTTTATTATTTGTCCTCTATAATTATTAAGTTCTGGATGTTACTGCACAACTGGAACAGATTTCTTAGTGCATCAGTTGCAGAGACATGTGTTGATGTCGCCCCGTCAATAAAACACAAGTTACCTGACGTGTGTTTTCGTGGGGCAGCGCCCCTTCCCCCTACTCGGCGGGTTGGTTCCAGACTAGGTCTGGTGGATCAAGGCCTGATCAACTTGATCAACTTCCTGGAGGAGTACGGGTGAGTAGCGAAGCTGTTATCTTGCGATTATGCAAAGCCGTACACACTCGCTGCGCTAAATTACGCACATGGGGTTAGCGAAGCGCTGAACCCATGTGCGCCAATGTCAGAAGCAGCGGTCAATATGACGGAGAGGTAACGAGAACAACACATCATCATCCTCACTGGACACGGGCACCAGGTCATCTTCACCCATGTCATGCTCACTGGACACGGACACCAATACCTCCCATGTCAACCTCACACGAGGGAAGTCTGGCTGCCAGATCATGTTTATCAATTACCAGCTGACTAAAACTCCCCATAAATAAGAAGA
The DNA here is from genome assembly GCA_009830355.1 of Cherax destructor. NCBI lineage: Eukaryota > Metazoa > Arthropoda > Malacostraca > Decapoda > Parastacidae > Cherax > Cherax destructor. The sequence goes on from WNWK01000321.1 coordinate 148,206, forward strand.
GAGGTACTTATATTTGCGAAAGTGGCGCTACCTAATTTTACCCCATGTTTATATTAAAGAGTTCAAATGATAGGTAAAGAAAAAGGCCTTATGTTTGCTAAGGAAACCAGCCGTAATATTTCTTCCACGTACATAAGACAAAGATTAGGAGAGAAAACGACAAGCACGACCAAGAAACGGACAGAAGTATACTGAGTACAGAGCATACCAACTAAGCCAGCTATCAGGACAAATTCAGTGATAATTATACTGAGCCTCATTGGTGATCACGGCAAAGCCAACATCACCCTCGCTCTTTGAGCCGTCGTCAATGAATCCCTTTATCTTTGTACATAAGAATGGAGGAACACTGCAGCAGGCCTACTGGCCCATAATAGGTAGGCCCTTCTCAAATCCAACCTCTTTCCACCTTAATCATGCTGCAATAAATTAGCCCAGATAATCGCTGGGGCTCGACACTTTAGGATCCCCAGCCACTGTCTACAAAGATCAACTTCGAGCACACAGGCCTGGTCTAAGACCAGGCCGCAGAAGCGATGATTTCCCACTTACCAATTACAGGTAGACTACATGTAGGTATCTTACTGGAGACCTGGTACATTATCAGTGTGATATCCCCTGTCTTGAGCAATAAACAAATTATTGTGGTAGTAACAGAGCTAATAATTAAAAATCTTGACCCAAATTTGATAACGAATTTCATGAGGGGTAATTCTTGCTCAATGACGTACTTGAAACGGTGATCAGTCAGTAATGAAGGATACGATGTTGTTTGCCTGCACTTCAGTAGAGGTTCCGAACAGCGAGTAAAAAACATTGCAGCATACAGTATTAGATGTAAACTCTGAATCAAGGCTAACAACACAGTTTGCAGAAATGGCTTGGAATCCGGGTAGGACACAGTGTTGAGTGGTATTCCAAAGATATTAGTATTGAGAGAGATTTTTTTTCACCCTGAGAATGAGTGAATGGGAAAAAAGAGACCAAAAAAAAATTCTGATACAAAACTAGATAAACTAAATAAATTCTAGGAATCACAGGAGGAACTTAACAGGTTAACCTTGTGGTCAGAGAACTGGCACAAATAATTTACTGTGAACAAATTAAACTTGTAATCCAAAGAAATGAAAATAACTGCAACACTAAAACACTAAATACACAACTTGTACATGTATGACATACAATACCGATGAGATGAAGAATTAGACACGTGTGCTACATCTGGGTATCTTATCGTAGACGTTCCGCCCTCCAGTGCCTTTAATATAATACAAAAACATAACGGAAAGACAGTACAACCGTATACAAAAGACGAGGTAATCAGTACCACCGTCTTGGTGTTGGTGAAGAACACTGTAGTCTTGAAGACTCTGAAATACTAATGTGAGACAATGCATAAGCCTTTTTATAAACGCTATCAGACTGAGTGGCATTATATTACGAAATTGAAAAAATGTAGGTGGGAGTGACTCCAAATCTCTACACTAAAATCACTCGGTGTAAGAGCGGGAGATGAACTGTGTAAAATATATTCCAGTGGAAAACAGGATCCGAGACTTTTTGGACACTGACAATTCAAATATATGGCGACTTACCAGCAGGTAAGTCAACCAAAAGGTTCGGTCTACGACGGAGCCCCACGGGTTAACAGCTATAATAGTTTATAAGAACATAAGAACATAAGAAAGGAGGAACACTGCAGCAGGCCTGTTGGCCCATTCTAGGCAGGTCCTTCACATTCCATCCCACTAACAGAATATTTGTTCAACCTAATTTTCAATGCTACCCAAGAAATAAGCTTTGATAATTTTATTTACTCATGTGCAATTCCCACTCAAATCCAACCCCTTTCACTCATGAATTTATCCAACCTAAATTTAAAACTACCCAAGGTAGTTTTAAATTTAGGTACTATAATTGCATATCTTGGTAATGATAGTACTATAATTGCCTCTCTTGGTAATTCGTTTGGATTATGTGATAGCTGCAGTGAAGACTTAGTTCCCTAATCACATAACATAAATGCAATGGGAAACCTACAAAAGAAGAGGAAGGCAAGCCACGGAACGGATGGGGTTAGAACTCATGGTGAGCTAGTCGCAAAACTCCAGGTCAGTATTACAGTTTCGTGAGTCAAGAGGAAGGCAATCCCCACTACTAGGAGTTATTCCTAGAATAGGAACAAAACTTCCATCTTTAAAAGCGAGGACTTGGGGTCATATGACTAACTTGTATATATGAATAAATGGGATATTGAAGATAATGCAGCGATGCTCTTGTTTGTACAACATACTTTATACATAGATCCAAGACAGAATTGGAGACGTTGAATATATATATATATATATGATAGGGTAGATAGGGGGGCAATGTGGCAGATGTTGCAGGTGTATGGAATAGGAGGAAGGTTACTGAAAGCAGTGAAGAGTTTTTATGAGGATAGTGAGGCTCAGGTTAGAGTGTGTAGGAGGGAGGGGGACTATTTCCCAGTAAAAGTGGGCCTTAGACAAGGATGTGTGATGTCACCGTGGTTGTTCAATATATTTATAGATGGGGTTGTAAGAGAAGTGAATGCGAGGGTCTTGGCAAGAGGTGTGGGGTTAAAAGATAAAGAAGCAAATACAAAGTGGGAGTTGTCACAGTTGCTTTTTGCTGATGACACTGTGCTTTTGGGAGATTATGAAGAGAAGCTGCAGAGGTTGGTGGATAAATTTGGTAGGGTGTGTAAAAGAAGAAAATTGAAAGTGAATATAGGAAAGAGTAAGGTGATGAGGATAACAAAAAGAATAGGTGACGAAAGATTGGATATCAGATTGGAGGGAGAGAGTATGGAGGAGGTGAATGTATTCAGATATTTGGGAGTGGACATGTCGGCGGATTGGTCTATGAAGGATGAGGTGAATCATAGAATTGATGAGGGGAAAAGGGTGAGTGGAGCACTTCGGAGTCTGTGGAGACAAAGAACCTTGTTAAATTAGACACATATGCAACACTTGGGTATCTTTATTGAGGAAACGTTTCGCCACACAGTGGCTTCATCAGTCCAATACAAAGTAGAAAGGTGTAAGGAGAGGAGGAGTTTGAGGTTATCAGTCCCTCGGCCTGGAGTCGATGTGTTCAGTCCATCAATCTTGTTAGAAGTGTAGCACAAGGCCGTAGAGGTGGCTTATATGCTGTAATCAGGTGAGATGCAGCAGGATGAGGCAGGTCATAGTGGTATCAACCACTAGTCGAAGTAAGTCCTTGTCCAAAGGTTTGGACAAATGTTGAAGAATCCCTTTGTATCAAGATCCCAAGAAGTTGCTGTGTCAGACAGGATGTAGATGAATGGTTCAGAGAACCGACAAGTTGTTAAATTAGACACATATGCAACACTTGGGTATCTTTATTGAGGAAACGTTTCGCCACACAGTGGCTTCATCAGTCCAATACAAAGTAGAAAGGTGTAAGGAGAGGAGGAGTTTGAGGTTATCAGTCCCTCGGCCTGGAGTCGATGTGTTCAGTCCATCAATCTTGTTAGAAGTGTAGCACAAGGCCGTAGAGGTGGCTTATATGCTGTAATCAGGTGAGATGCAGCAGGATGAGGCAGGTCATAGTGGTATCAACCACTAGTCGAAGTAAGTCCTTGTCCAAAGGTTTGGACAAATGTTGAAGAATCCCTTGTATCAAGATCCCAAGAAGTTGCTGTGTCAGACAGGATGTAGATGAATGGTTCAGAGAACCGACAAGTTGTTAAATTAGACACATATGCAACACTTGGGTATCTTTATTGAGGAAACGTTTCGCCACACAGTGGCTTCATCAGTCCAATACAAAGTAGAAAGGTGTAAGGAGAGGAGGAGTTTGAGGTTATCAGTCCCTCGGCCTGGAGTCGATGTGTTCAGTCCATCAATCTTGTTAGAAGTGTAGCACAAGGCCGTAGAGGTGGCTTATATGCTGTAATCAGGTGAGATGCAGCAGGATGAGGCAGGTCATAGTGGTATCAACCACTAGTCGAAGTAAGTCCTTGTCCAAAGGTTTGGACAAATGTTGAAGAATCCTTTGTATCAAGATCCCAAGAAGTTGCTGTGTCAGACAGGATGTAGATGAATGGTTCAGAGAACCGACAAGTTGTTAAATTAGACACATATGCAACACTTGGGTATCTTTATTGAGGAAACGTTTCGCCACACAGTGGCTTCATCAGTCCAATACAAAGTAGAAAGGTGTAAGGAGAGGAGGAGTTTGAGGTTATCAGTCCTCGGCCTGGAGTCGATGTGTTCAGTCCATCAATCTTGTTAGAAGTGTAGCACAAGGCCGTAGAGGTGGCTTATATGCTGTAATCAGGTGAGATGCAGCAGGATGAGGCAGGTCATAGTGGTATCAACCACTAGTCGAAGTAAGTCCTTGTCCAAAGGTTTGGACAAATGTTGAAGAATCCCAAGTGTTGCATATGTGTCTAATTTAACAACTTGTCGGTTCTCTGAACCATTCATCTACAAAGAACCTTGTCCATGGAAGTAAAGAGGGGAATGTATGAGAGTATAGTTATACCAACGCTCTTATATGGGTGTGAAGCATGGGTGATGAATGTTGCAACGAGGAGAAGGCTGGAGGCAGTGGAGATGTCATGTCTGAGGTCAATGTGTGGTGTGAATATAATGCAGAGAATTCGGAGTTTGGAAATTAGGAGGAGGTGCGGGATTACCAAAACGATTGACCAGAGAGCTGAGGAGGGGTTGTTGAGGTGGTTTGGACATGTAGAGAGAATGGAACGAGACAGAGTGACTTCGAGAGTGTATAAATCTGTAGTGGAGGGAAGGCGGGGTAGGGGTCGGCCTAGGAAAGGTTGGAGGGAGGGGGTAAAGGAAGTTTTGTGTGCGAGGGGCTTGTACTTCCAGCAAGCATGTGTGAGCGTATTTGATAGGAGTGAATGGAGGCATATGGTTTTTAATACTTGACGTGCTGTTGGAGTGTGAGCAAAGTAACATTTATGAAGGGATTCAGGGAAACCGGCAGGCCGGACTTGAGTTCTGGAGATGGGAAGTACAGTGCCGGCACTCTGAAGGAGGGGTGTTAATGCTGCAGTTTTATAACTGTAGTGTAAAGCACCCTTCTGGCAAGACAGTGATGGAGTGAATGATGATGAAAGTTTTTCTTTTTCGGGCCACCCTGACTTGGTGGGAATCGGCCGATGTGTTAATAAATATATATATATATATATATATATATATATATATATATATATATATATATATATATATATATATCATTAGATATAAGGACGAGATTTGGGACACAGGACTTAAAATTCAGTGGCTACAAGCACAACCAGGCGATAAAATCAGTGGAATGAGCTGTATGAGAAAGTGATGAAGGCAAACTGCATGCAAGTTAGAAACCAGTGCTGCTACTGGCCTGCGGGGCCACGAGACCAGTGCTGCTACTGGCCTGCGGGGCCACGAGACCAGTGCTGCTACTGGCCTGCGGGGCCACGAGACCAGTGCTGCTACTGGCCTGCGGGGCCACGAGACCAGTTAACCTCCTCAGAAGCAACCAGGGGTGTACAACTAACTACAGAGCCTAGGTCCTGGCCACTTGAGGCAGCAACAGAAAATTGCTTTGAGCTTTATCTAACTCATCTATGAGTGTACAACTAAGTGAATACCCATCCTGGATCTTGGCCACTTGAGGAAGCAGCAGCGCGGAGAACAGTGGTGGCTAAGAGGTGTGGCCAGGAACTGAGATTCAACACCATCAAACACAATAGGTAAGTACACAGCCTGGATCCTGCTCACTTAAGAAAGCAGGAGATAACGGTCCACGACATGGCCAGGTCAGGGAACATAGTATATACAGTATTAACATAACCAGCTGCTACCTCCCGGACCATCAACGGCATTATAATCCACTCTTTGTGGACTATTTCCCCACAGCACTCCCTTCTCAATACAGCCCTTCCCTCTCATTTCACTCTCATTTCTCACCTAGACTATGCATACTTTTCTTAGATGGCCTGCCTTAAATGCTATCTCAGACTTCCGGACCTCTGACCATACCATTTCACCAGCGAGTTCAACAGTAGAATTATTGGGTATCTTTTATTTTAGAAACGTTTCGCTTACACAGTAGGATTTTTCAGTCGAATACGAAGATTACAAAAGCGGTGGAGGTAAAGATGATGTGATCAGTCCATCAACCTTGAAGTATTCCTACATGGCCAATACTCTCCAGATCGTCAACCTGGTACAATTATGTGGGTAGCTTGAAAGCAGCAATTATACGACAAGACGTGTAGCCATCGGCAAATGGCTACACGTCTACACGACATCACTCCACCAGAGATCATTCACTCTTCGTAGGATTCATTTAAAACAGGTTCTCTTACAATAAACATTCGGCAAATCAAGTCGACTGATCACATTTGCTTCAAATATCACCTTGCTCAGTGTATATGCTTGATACTTAATAATAATAAAATATACATCTACTGAATAAAATATATACCTACCGGTATATATCAGCCTTCTAATTTACTGCTGCCCAAGACAAACTTCGAAATACGTTCCAGTAGGATAACTGCATATAAGCTGTACTTACGAACTATAATAACTGTTATTCTTTAACATGTAGAACCATGTGATCAGGGACGAGAGAGAGAGAGAGAGAGACAGGGGTAGGTACTACTCTGGTAATCTTGTCAATATACAGGTATGTTTTGGTAACATGCGGGTGCGGGTTGATTGTGGAAAGTTGAAGAACGGTGGGACTGGGGGTGTTGCTGATACGTCAGTAATGTTATTAGTCTGGCCGATGGATGATTGTAACTTGGTTTCGTAGGAGATGAATGGTTGTAGGTTGGAGGATGGTGGGAGTATGCAACTTCTAGAGCAGGGGTTCCCAACCTGTGTATATGTGCACTTCTCAAGAGGTACAAAAGGGTCCGAGAGTATAACCATGGTGCACACTCCTGTACAGTGTACAATGTACAGCAGTGTACACCATGAGTAATGTAAAACGTAAGAATTATAGAACACCCTGGTTACAAATCAGCTGATAAAGACAGCAACCAACTAGGGAAGCTCTATTTCCTCTTTCTGTCATCTTACAAAGTTACATTTATGTAGCACTTTAACACTGAATGCGTTTTGAAGGCTTTCTAGTGTAGTCTAGATTCAGTCTCATACTAGGGTAGCCGGCAGCTTCAGTTATCCACAAGCACTAGTCGTCAGAGCTGTGTTGGTGTCATTTGTCAGCAAAGTTACCTTCGTAATTTTTTTCAGGTAAGACGTACTAATATTTATCAATTACTTTTATTACTTCTTACAGTGAGTTGTCATTTAGCGTATTTCAAGCACAGACAAAAACATCACACTCCCCACTCGCTCCAACAACCATCACACTCCCCACTCGCTCCAACAACCATCCACTCCACTCGCTCAACAACCATCCACTCCCCACTCGCCCAACAACCATCACACTCCCGCTCCAACAACCATCACACTCCCCACTCGCTCCAACAACCATCACACTCCCCACTCGCTCCAACAACCATCACACTCCCCACTCGCTCCAACAACCATCACACTCCCCACTCGCTCCAACTCCACACACTCAAATATATTTTTTATTAAGCAAATTCACTGTCTTTACATTTATTGTTTTTGTTATTTACGGTAGACTTATATTTTATTTCTACCCTTCAATTATGTATTGAGCGAAAACGAAAATATTCAGAGACTCACAGTTGGAATCTACATCCAGAGTTAACAACAGTATTGATATTCCACTGTGTACTTTAAAAAAAAAAATTGGGCCATAATTCAATGAAGCTAAGCCTTCCCACTCGACATCTGGAGAAAGCTCGTTCGGAATTCATAGACAAAGATCTTTACTTTTTCAAGCGTAAAGAAGCAGTGCTCAAGAAAAAACGAGTGGATGCAAAGTGGAAGTATTTTTCAACAAACCAGTGGAGGCATCCTATGAAGTTTCAGTTATAATTGCCAAACAAAAGAATACTCATACCACTGGAGAAGACTTTGTCCTTCCAGCAGCAAAAGAAATGGTTCGTTGTGTCCTTGGAGATGAAACTGTAAAAAAAAAAAACTTAACTGTGTCTCCCTGTCTAATAATAACAGTCCAACGACGAATAGAAGAAATGTCAGTAGATATTTTGCAAGAAATGATTGGTGAGATTTGTAAAGTCTGAAATTGGGTTTGCAACTCAACTAGATGAGTCCACAGATGTTACAAAATGTGCTCAGTTACATGTATTTGCTCGGTTATGTAGGAAATGAAGGCATCAAGGAAGAGTTATTGATGAATGCTGAACTAGAACAACTAAAGCAGATATCTTTGAAGTGGTATATTAATTTTTCAAACATGGTTTAAAATGGAAAAATCTGAAAGGGTGCACACCTGGACGAAGGTGTGGCTTCAGAGCTCCTGTCATGGAAGTAGCTCCTCATGTGAGATTTATGCATTGCATGATCCATCGGTTTGCTTTGGCATGCAGGGTCCTACCTGGTGAACTATCCAGTATATTATCACTGGTGATCAAGATAGTTAACAGTCGGATATTTAAACTGTTGCGTGAAGATTCTGGTGGTGTCCAGAGTGCACTTTTGTTACATACTAATGTGCGCTGTCTTGCCCGTGGAAATATCACAAAACGTGTATATGAGCTTCGAAGAGAACTGCTGGAATTTTTTCAACCTTTTAATAACCATGAATATTTTATCACTTCCCTGAAGGATCATTTCTCCCTTCTTAATTTTGCTGACCTCGGTGATATCTTTGATGCTATAAATATGCTAAACCAGAGTCTTTTCAATCCCTGGGTGACATCACTAACTCCTGGGTGACCTCAATCCCTGGGTGACATCACTAACTCCTGGGTGACCTCAATCCCTGGGTGACATCACTAACAGTTTGTGAATTTGTGTCTAAGCTCAGATAATTTCTACATAAGAACATAAGAAAGGAGGAACACTGCAGCAGGCCTGTTGGCCCATACTAGGCAGGTCCTTCACAATCCGTCCCACTAACAGAATATTTGCTCAACCCAATTTTCAATGCTACCCAAGAAATAAGCTTTGACAATTCTACCCACTCATGCGCGAGTCCCACTCAAATCCAACCCCTCTCACTCATGAATTTATCCAACCTAAATTTGAAACTACCCAAGGTCCCAGCTTCAATAACCCTACTAGGCAGACTGTTCCACTCATCAACTACCCTATTTCCAAACCAATACTTTCCTATATCCTTTCTAAATCTAAACTTATCTAACTTGAATCCATTATTGCGGGTTCTCTCTTGGAGAGATATCCTCAAGACCTTATTTATATCCCCTTTGTTAATACCCATTTTCCACTTGTATACCTCGATCATGTCTCCCCTCATTCTTCGTCTTACAAGTGAATGTAATTTTAGGGTCTTCAATCTTTCTTCGTAAGGAAGATTTCTAATGCTATGTATTAATTTAGTCATTCTACGCTGAATGTTTTCTAACGAATTTATGTCCATTCTGTAATATGGAGACCAAAACTGAGCTGCGTGATCTAGGTGAGGCCTTACTAATGATGTATAAAGCTGTAATATAACCTCTGGACTTCTGTTGCTAACACTTCTTGATATAAATCCCAGTAATCTATTTGCCTTATTACGTACGCTTAGGCATTGCTGTCTTGGTTTAAGGTTGCTGCTTACCATCACCCCCAAGTCCTTCTCGCAATCTGTATGGCTAAGTTCTACGTTATTTAACTTATAAGTGCTTGGGTTATGGACACTCCCGAGCTTCAGAACCTTGCATTTATCTACATTGAACTGCATCTGCCACTTTTCTGACCACGAATTAAGTTTGTCTAAATCTTCCTGAAGTTCTATGACATCTATGTTTGAATCAATTATCCTACCTATCTTCGTGTCGTCGGCGAATTTGCTCATATCACTAGTAATTCCCTCATCAAGGTCATTGATATATATTATAAATAACAATGGGCCTAAGACTGATCCCTGTGGAACACCACTTGTTACAAGTCCCCATTCGGATTTAACCCCATTTATGCTTCCTATTGGTGAGCCATGACTCGATCCATGACAGCACTTTTCCCCCAATGCCATGAGCTGCCACTTTCTTTAACAGTCTCTGGTGCGGTACTCTATCAAAAGCCTTACTAAAGTCTAAATAAACAATATCGAATTCTTTATCGTGATCAACAGCCTCAAAAGCTTTCTTGCAAAACATCGCCTGTGGAGAGGAAACATTCAGTCTGATACCTTGACTATGTTAAGTTCTGACAAAACTTCTAGATCAGAATCCACTAAGACTAACATATTCAAAGAATTAATCACTGAGCATCTTAAGAACCTGGAAGGGGAACTTAAAAATAATATTTCCCAAACCTTAGTGAAGATGAATTAGTGAATCTTCGGAATCCTTTCACCACAAATGCTCAGGTGTTGCAGGCTGGGACAGGTGTACAAGAGGAACTGCTAGAACTCCACCACGATGATTCTGCACCTGATGTACAGACGGGTTGCTGAACCTGCTATTCCAGCACTGCTCTTATTTCCGTCAACATGACTTTGTGAGTCAACATTATCAGTGCTGTTGGGGATTACATCAAGACACACATCAAATCTCAAAACAGCTGAACATGATATTCGTTGTGCAGTTGCTAAAGTTTCCCCTCGTATTAATGAACGTGTTGCCCCATGTAATTCCTAATGTAATTCCTATTTTTAAAGCAGGGGACAAGTCACTACCGTCAAACTACCGCCCAATAAGCCTGACCTCAATTGTAGGCAAATTACTAGAGTCAATTATAGCTGATATTATTAGAAGCCATCTAGATAACCATAATTTGATTAATGATACCCAGCATGGATTCACGAGGGGCCGTTCCTGCCTATCTAATTTATTAACCTTCTTAAGAACATAAGAACATAAGAAAGGAGGAACACTGCAGCAGGCCTGTTGGCCCAATCTAGGCAGGTCCTTCACATTCCATCCCACTAACAGAATATTTGTTCAACCTAATTTTCAATGCTACCCAAGAAATAAGCTTTGATAATTTTATTTACTCATGTGCAATTCCCACTCAAATCCAACCCCTTTCACTCATGAATTTATCCAACCTAAATTTAAAACTACCCAAGGTCCTTGCTTCAATAACCCTACTAGGCAGACTGTTCCACTCATCAACTACCCTATTTCCAAACCAATACTTTCCTATATCCTTTCTAAATCTAAACTTATCTAACTTGAATCCATTATTGCGGGTTCTCTCTTGGAGATACCTCAAGACCTTATTTATATCCCCTTTGTTAATACCCATTTTCCACTTGTATACCTCGATCATGTCTCCCTCATTCTACGTCTTACAAGTGAATGTAATTTAAGGGTCTTCAATCTTTCTTCGTAAGGAAGATTTCTAATGCTATGTATTAATTTAGTCATTCTACGCTGAATGTTTTCTAACGAATTTATGTCCATTCTGTAATATGGAGACCAGAACTGAGCTGCGTAATCTAGGTGAGGCCTTACTAATGATGTATAAAGCTGTAATATAACCTCTGGACTTCTGTTGCTAACACTTCTTGATATAAATCCCAGTAATCTATTTGCCTTATTACGTACGCTTAGGCATTGCTGTCTTGGTTTAAGGTTGCTGCTTACCATCACCCCCAAGTCCTTCTCGCAATCTGTATGGCTAAGTTCTACGTTATTTAACTTATAAGTGCTTGGGTTATGGACACTCCCGAGCTTCAGAACCTTGCATTTATCTACATTGAACTGCATCTGCCACTTTTCTGACCACGAATTAAGTTTGTCTAAATCTTCCTGAAGTTCTATGACATCTATGTTTGAATCAATTATCCTACCTATCTTCGTGTCGTCGGCGAATTTGCTCATATCACTAGTAATTCCCTCATCAAGGTCATTGATATATATTATAAATAACAATGGGCCTAAGACTGATCCCTGTGGAACACCACTTGTTACAAGTCCCATTCGATTTAACCCCATTTATGACACTCTCTGCTTCCTATTGGTGAGCCATGACTCGATCCATGACAGCACTTTTCCCCAATGCCATGAGCTGCCACTTTCTTTAACAGTCTCTGGTGCGGTACTCTATCAAAAGCCTTACTAAAGTCTAAATAAACAATATCGAATTCTTTATCGTGATCAACAGCCTCAAAAGCTTTACTGAAGAAGGTTAATAAATTAGATAGGCAGGAACGGCCCCTCGTGAATCCATGCTGGGTATCATTAATCAAATTATGGTTATCTAGATGGCTTCTAATAATATCAGCTATAATTGACTCTAGTAATTTGCCTACAATTGAGGTCAGGCTTATTGGGCGGTAGTTTGACGGTAGTGACTTGTCCCCTGCTTTAAAAATAGGAATTACATTAGCCATCTTCCACATATCAGACACTACACCTGTTTGAAGAGATAAATTAAAAATGTTAAATATTGGTTTACAGAGTTCCATTTGCATTCCTTAAGAACCCTTGCAAAAGCTCATCAGGACCCGGCGATTTATTTTGTTTCAGTCGGTCCAGCTGTTTCATAATCATTTCGCTAGTGACTGTGATATTACATAATTTATCTTCTTCTGGGCCTCTGTAAAAATTAATTACTGGGATATTATTAATGTCTTCCTGTGTGAAAACCGAGAGAAAATAATTATTAAAAATAGAGCACATATCATTCTCCTTGTCAGTAAGATGCCCAAAGTTATTTTTAAGGGGACCTATCTTATCCCTAACTTTTGTTCTATAAACCTGGAAAAAACTTTTGGGTTAGTTTTTGAATCCCTAGCAACTTTAATTTCATAGTCCCGTTTAGCTTTTCTTATTCCCTTTTAACGTCCTCTTAATGTCAGTATACTGATTTATAAGATGACCCTCACCTCTTTTATGCGCCTATAAATTCCTTTCTTCTGCCCTAAAAGATATTTGAGCCTATTATTCATCCATTTTGGGTCATTTCTACTTGATCTAATTTCTTCAGTAAAGCTTTTGAGGCTGTTGATCACGATAAAGAATTCGATATTGTTTATTTAGACTTTAGTAAGGCTTTTGATAGAGTACCGCACCAGAGACTGTTAAAGAAAGTGGCAGCTCATGGCATTGGGGGAAAAGTGCTGTCATGGATCGAGTCATGGCTCACCAATAGGAAGCAGAGAGTGTGCATAAATGGGGTTAAATCCGAATTGGGACTTGTAACAAGTGGTGTTCCACAGGGATCAGTCTTAGGCCCATTGTTATTTATAATATATATCAATGACCTTGAGGGAATTACTAGTGATATGAGCAAATTCGCCGACGACACGAAGACAGGTAGGATAATTGATTCAAACATAGATGTGAATGAATGGTTCAGAGAACCGACGAGTTGGTAAATTAGACACATATGCAACACTTGGGTATCTTTATTGAGGAAACGTTTCGCCACACAGTGGCTTCATCAGTCCATACAAGGAGAATCGTGAAGAACAGGAGGAGTGTGAGGTTGTCAGGCCTCAATCTTGAGACGATGGACTGACAACATCGTCTCAAGATTGAGGGCCTGACAACCTCACACTCCTCCTGTTCTTCACGATTCTCCTTTGTATGGACTGATGAAGCCACTGTGTGGCGAAACGTTTCCTCAATAAAGATACCCAAGTGTTGCATATGTGTCTAATTTATCAAACATAGATGTCATAGAACTTCAGGAAGATTTAGACAAACTTAATTCGTGGTCAGAAAAGTGGCAGATGCAGTTCAATGTAGATAAATGCAAGGTTCTGAAGCTCGGGAGTGTCCATAACCCAAGCACTTATAAGTTAAATAACGTAGAACTTAGCCATACAGATTGCGAGAAGGACTTGGGGGTGATGGTAAGCAGCAACCTTAAACCAAGACAGCAATGCCTAAGCGTACGTAATAAGGCAAATAGATTACTGGGATTTATATCAAGAAGTGTTAGCAACAGAAGTCCAGAGGTTATATTACAGCTTTATACATCATTAGTAAGGCCTCACCTAGATTACGCAGCTCAGTTCTGGTCTCCATATTACAGAATGGACATAAATTCGTTAGAAAACATTCAGCGTAGAATGACTAAATTAATACATAGCATTAGAAATCTTCCTTACGAAGAAAGATTGAAGACCCTAAAATTACATTAACTTGTAAGACGTAGAATGAGGGGAGACATGATCGAGGTATACAAGTGGAAAATGGGTATTAACAAAGGGGATATAAATAAGGTCTTGAGGATATCTCCAAGAGAGAACCCGCAATAATGGATTCAAGTTAGATAAGTTTAGATTTAGAAAGGATATAGGAAAGTATTGGTTTGGAAATAGGGTAGTTGATGAGTGGAACAGTCTGCCTAGTAGGGTTATTGAAGCTAGGACCTTGGGTAGTTTCAAATTTAGGTTGGATAAATTCATGAGTGAGAGGGGTTGGATTTGAGTGGGACTCGCGCATGAGTGGGTAGAATTGTCAAAGCTTATTTCTTGGGTAGCATTGAAAATTGGGTTGAGCAAATATTCTGTTAGTGGGACGGATTGTGAAGGACCTGCCTAGTATGGGCCAACAGGCCTGCTGCAGTGTTCCTCCTTTCTTATGTTCTTATGTTCTTATGTTAACTATCTCACTAGTATTAGTATTAAGTTTACAGTATATTATTTTGACAAGTTTTGTGTACCTTTACTCATTAGTCATGATTAGTGTATATAACATATGTATGGGACAGCTCAAGATATATAAATTCACCGAGTTCAAGTTATCGATATAAAATCAATATAATTTTATATTTTTTTATTCTTAATTTTAAAGGGTACATGGGAACCTGTGAGAATGCCCAAGGGGTACAAGGTAACCTGTCAGAATGCCCAAGGGATACTTGGGAACCTGTCATAATGCCTAAGAGGTACATTAGAACCTCTCAGAATGCCCAAGGGGTACACTAATAATATCTTTATTTACTACAAGTACAAGGTATACAGGCCTAAATGACATCAATGACATACTACTATATAAAAAGCCGCTTGTTATACAGAGTATTTCGGGCAAATTAGGTCAGTTTTGTCCCAGGATGCTACCCACACCAGTCGACTAACACCCACGTACCCATTTTACTGATGGGTGAACATAGACAACCGGTGTAAGGAAACACGTCCAATGTTTTCACCCCTTCGCCAGGAATCGAACCCGGACACTCACCGTGTGAAGCGAGAGCTTTTGCCACTAGGCCACGGGGCACCACTGGAACCTCTCAGAATGCCCAAGGGGTACAGAGGAACAATATGGTTGGGAACCCCTGCTCTAGAGGTGAAATAGAATAATAAGACAGAACAAATTTTAAAACAATTACAAAAGTTTAACATGACAAGAAAAAGGCAACTACTCTTAGACAACTGTTCAAAATCATGATGCTTCAAATAGGTAACCACATCCATGTAATCAGAAATAGGTAATAAGAAGAGATCACAAGTGGGAAATCACGAGTAATCACAAAGAAATCTTACACACCACGTACATGGTTACGATAGCGACAACCACAACACACTTCCCAGCAACACGGTTCTACATCGTATCGTGGAAGAGTGACACAGCACAATCTCTATGTCCACACACAAAAACTAAATATCCGGAACACGACTCACATTACCTCCGTCGGAAATTCACGTTGCCGCCATCACCATTACTACTACCACCATCACCAAATATACCATTACTACTAGTACCATCATCACCAATGCTACTACCACCATTAGTTCTACCACCACCACATACCACCACCACCATTACTTTTACAGCCACTTTCGTTGTGATGGATATTATGCATCACAAGCGGCAAAATAATCTTTGTATCTTCACCACAGTAAAGTTCCTTGATATTCTTTAACACGGTAAAGTACTTCGATATTATTTAACACGGTAAAGTTATTTGATATTATTTAACACGGTAAAGTTCTTTGATATTATTTAACACTGCAAAGTTCCTTGATATTCTTTAACACGGTAAAATTCCTTGACACTCTTTACACGGTAAAGTTTCGTCATATTAAAAAAAATACTTGTTATTCTTTTTTAGAAACGGTAAAACCACTTATTTTTTATGCAAACACGGTCAATCTCCCTCTTATTCTTACATAAACACGGTCAATCTTCCTTTTATTCCTACACAAACACGGTCAATCTTCCTCTTATTCCTACACATTAATATTCACGTTTTACTGCACATACAGCAAACTTTTTGTTACTTTTAAGGAAAAAAAATCCATAATTTTTAACCAAACAAAAAACTTCCTATTATGTGTTATCCAAATATTACGAAGATCAACCAGGCTGTGATGGATATGTGGGTCAGCAGGCCACCAGCAGCAACAGCCTGGTTGACCAGGCAAGCACCAGACGAGCTTGGCCCATGGCCTGCTCTGGGAGTAGAAAAACTCTGGGAACTCATCAAAGGTACATCAAATGTAATTTAAAGGAGGGTGGAGAGCACTTTCGCTTTACCTGTGACCAGTTTCGAGGGTTCTTGTACCCTACAGCACAGACTGAGTCCAGGCTTCCCTGCTTAGTGCCTGGTTATCCAGGCTGTGTGTGCTAGCGGTCCGCAGACCCACATAGACATCACAACCTGGCTGATCAGTGAAGAATGAAACTATTCAGCTTTTCTTGAAAACGGCTATCTTTATTTTGGCAATATTTCTGGTATGTCTAAGATCGGGAGTATTTTTTATATTTGCTGGTAGAATGTTGAGTCTTGGACCATGGATGTTGACACAGTGTTCTCTAACTGCACTTATGGTCCCCTCTGTTCTTCACTGTTATTTATTTGTTTTCGATGTCGTCGTGGAAGTTCTCATCCTATACCTTCCCCTCCCCATCCTAGACCTCCTTCCCATCCTATACCTTCCACAGTTGTACCCAACTCCAACCCCACAACTGACACCTTAACAATACCAATATCCTCACCAACACCCTCGCCACCACCCCTCATCCACCTCCAACACCCAACAGGCTCTTCACCACCACTACCCTCACCACCACAACCCTCACCAGCACCCTCAACACTACCACCACCACCGCCACCCTCACATGAGAGATTAGCCGACGAGACACAAAAGAACACACAAAAAAAATGACTTGAGATTCAAGAAGGCTCTGCATTTTTCTTGCCAATTTCAACAATTCATAAATCCACTGGACATCCACTGAGAGTTTATACAAATTTACTCTTTAATTCAAGAAGCCTGGCAAGTTTAATCCTTAAATTCCAGAGATTTGTAATTTCGCTACATTGTTAGATCCTCACTGGAAATACTTTCAGGAGTCTGGTAAGATGTGAGAGGATTACGAGATTTAAAAAAATTGAGGATTAGTGTGTGTGTCTAAAAGGGACTTGTGGAGCCCACCAGCTGCTGGCATGACCAACAGTATGACTCCTGAGCCACATCCCGGAGGTACAGAGAACTGTGTGAGGTACAGAGACGTGTGAGGTACAGAGACATGTGAGGTACAGAGACATGTGTGAGATACAGACACAAGTGAGGTACTAACAAGTGTGTGAGGTACAGAGATGTGTGAAAGGTACAGGCACTTAGTTTCGATCCAAGAAGGGGAAAGGCAGCTCCAGTTCCTTGGATAATGAGCCCTTCACCGGCACTGGTGTAGGAGCAAGCACAATTCTGCGGCTTGGTCATGGACCAGGCCGCGGGGGGCGTTGACCCCCAGAACCCCCTCCAGTCATACTCCGCTGTTCCATATAATTTGACAAAGATTGTATGATTTTCCTGTAACTGTTGCTGGAATATATGCAGTATTTTGTACTATTATTTGAACTAAACGTAGGATTTATATTTACGATTTTTTTGAAGATGTAAGTTGAAGAAAAAACTTTAACTGGGACAACGTTTCTCCCGTATCACGCTTTATAATGTCATAATTTGATAAATCTCTCCACAAAGCGAAACGTTGTCCCATTAAAAGCTTCAATTATCTTTGTTTTCAAAACCGAAAGGGAATCTCGGACCCACTCTTAGAAGCAATCACAAGAGTTACATACTGATGCTGTGTGCTTCCGCCTCTTCCTGACATTAATGAACATTTTCCCGGGAGATCTCACACAACATCTAAGCACCTGCTTAAAAATGGCTGCGCACGTCGACAGGTTACAGTATATCTCAGGGCTACCCCTAGACCATCAGTCCACTGTTGAGAGGCTGTGAGACAAGATCTCCTGGCACTTGTATCATTTATTGACGACGGGAACGAAGACAGATACGTGTAGCCAAATAAGCATTTATTGCCACAACTTTATTGCGATTATTTTATTGGGAAATGTCCCAATAAAGGTGTGTGCTGGTACATGTGTCTTTGGCTGCATTATCCTGGATGTTATATTAGCAATAAATGCTGAGTAAGAAGTGGTATAAGATGAGGAGGGTGTGAGCAGACGCATCACCCACCACACAACACAAACTTCTCGCAAAAAAAAAAAAAAAATTCGTTCAGTACAATACTTCCTTAATATGCAACCTATTATCATTTTACTACGTTAATTTTAAGCAAATCCCGACATCAATTTCTCAGCGCACCATTAAACTTAAAAATACTATTTTCTTTATTTTAAATTAGGTTATGTTAGGTTAGGTTGCATAAATATATTAAAAAATATATTAAATCTCAGCTAAGTAAATTCGAAAAAAAACAACTGACATTTCATGGGCAGTGTGACAGTGGGTTGTATTATTACTACCAGTTAGGTGACACCTTAATGCTTCTCATACTCACTCCACAACAACTATAAACTTGGGATATCTCTTAATTAAATTAACCTCTGGTTTACTGGTTGATAAACATTTAAATAACTTTATCACAAATTTGCATGTCATTGATAAATGCCTTACAAGGGACAAAGTGGAGTATTACTCCTTAAAATCCTGTGTCTAAGAGTCCCAGCAGTGACTGGCACTAACCGCTCCAGTGAAAAGCATTCAAAACCCTTCGAAGGTATATGAATGGTATCAAAAAGCACTCGTTATCAGAACAGTGATAAAGCGCTAGGTTAAGCTAAGTGTATGATGAATGCAAGCAAATGTTTGGAAGATTTACCTGCCATCTTACATGTTCAAGAAACATAAATAGCAAAGGAACAATCCTACAATATTAAAGTCGACACGAAAAATTGCAGTACCGTCAACATATCAGTTCCTCCATGGAAAACTAATTTCCAACCAACTCGAGAAAAATGCATAAAAAATATTGTTGTTATTTTATGTAGCAATGACCTGTTTATTCCCACACCTGTTAAGTTACCACTGGTCGCTTTAGAGCGTTCTACTATTTCAGCCCTGCCTGAGGCCAGGCTTTCCTGGTGACTACCTGAGACATCCACAAAGCCATCACAACCTGGCTGATCTGGCACAACCCGCAGGAACCTACCGAGTTCCTTAGAGAAGTCAGCCTGACGGAACAACGGATACGCCTGAGTTTTTTAGTGAATAGTTATTCATAAGAGCTCATACCGACCCCCTGAGATACCTGGAGTGATAATCCAGTGGGTGTCACACTATCACTCTTGACGAATTTGAGAAAACCAGGATAGCTGAGGTGGTGGTCGCCGATCATCCATGAATACTGGAGAGATAAAGATCAACATCAACGTGTTCCCTCCTTAAAGAATGATCTCACAGAGTTTTATATACTGCTACTATTTTAAAGAGATAAAGATCAACATCAACGTGTTCTCTCCTTCCTGAGGAACGATCTCACTCCACTTTATATACTGCAACCATTTTTATTTACTTCGTTTTTACAGGAGTAAAAAAAACATTCTAGCAGTTGACCAACATGCCATTTTTCTTTTCACAAAACACTGAATGCAGGGAAATATTTATAGGTACAACGTTTTACCCACAAGGAAGGGGAAACCTCTCGCCGTGGGTGAAACACTACCAATAAAATCTCAGCATGAATTCAGTGTCTTCCTAAGAACACTACCATACCATTTATCTACATTATTACGTCTTCAGCGTGATATTTCTGTTATTCACTAGAAGATCTGTGTAATTTTCTCAGTTTTTTACCAACGAAATGTTCGCCCACAAAGGATGACACGAAGCTGTGGTTTGTATTTTTGTATATGTTTTCATGAGGCTAAGAAAGAGTAAGGGAGTGAGTACACGGCTGCCTTGTCTCTCACAATTGCCAGACCATGGCAGTCACGGTATAGGCTATATAAACAAGATCACAGTGCACCTATATACAGTACTAGGATTTTGTGAAAGTGTTTGACAAATGTGACCATGACAGCTACTGATGAGCCAAGCTATTGGTGCTAGCAGTACCAGGTCAGCAAAGCAGGGGGCCCTAGTCAAGGACTGGATCGCGGGGGCGCTGACCCCCAGTATTTATCAACAGTTTAACAAACAGGTAAACACGCCTTACAGTATGGGGCTGAAAGGAACAACACGCACTATATAGAAGTGTTGGTATTCTGTCATCAAAATAGTAAATAATTTATATATGACATTTGATAAAAATCATTTTACCTAACTTGAGAAACAGAAATTTCAGAAGTGGACGCTGCTCAGGTATCAGTTATAATAGACAAGGGGAAGCGCTAAACTCTTCATCAACATTATGTCACCTTCCTTGCAGGTGTTGCTCTCACAAAATAAGAAATTTACAATGAGGAGAATACAAGCCAACTCTAGAAGTACACTTAACTAGAACACTGCTGCATTTACACTAGACATAATTCAACTGCATAAGGAACATCGAGTCAAGTACCCCAGTATATCTTAAACAAATTGTAATTAACAAAATGCCTCTTATGATTATTTTGTTCGGTATAGTATCCGCGATCTGTTAGAAAATCTAACATCAGCCTCTAGTGTATGTTAGTCCTTTAGATGTCACTATATACGACAACAACACTTGTCTCACACCTGTCGAAAAATCATTATACACAATATCCGCATTCCATTCGTCCAGAGTCCCTGTCGTGATTATCTTTATTTTTTGTTTTTTTGAGTTTTCAAGAGTTGGTAGCAGCACGAGCCTGAGACCTCTGGCTGGCCGCCCTCTAACACGTCTCTGGCTGGCCGCCCTCTAACACGTCTCTGGCTGGCCGCCCTCTAACACGTCTCTGGCTGCCTGACACGTTTTAGGAAGGTGGCGCGTACTAATTGTAAGAGTGGCAAACATGAGTTGTATAGAGGAGGAGGTTGTTCCCGAGGTCACTGTCCTGCCCACAAGTATATATCCTGGATAGTAGGACAATAACTAGGCACTGCATCCTCTTCTCAGTGATTATATAGACTGACTCCTTCGTGACAGGTGTAGTTGATGGACATTAAACCTAAAGCTAACTTACATTTTCGTATATACACCAACAAGTGTATTTATCAGTGAATATATACACGATTGAGTGTATTCCTCAGTGTATAAGTGGTCTGAGTTTACTTGCACGGGATTAAATTGCACCTGATGATTTATAACTGCTGATGTTATAGGTGCTGAGGCAGTTGCCAAGACTACTGAGGTAAAGATGAGCGGTATAAAATACTGACATACTAGAGAGAGATGATATGGGAAAAAATGTACAATAAACCGGGTGAAAAGCAGGGGCGCCATGGGCACATTATGAGAACACAGTATTAACATCCGTGGTCCCAGTCTTTCAACATCTTACCAGAACAAGTGTAGAAGTTTTCAAGAAGAAACTTGATAAGTACTTCCACCTAACTAGCCGGGCTAGTTAGGTGGAGGTCATACTGTATGCGGCCAGTAGTAATAGTCTGGTTCGACAGGCCTTGATCCTCCAGAAGGTCTGGTCTGGGACCGGGCCGCTTGGGCGATGACCCCTCCCCCCCGAAGCGTCCTTCGGTTATTATTCTGGTAATTGTCAGAGCAACGAGGCTGTGATGGATATGTAGGCCAGCGGGCCGCCAGAGCAACAGCCTGGTTGACCAGGCAAGTACAGACAAGCCCGCGGGAGTAGGTAAACTCTTGAAACCCATTAAATGTTTATCAAAGGCAAAGGTAGTTACCAAAACTATAAAGAAGTTACCAATATTGTGATAAAGTGGTGGTAGTAAGCTACTGGGATAGTTGCTACTGGAGTAGTTACTAGGGTAGTTGCTACTGGGGTAGTTACTACTAGGGTAGTTGCTACTGGGATAGTTGCTACTGTAGTTGCTACTGGGATAGTTGCTACTGGAGTAGTTGCTACTGGGATAGTTGCTACTGGAGTAGTTACTAGGGTAGTTGCTACTGGGGTAGTTACTACTAGGGTAGTTGCTACTGGGGTAGTTACTACTAGGGTAGTTGCTACTGGAGTAGTTGCTACTGGGATAGTTGCTACTGGAGTAGTTGCTACTGGGGTACTTGCTACTGGGATAGTTGCTACTGGAGTAGTTGCTACTGGGATAGTTGCTACTAGAGTAGTTGCTACTGGGATAGTTGCTACTGGAGTAGTTGCTACTGGGATAGTTGCTACTGGAGTAGTTGCTACTAGGGTAGTTGCTACTGGGGTAGTTGCTACTGGGGTAGTTGCTACTAGGGTAGTTGCTACTGGGGTAGTTGCTACTGGGGTAGTTGCTACTGGGATAGTTGCTACTGGAGTAGTTGCTACTGGGATAGTTGCTACTGGAGTAGTTGCTACTGGGATAGTTGCTACTGGAGTAGTTGCTACTGGGATAGTTGCTACTGGAGTAGTTGCTACTGGGATAGTTGCTACTGGAGTAGTTGCTACTAGGGTAGTTGCTACTAGGGTAGTTGCTACTGGGGTAGTTGCTACTGGGGTAGTTACTACTGGGGTAGTTGCTACTGGAGTAGTTGTTACTGGAGTAGTTGCTACTGAGGTGGCTCCAAAGACTTAAATTTGTGTTACCAAGATCTCTGACTCTCTCCCCTCCCCCCACATAGCGCAAACCACAGATAACGTTATGAATAGCGACACAGAAAATTCCTTTTATCAGCTTTCGAGTTCTGAAGAGACTAGGGTGGAGTGCGGGGTAGCCAGCCGTGTTGACGCTGATAACACTGGGTACTCAAACCAACAACGAGACAAAAATAGATTAGATACACCAACACCCAAGCCACTAACCCACTCGCGTGCACACAAGCACAACCCCGCACCCACACACGACCCCCCCTCCCTCCCCCGCAAACAATTAGGAGAGTACAACTTCTCTTACCCCTTCACTCCCCCCCCCCACACACACGAAGGGAACACGACAGAAGACACGAAACTATAGGCCAATATCTCTGACATGCATATTGTCAAAACTCTCTGAGACCGTTGTAATAAGTAGAAAGTTAATCTGGAACTTTATCAATGAAAACCTTTACATTTTCAGAAACGGGAAATCCTTGAGAACGAAGCTTCAGGAGTTTTGTGCCAGTGTGATGTAAATGGTTTTGAAAAACCCACAAGTTGAAGCATGAGACTCTTGTGCAACGTTTGGGAATCATTATTGAGGAAACGTTTCATTTCTCAAGACTGAACACATCGACTTCAGGCTGAGGGTCTGATTACCTCAAACTCCCCCTCATCCTCCACGGTTATTCTCTGTATTGGGCGAAACGTTTCCTCAATAAAGATTCCCAAATGTTGCACAAGTGCCTCTCATTCTTAAACTGCTGCTAGATATTAATCTAGCAGCACACATCGCACCAAATATATTAAACATAAATCGTATAACTTTGGCCCTTTACGCGAGGCTAGTGAATCTCAGAACAGTCCTCAGGGCAGTGATATCTTTACCTTTGATGAGTTCTGAGAATTTTGCTATTCCCAGAGCCCGGTCTTGGGCCAGGCTCGTCTGGTGCTTGCCTGATCAACCAGGTTGTTGCTGCTAGTGGCCCGCCGACCCACATATCCATCACAGCCTGGCTGATCTAGCACCTGGTGAAGATACTTGTCCAGCTTCTTGAAGACTTGTACACCTGCCCCAGTAGTGTAAACTTCTCAAATCTTCTGGTAAGATACTGAATAGTCTGGGACGATACCAGAATTTTTGCCGTTACCCAAACTAAATTTCTGGCCGATACCGATACCATCAAAATTAGTCTATATCACCTCTGGCACACACCTTTCCCAGGGGTCTCAAATAAGAATCCTTTTTAGGTGAGCCCCGTCTTACTATGCGCAGTACCAGCTTACACCTTTGATGAGTTCCTAGAGTCTACTCCCGGGGCCTGGCCATGGGCCAGGCTCGTCTGGTGCATATCTTGTCAGCCAGGCTGTTGCTGCCTGGTGGCCCACTTACCCTGGAGCCCTCACCTGATTAAGTATGAAGAATAAGACACTTGGGCAACGTCTGGGTATCTTTACTTGTAGACGTTTCGCCATGTTCCGAAAAGTAAGAAAGTTAAATGGTTTACAACCAGACTACTGCTAGTGTACTAGTGTACCATGAGGGGAGACTTATGTTGCTGAACCTGTCGACTCTACAGACCACAGTGTTCAACACTATCAAGCAAGTAGGTACCTGGGTGTTAGTCGACTGGTGTGGGTAGCATCCTGGGGGGGCAATACTGAAGGACCCCAATGGAAACAAGACAAACAGTCCTCGATGACGCACTGATTTTATTGGGTTATCCTGTGTGGCTAACACCCTCGGGTAAAAAATCCGAACAAAATCTTGATAGTTAAGGTAAGAATCTTATCACGACTATCATTTCACATGAAACAATATCACTATGCACAAATGCCAAATAAATTAGATTTACCACGGTTAAAAACACATTAATTTACAGTATTACTCAAATTTAACTTCATTTTTATACCAGTTTTATTACAAAGATTATACTGAAGGCCTTGACGTCTATATTTTTACTAACAGTGCGTTATGCAAGCTAAGACAGCAACATATGTGACTGTAAACAAGCTAAGACAGCAACATATGTGACTGTAATACAAGCTAAGACAGCAACATATGTGACTGTAAACAAGCTAAGACAGCAACATATGTGACTGTAATACAAGTAAGACAGCAACATATGTGACTGTAATACAAGCTAAGACAGCAACATATGTGACTGTAATACAAGTTAAGACAGCAACATATGTGACTGTAATACAAGCTTAAGACAGCAACATATGTGACTGTAAACAAGCTAAGACAGCAACATATGTGACTGTAATACAAGCTAAGACAGCAACATATGTGACTGTAATACAAGCTAAGACAGCAACATATGTGACTGTAATACAAGTTAAGACAGCAACATATGTGACTGTAATACAAGTTAAGACAGCAACATATGTGACTGTAATACAAGCTAAGACAGCAACATATGTGACTGTAATACAAGTTAAGACAGCAACATATGTGACTGTAATACAAGCTAAGACAGCAACATATGTGACTGTAATACAAGCTAAGACAGCAACATATGTGACTGTAATACAAGCTAAGACAGCAACATATGTGACTGTAATACAAGCTAAGACAGCAACTTATGTGACTGTAATACAAGCTAAGACAGCAACATATGTGACTGTAATACAAGCTAAGACAGCAACATATGTGACTGTAATACAAGTTAAGACAGCAACATATGTGACTGTAATACAAGCTAAGACAGCAACATATGTGACTGTAATACAAGCTAAGACAGCAACATATGTGACTGTAATACAAGCTAAGACAGCAACATATGTGACTGTAATACAAGCTAAGACAGCAACATATGTGACTGTAATACAAGCTAAGACAGCAACATATGTGACTGTAATACAAGCTAAGACAGCAACTTATGTGACTGTAATACAAGCTAAGACAGCAACTTATGTGACTGTAATACAAGCTAAGACAGCAACTTATGTGACTGTAATAAAGCTAAGACAGCAACATATGTGACTGTAATACAAGCTAAGACAGCAACTTATGTGACTGTAATACAAGCTAAGACAGCAACTTATGTGACTGTAATACAAGCTAAGACAGCAACATATGTGACTGTAATACAAGCTAAGACAGCAACTTATGTGACTGTAATACAAGCTAAGACAGCAACTTATGTGACTGTAATACAAGCTAAGACAGCAACATATGTGACTGTAATACAAGCTAAGACAGCAACATATGTGACTGTAATACAAGCTAAGACAGCAACTTATGTGACTGTAATACAAGCTAAGACAGCAACATATGTGACTGTAATACAAGCTAAGACAGCAACATATGTGACTGTAATACAAGCTAAGACAGCAACATATGTGACTGTAATACAAGTTAAGACAGCAACAGTATGTGTACGTTAGAAGCATGATGTGACTGTATAACGCAAGCTAAGATAGCAACGAATGTAACTGTGTAATGCAAGCTAAGATAGCAACAAGTGACTTATCAAGATAGAAACACAAGCAGTACTGTGTAACGCAAGTTAAGATAGCAGTGAGTGTGACTGTATAACGCAAGCTAAGATAGAAACAAGTCAGTGTAACTCTTCTGCAAGATAAAAACAACAACAACAATTTAGTGTAACAGTAATGTAAGCTAAGATAACAAGTCAGTGTAACAGTAATGTAAGCTAAGATAGCGACAAGTGAGCGGGGTTTGCTTCCCTAGATGTTAAGACAAAACAGATGACAATTCGACAAGTCAGGAGGGAGTTAAATACAAACTTACAAGTCAGAAGGGAGTTCAACAACTGCTATTTATTAAGAGGTACGTACTAAGAATATGGACAGCGCCGCGGGGAAGGAAGGGGGGGGGGTTCACACCCGGAATCGAAGCAAAACTAATCAACATTGACTCAACACCAACACCTTCAAATACAGGTGAACGTGAGCACCAACACCTTCAAACACAGGGTGAACGTGAGCACCAACACCTTCAAACACAGGGTGAACGTGAGCACCAACACCTTCAAATACAAGGTGAACGTGAGCACCAACATCTTCAAACACCGGGTGAACGTGAGCACCGACACCTTCAAACACAGGGTGAACGTGAGCACCGACACCTTCAAACACAGGGTGAACGTGAGTACCAACACCTTCAAACATAGGGTGAACGTGAGCACCAACACCTTCAAACACAGGGTGAAAGTGAGCACCAACACCTTCAAAAACAGGGTGAACGTGAGTACCAACACCCTCAAACAAAGGGTGAACGTGAGCACCAACACCTTCAAACACGGTGAAAGTGAGCACCAACACCTTCAAACACAGGGTGAACGTGAGCACCAACGTAGCACCATAAACACAAGCCAGAAAACCATATACCAAATGGATAAAAATATTATTACGACCACCAACAACACGAACCTCCAACCCCACAAGCACAAATCAGCGGGTACACACGTGCGTTACTTAATCCCCCCCCTCCCTCACAAACGAACGAGCTTTAAGCAGACACTAACACACTATAACTAGACTCACGCAAGCTTCTTTTTCTGTCTGAAGAGCCAGCTCATCGTTCAGCTTAGCCAGCCTACGTGAACTTACCGACGCTCTCACGCAATACCAAATGTCCCGCGCTGCCAGACGGAATCCGCTCTCTTATGTTATTTCGGTTAACTATACGTATAGGCTAACACAGCATATAATAAAAAAAGTAATAAATTCGCTTAGACTCAGATAGGGTGGATATTAACGAAAATACAGGTTCTATTTGAGGCATGATATTGATGCCGACAAATAGGATTAAAAACACACGTGAGCAAACGCTAAGACATATTTATTAGAAAAACGTTCTGCTCCTGGGCTCCTGATCGCTTTTAACACACACAGGTTGTAAATAACTGTATATGTAGACAAGCGGTCGTGTGAGAGTGTAACAGTGACCTGAAAAATGCAAGTTATAATTCAAATATTTTTAAACTGTATGTTAGAAATGATCAGGGTTGATCAGGTCCTGATCCACCGCGAGGCCTGGTCACGGACCGGGCCGCGGGGGTGTTGACCCCCAAGACCCTTTCCAGGTATGACCTGAAAAATGCAAGTTATATTCATTTATTTTCAGTGTGTGTGTGTTAGAGGTGATCATAGTCCCAGGACTGAAATGTTTTCTAATGAATATGTCCTAGTGTTTGCTCATGTGCGTTTTTAAACCTATTTGAAGGATATATGTGAGATAATGTGGAATAAACCCCAGTGAAGGGCAGGGACCCCATGGGTACAATTAGAAAACACTGTCAACATCCGTGGACCAAGACTCTTCAACATAATGCCAGATGTCAGGAATAGTGCCATAAAGATGATAATTTTCAAGAAGATGAACAGCTTCCTTTTTCAAGTGCCGGATCAGCCAGGTTGTGATGGCTATGCAGCCAGCAGGCCGCTAGCACAGAAAAGCCTGGTTAACCAGGCGATCAACAGGGAAGCCTGATATTAGACCTAGCTGCTAGGGTAGAAGAACCCTCGAAACTGGTCACGGTTAAAGCACAGGTAAACACAAGTGGTCTGAGACCGTGGTCTGAACCCAGAAACAATTAAGCGATAAATAAAACACACAAACCAACACAGACACGGGTTTAATGAAAGACAAATAAACATCAAAACAGTTATATCAAAAACAATAACTAAACAAACTGAAGTCGAAGTCAACAAGCAGTGTATTGAAGAACAGCATATGAGGCACTCTATGAGGTGTGAGGCACTGTATGAGGCACTGTATGAGGTGTGAGGCACTGTATGAGGTGTGAGGCACTGTATGAGGTGTGAGGCACTGTATGAGGTGTGAGGCACTGTATGAGGTGTGAGGCACTGTATGAGGTGTGAGGCACTGTATGAGGTGTGAGGCACTGTATGAGGTGTGAGGTACTGTATGAGGTGTGAGGCACTGTATGAGGTGTGAGACACTGTATGAGGTGTGAGGCACTGTATGAGGTGTGAGGCACTGTATGAGGTGTGAGGCACTGTATGAGGTGTGAGGCACTGTATGAGGTGTGAGACACTGTATGAGGTGTGAGGCACTGTGAGGTGTGAGGCACTGATGTGTGAGGCACTGTATGAGGTGTGAGGCACTGTATGAGGTGTGAGGCACTGTATGAGGTGTGAGGCACTGTATGAGGTGTGAGGCACTGTATGAGGTGTGAGGCACTGTATGGGAGATGTGAGGCACTGTATGAGGTGTGAGGCACTGTATGAGGTGTGAGGCACTGTATGAGGTGTGAGGCACTGTATGGGTGTGAGGCACTGTATGAGGTGTGAGGCACTGTATGAGTGAGACTGTAGGTGAGGCACTGTATGAGGTGTGAGGCACTGTATGAGGTGTGAGGCACTGTATGAGGTGTGAGGCACTGTATGAGTGTGAGGCACTGACTATGAGGTGTGAGGCACTGTAGGGTGAGGCACTGTATGGTGAGGCACTGTATGAGGTGTGAGGCACTGTATGAGGTGTGAGGCACTGTATGAGGTGTGAGGCACTGTATGAGGTGTGAGGCACTGTATGAGGTGTGAGGCACTGTATGAGTGTGAGGCACTGTATGAGGTGTGAGGCACTGTATGAGGGTGAGCACTGTATGAGGTGTGATGAGGCACTGTATGAGGTGTGAGGCACTGTATGAGGTGTGAGGCACTGTATGAGGTGTGAGGCACTGTATGAGGTGTGAGGCACTGTATGAGGTGTGAGGCACTGTATGAGGTGTGAGACACTGTATGAGGTGTGAGACACTGTATGAGGTGTGAGGCACTGTATGAGGTGTGAGGCACTGTATGAGGTGTGAGGCACTGTATGAGGTGTGAGGCACTGTATGAGGTGTGAGGCACTGTATGAGGTGTGAGCACTGTATGAGGTGTGAGCACTGTATGAGGTGTGAGACACTGTATGAGGTGTGAGGCACTGTATGAGGTGTGAGGCACTGTATGAGGTGTGAGGCACTGTATGAGGTGTGAGGCACTGTATGAGGTGTGAGACACTGTATGAGGTGATGAGGCACTGTATGAGGTGTGAGACACTGTATGAGGCATGTGAGGTGTGAGGCACTGTATGAGGTGTGAGGCACTGGGTTGAGGTGTGAGGCACTGTATGGTGTGAGCACTGTATGAGGTGTGAGGCACTGTATGAGGTGTGAGACACTGTATGAGGTGTGAGGCACTGTATGAGGTGTGAGGCACTGTATGAGGTGTGAGGCACTGTATGAGGTGTGAGGCACTGTATGAGGTGTGAGGCACTGTATGAGGTGTGAGACACTGTATGAGGTGTGAGGCACTGTATGAGGTGTGAGGCACTGTATGAGGTGTGAGGCACTGTATGAGGTGTGAGGCACTGTATGAGGTGTGAGGCACTGTATGAGTGTGAGTGTGAAGGTGTGAGGCACTGTATGAGGTGTGAGGCACTGTATGAGGGGCATGTAGGAGGCACTGTATGAGGTGTGAGGCACTGTATGAGGTGTGAGCACTGAGAGTGTGAGCACTGTATGAGGTGTGAGGCACTGTATGAGGTGTGAGGCACTGTATGAGGTGAGGCACTGTATGAGGTGAGGCACTGTATGGCGTGTGGCACTGTATGAGGTGTGATGCACTGTATGAGGTGTGAGGCACTGTATGAGGTGTGAGGCACTGTATGAGGTGTGAGGCACTGTATGAGGTGTGAGGCACTGTATGAGGTGTGAGGCACTGTATGAGGTGGTGAGGGTGAGCACTGTATGAGGTGTGAGGCACTGTATGAGGTGTGAGGCACTGTATGAGGTGTGAGGCACTGTAGAGTGTGAGGCACTGTATGAGGTTGAGGCACTGTATGAGGTGAGGCAGTAGAGGTGTGGCACTGAAGGTGTGAGGCACTGGAGAGGTGTGAGGCACAGGTGGAGGCATGAGGGTGTGAGGCAGAAGGTGTGAGGCACTGTGAGGTGTGAGGCATGATGAGGTGTGAGAGCAGGGAGCCAAGGGTGTGAGGCACGAGGTGTGAGGCACTAAGGGTGTGAGCACGATGCAGGTGTGGCCAAGGTGGGCATGCAATGAGGCAGTGGGCCAAGGGATGTGAGGCAGGGGCAAGGGGTGTGAGGCAGGGGCAAGGGGTGTGAGGCAGGGGGCAGGGGTGTGAGGCAGGGAGCAGGGGGGATGTGAGGCAGCAGGGGACAGGGAGTGTGGAGGCAGGGGGCAAAGGGTGTGAGGCAGGGGCAAGGGATGTGAGGCAGGGGCAAGGGGTGTGAGGCAGGGGCAAGGGGTGTGAGGCAGGGGCAAGGGGTGTGAGGCAGGGGCAAGGGATGTGAGGCAGGGGCAAGGGGTGTGAGGCAGGGGCAGAGGGTGTGGGAAGGAGAGCACTGCTACAAGGTACCCACCGTGTGCTTGACTAACGAGAGTTGACACCTCAATTCTACAGATTCACATATAACTAACTGAGTCTTTGATTGCCAGCTCCCTCGTTCAATCTCGTTCAATATCTGTCTTTCTCTTTCTGTCTCTCCTTTTCTCTCAATAAATCGTCATGTAAATATAGCTTGCTGTGTTTATAAGCAACGCCGGCCTGGGTAACGTGATAATTCACAAGATCACTGCTGGAAATGAGGGAAATAGAACGAGTGACGGAGCTCAAATACGAGAAGAGGGTAAGACCTGGGAGGGACATGATCAAGGCATACAAAATACTCAGAAGATTAGATAGGGACATGCTGTTTGAGATGCGATAAGAGGGAACCAGGGAAGACTGGTGATAGCTGAATGATGATGATTCATAGGAACATTAAGAAATACTCTTTATTGGGAGGCATAGTGAGGAAACACGTTTACAGTGTTAGTGTGATAAACACAACGCACTAGAGGCAAAGTTGGCAGAAGCAAACACTATACACAGCTTTAAGAATAGATATGATCGAGTCCTGGGGGTTACGCCTCTTAATTGTTGAGAACAGTGAAGAGGCGTGGCCAGGAGCTATGAATTGACCCCTGCAAACACAACTAGGTGAATATAATTAAGTACTACAACGAAAGTGGCTAGACAGAGCTGGCAGTTACAGTGCCCCCCCCTCCATGACACAGTGCCAACACAAATACCTTCAGTGATGAACCCTGAACCTAATCTTAGGATACATAAACCTTTCTTTCTCCTCTCTTATATTTACATATTTTTTCAAATTCTTTCTTTTATGTAAATTTCCCTCCCTATTCCCCCTTATCTCTATTTTTTTACTCATCTCTGTCCCTCTCTCTCTCTCTCCCCCGCCCCAACCCTCTTGCTTTCCCTCTCCCTCTCCCTCTCTCTCTCCCCGCCCCAACCTTCTTGCTTTCCCTCTCCCTCTCTCTCCCTCCCCGCCCCAACCTTCTTGCTTTCCCTCTCCCTCTCTCTCCTCCCCGCCCCAACCCTCTTGCTTTCCCTCTCCCTCTCTCTCCCTCCCCCGCCCCAACCTTCTTGCTTTCCCTCTCCCTCTCTCTCCCTCCCCCGCCCCAACCCTCTTGCTTTCCCTCTCCCTCTCTCTCCCTCCCCCGCCCCAACCTTCTTGCTTTCCCTCTCCCTCTCTCTCCCTCCCCGCCCCAACCTTCTTGCTTTCCCTCTCCTCTCTCTCCCTCCCCGCCCCAACCTTCTTGCTTTCCCTCTCCCTCTCTCTCTCCCCCGCCCCAACCCTCTTGCTTTCCCTCTCCCTCTCTCTCCCTCCCCGCCCCAACCTTCTTGCTTTCCCTCTCCCTCCCCCCCCGCCCCAACCCTCTTGCTTTCCCTCTCCCTCTCTCTCTCCCCCGCCCCAACCTTCTTGCTTTCCCTCTCCCTCTTTCTCTCTCCCCCGCCCCAACCCTCTTGCTTTCCCTCTCCCTCTCTCTCCCTCCCCGCCCCAACCCTCTTGCTTTCCCTCTCCTTCTCTCTCCTCCCCGCCCCAACCTTCTTGCTTTCCCTCTCCCTCTTTCTCTCTCCCCCGCCCCAACCTTCTTGCTTTCCCTCTCCCTCTTTCTCTCTCCCCCGCCCCAACCCTCTTGCTTTCCCTCTCCCTCTCTCTTTCTCTCACTGCCAAACAATTATACATCTTAGTGTAACAAAATCTGAACGTTCTTAACCCTACATGATGACATTTCTGATACCACTTAAGTAAAGTTTACCTGAAGAGGGTATAGAGGACCACAGTGCTCCGGACGTTACCAGAACAGGTGCTGCTCACTGCTTCTCCCGGGAATCAAAGATTACTTTCCAAACAAGAATTCAGATTTATATACGCTGCCGGACTTATAACCTCAGTTTACCTCTCCCTGTTATCCACCGTTTATTCTCTGTTGGAGAAACTTGTCTACAATAAAGATACTCAGGTGTTGCGCACCTGTCTTATTCACACCTTATCAGCTTCACATACCATTATTAATAATAAAGAATTCCTGTGTACTATTCCATGAAAACGATTGTGTAAATAAAAACTTCAAGATGGGCAATACACAAGTAGGTGCGCCTAGTTCAACCTTATTTAAGGTTCTAATGAATGCTCTCACGTGTAAGCATTGATTAAAAATAATAGTTGGACTTGCTCTTATGAAGATGAGGGTTATACAAGAGCACGAAAGCGTTGAGGGATTTCCCTTCTGCCAGACAAGCCTGGCCCATCGCATGTATATCAAAGGTAAAGAGGCGGGGCCAGGAGCTGTGAATCGACCCCTGAAACCACATATAAGTGAGTACACACACAAATACTGTAGACGGTGAAGGGAAGCGTGAAGGCATATACCTTTTTTTCGTAAGTGCTAACCCGAATGGGCTATTAAGGTTGGAGTGAGGAAGAAAAGAGGGAGGAGGAGCCAGACTAGGCCACCCACACACCCACCATTCAACACACTACACGCCCGCCGCTAATCCTAATAGGGTCTCGGCCTCACCATTCATAACGGCACCCACAAGTGTGTTCCTTATATGGTACTAGACAGTGATCCAATCAACAGTGTATCTGGCTTGGAAAGGAAGACCAACATGACATGCAAAATACTAAATGGATTAGATAAAGTTGATAGACAGGCTATTTGAGTACATGGGAAAAGAAGATAGGAGAAGACTATTCACTCCGTACCAACGCTATCTATTACTATCTCGACTGAAGGTCCTTGATCTGTATTCCCTGGAACGCAGGCGAGAGAGATACATGATAATATACACTTGGAAAATCTTAGAGGGATTAGTACCAAACTTCCACACGAAAATCACTCCCTATGGAAGCAAAAGACTCGGCAGGAGATGCAACATTCCCCCGATGAAAAGCAGGGGCGCCACGAGTACACTGAGAGAACACAATAAGTGTCCGGGGCCCAAGACTGTTCAACTGCCTCCCAGCATACATAAGGGGGATTACCAATAGACCCCTGGCTGTCTTCAATAAGGCACTGGACAGGCACCTAAAGTCAGTACCTGACCAACCAGGCTGTGGTCCCGTACGTCAGTCTGCGTGGGGCCAGCAGTAACAGCCTGGTTGATCAGACCCTGATCCACCATGAGGCCTGGTCTCAGACCGAGCTGCGGGGGCGTTGGCCCCCGAAACCCTCTCCAGGTAAACTCCAGGTAATCTCCACGAAGGCCTACTTACTATTATCAGAAAACTGAGGCATAGATTGTAAGGCGCTCTCAACCTCCCATCCATCCGGTCAACGCCATAAACAAAGGAAGCAACAACACAGAGCACTGAAAAAAAAATGTCATGGACGTTTAACAGGAAAGATAGAAGTGGATGAAAGGCATGACTGCTACTACCAGTAACGTGAGGAGCCAGGGGGACAGACGACACCTTAAGCAGATGAGCCTACATAGAGACGTCAGTATTATTTCAGTCTTAGGTTGGTAAGCGGAAGGGGCTAGACGACGGGGTGGTGGAAGCAAACACGACACACAGCTTCAAGCGTAAACATGGTCGTGCCCTAGAGGCCAAGAATTAATAAAGCTTATCGACAGAAGGTAAGATGTGGCGACCAGGAGTTATGACTCGACCCATTCCACAAGCGTAACTCGGTCTGTACGAACAGGAGAGTACAATACTACACTACTTAGTAGACTATTTCACTGATCAATACTCTCACCCTAATTCGAGTATCGGTACAAAGGTAATTCACCTTGGCAACTTTGGACCTGTGATCTCCTCTTTATATGTATTTCTTCTACAGCAATATCTTCTCACAAATGTTGGGTTTCTGTTGTTAATCTCAGCATAGATCGTCATCTTATGTTTTTATTCATTAAATATTTATAGGTAAAACTTGGTTGAACAAATTTAATTTTCTTGTCTTATTTATATGTGAAGCCGTTCTCTACTTATATATTGTTTACCGTTTTTTACCTGTGCCCGGTTTCTAGAGTTCTACCTTAGTAACATGGCCTGAGGCAAGGACTATTTGTTTCCAGCAGAATTATACAAACCTCTGCCTATTTTTTTGTGGGGGAGTTTATATATATATATATATATATATATATATATATATATATATATATATATATATATATATATATATATATATATTAAAAGGCTGTACCTTCGTGTATCATGTACCCGTGGTTTATCAGTGACCAGTAAAAACTAATACTTTTGCAACTAGGCAGCTGTTGCCAGTTGCTACTTGCAAATGCACAAATTACAAATGCTACACCCAGGAACCCGGGACTACCAACACGATAACAAGTAATGAATGTTCCAAGTCAGTTTAGTGAATGTTTTAGAGGGTAAACAGAGACTAAATGAGACAATAGGAAATAATAAAAACCAGTGTGTGGTCAGTGACTGACAGTTGTTGAACACACACAAGTGAAAGAGAACAATCTTCATTGACTGACGGTTTGCTTGGTGCACCCAAGTCACAACTACCTACCAGTCTGATATTTCTGTAACACTTACCCACACTTCCCTTACACCACCCGCTGATAGGAGGGTGTAGTTCCCAATAGGGTCACCTCACCCACCCCCTGACGGGTGCTCCTTTTTCACGAGTCTTCCAGTAGGTGGTGTAGCCCAATAGGGCTACACCACCTGACCCACTGACCTCGCCTGTTCCATTACCTTCCAGTTACTTGGCAAACATTTCCTCGCCGCACCACCGTTCCTGCATACCACCACCAGTTACCCATGACAGAACCTAGACATACACAACGTTATAATGTAGGTCTCTGAAGGAGAGAAGTTAAACTTGGAATTACCTCTTGTCCTATGTAACCGCACATCATGTAGTGATCGGCTCATTTTCTATTGTCTTCAAACAACTGGAAACTTGTTAGGTAGAATGTCACATCAGCAACCAATGAAACATTTATTGCAGCTTCGTTTTGCTCTGCAGGAGCTTTAGCAAGGTATCAGCTTGATATAGTTCCCGGAGAACGAAACGTTGCCGCAATATCTCATTAACCGCTCAGGGGTTCTCTTACTTAACATACTGTCAGAAATTCTACCAATATTTAAAGAACTATGGACTTGCTCACTCGAATGAAGGTGATCGTGCCACCTTCTGTCGGCATACACTCGTAGATTTGTTCACTCTAATGAAAGTGATTGTGTCACCTTTAAACAATCGTAAGACTTGCTCACTAAGATGAAAGTGATCGTCTCACCTATCTTCAAACAACCTCAAACTTACTAGGATGACACTATGTATACTACCATGCTTATGAACTCGATAACTATTCCTGATGTGATACGCACTAACGATGCCTAGGAATGCATACGGGTTAACCAGCATTCCTATTCATTATAAACCCCAACACACACACTGATCCATGGAATGTGTCTCCGCGTTCCTCAGTGTGCTGCCCCTGCCTTTGTTTACGTCTGTGGTGGCATGTTGCTTTTGCTAAATGAAAAGCGATATACCCTTTTTATTCTCCGAGGAAAATGGAAGTCCGGCTTTGGATATATGTTTATTTATGGTTCAACCGAGGTCAAAGTTATGGTTCAACCGGGGTCAAAGTTGGGGACAGCATGCAGAAGGCTTGCTGTATGTTTGTGCTGCAAAGATGAGAATGCCACTACTGGATGCTGAAGCTGAGACCAGCATACATAAAGCTTGCTACATGTTTATACGATGCAACATTTGTGTCATTATTAGTGTTGAAACTGAGGTTGCAAAGACATTTACTGTCATTTTCTGTGTCACCGCCCCTGCAGTACGGTCCCACATCAGGTGAAGTTAGGAGCCCCTGCTAAAAATGTACACACCATACATAAATACTCAGCGGTGATGATATACAATACCAAGTTCTCATATAAATATATCAGAAAAGATCAGAAGGTTGGCAACAAGACGTTACCCGAAATGAGAGGGATGGACTACGAGAGACTTAAGAAACTTAACCCTAGAAGGCGGGTGGACACCATAGCAACGTTAAGTATTTTTTCAGTGTTCTTTATTGCCATTTTTTCTTCCATTGAAGCTCCTCTGGGTTCCTTAAGAAGGATGAACCTTTCATTTGGACCTTCCGTCATGAAAGAGACTTTTAGACATTAAAATACACAATGGTGAAGGCAAACCATTATACACAGCTTCAAAAGTAGGTACGCTCGGCCCTGGATGCCCTAGGCGACTACTACATAAATGCCTAATATATCACGGTATTGATATTGATGCATCAATAGCAGCCTCCCATCAATCTGTATAGGGCATTCATATATATTTATCTATCAGTTCACAAAGATCGAGAAAACAGGTAGATTACTAGCATCAGAAAGACTAAAGAAGCAACTATACAAGAAGTGGGGAAGCAGCAACAACACAGAGTAATGCCACATCTTGCTGTGGCTGAAGGCGTAACACATGTGTGGTAAGATGGTTGGAGGAGTAACGTGTGGTAACATGGTTGGAGGAGTAACGTGTGGTAACATGGTTGGAAGAGTAACGTGTGGTAACATGGTTGGAGGCGTAACAAGCGTGGTAAGATGGCTGGAGAAAGACACAAGTATGCACAACAAACGTGTACCTGGAGAATGTTTATGCTCAATATATGTAATGAGAGAGTAACCTTGTTCAAATAAAGGCTAATCCAGAATATTTCTGTCTTTGTCTACATAGATGCCAAGCTAACGAACACGTATGTTAGCCCTCGCTTGCCTTTACACCTGTGATATACTTGCGACCTGTTTCGATAAATTCTCTACCCTTAGCGAAGTCAATGTAGACCACATATTAAACAGATCAACATTCCTCCAACATAACCAAATGATCTGCTCACTTTAGCTAACTCTAAAATACGGAAAACTTGAATTCCTCTACCAACAAGGTTCTTTGTTTTGGCAGTGAGTTCAGCTCACATTCGCACTCCTTTTATGAACGTCGGTCAAATATATACAAGCACTGTAAACTGAGTCATTGCTATAGTGGGTTCTCGCTTGAACCTGGAAGCCTTGAAGAGTCAGGAACAACAAACTTACAAAATGTATGTCATGATTACAATTCCAAGTGGGCGCTTGTGTGGGAGGGAAGGAAGTAGTGTTTGGGAAAAGTGTCTGCATAAGAAAGGGAAGAGTTTGTGGGATGGGTATTGGTGGGTAAGGAATAGAGCAATGGAAGAAGGGGGTGAGAAGAGGGAAGAATAAGGGTAGATAGGGGCGTGGAAGATAGGTGGAGTGCGAGAGGAGAGGAGGGGATTGGCAAGGGATAGATGATGCTTAAGAAAATAGGAAGGGTGAGGGATTAGTTGATGTTGAGGAAAGTAGGTAAATGAGCAATGAAATGGAACGTGAAGGAAACGGGGATAGTAAAACAACTTTCTCGTAAGAACGTTTTTTTTTTAACAAACTCAGGGATACCAACATTGTTCAGCTTCTGTACGATAAGTTCACGATTAAAAGTCAAAACCTAGTTAAAAGTATTCAACTAATACATAAATTTCACAATGGTTGTCATAAATATTAACTTGAAGCCTACTAGCCTTCGCTAGCAAGCTTCGGATGTACGTAAAGATACCTCAAGTCTTCTAGAAAAGAATAAAGTGAATTCCACTGCCGTACGTCTCGACATTATATTATAAAAAAAGGTGAGGAGTCTGTTAGTTTTATACTTATATAATATACTCCATAACCATCCTGTGGGTGGTAGGACATGCATATTAATGTATGGCTTTACCAAATCATAATTCATAATGCTAATGCCATCTTCCCTTTGAATTTTTTCAGTTTCTCTTGTCAGATTTCATTACTAACGCAACTTTGGTGCCCAGTTCCAAGAGACATTATATATAATGTGTAATCTTTGGTATGGTGGTCATAATAAAACTATCACAATGTGCTCGAATCTAATTTAAGAAGGTATTCATACAAATACTTTAAAAAGTTTTAATGGCTATCATAAGGTTCCTACTATCTATCTTGCAGTTAATCCAACCAAACCAACATGTTGGAAACATGTTAGGTCAGGCAGTAATCCACAAACGGCAATTCGGAGGAAACTGCATGCTTTAATTTTCTGAGTATGTTGACTGACGATACTAGTCACTTTCATAAATTATATTATTATTAATTTATTTCCATGTGGAAGTGCTAAAGCCGTAGGGAACATACAGCAGCTGAGGAATGAGAGCTAATCAGGTTTGATCCAAGAAAATGGAAGGTGCTCCAATTCAATGAGTCAAGAGCGCTTGAGCGGCATGAAGGCTGATACCACCATCCTTGAAGAGATTCCTCGTGAATTTCCGTCGGGAAGAAAGAGACGAGGGCAGACAGAAACCTCTTTTCATCCAATACCTTTTTAACAAAAATACGACTTAAACAAATTGAGTTTTCTTTTTTGGTTACTTTTCGACATAATCACCAAGTTTACTGAGTTTACTAAGTTTACTAAGAGAAAACACAATAAGTGTCCCACCAGCCATAAGGGGCATTACCAGTAGGCCTCTGATTGTCTTCAAGAGGGAGCTGGACAGATACCTAAAGTCTGTGCCTGATCAGCCGGGCTGTGGTTCGTACGTTGGACTACGTGAAGCCAGCAGTAACAGCCTCATTGATCAGGCCCTGATCCACTTGGAGGCCCGGTCATATCCCCGGAATGCCCTCCAGGTAGCCTCCAGGTAGGTAGACACTTATCCCAGCTTGTTAATGCCTTCTGCACTGAACTGTCGGCCAGTTACGTAGCCATTGATGAACAGCTGTCGTCACATCATGTGTGTGTAAACACTGTCCTCCCAGGACCTTCTCCAGAGCCCCCTACAGATGGAAATCACTGGAGGCGAGATCGAGGTTGTAATTGTATTTTAGTAAGTAAAAATAATGCACGCAGACATTCCAATCGACCCTCGTTATGATGTGATATCAGTACAAATGTTCCACTATATGACTGATAGCATAATATTATGTGAGCTGAATGTTACTATCAGTAACCATGGGATCCGGGTAGCGAAGGGAACAAATAATATTATGTTCTTGGTAACAAAGGGAATAAGTAAGGAAGGCAAAGTCCACCGCAGCAGCCATGAGAACTGTCAAGTGTCCAGAGAATAGTTATCTGGAATGATCTTATCTTTTGCCAGTGTAACGAGGCAACTATCACCCCACAAACGATGAGAGATAACGAGGGAGAGAGAGAGAGAATTGCCAAGCTGTCTAGTGATACTGCATTTCTTAACTCTTAACTAAATTTGGTATTGCTCTCCATTATTCATGTTTAAGGACGACAGAACTTACCAAGTTGGAATAATGTAGGTAGCTATCTTGAATGTTGGTCTTAGAAACAATACGCTCGTTCTCAAGATAAAGCAACGACCAACTTAGAAACAGTAAACTTGTTCACATTACAAAGCGATGGCCGACATAGAAACAGAAATAAATCTCTTTTCCACAAGACAAAAAAAAAAAAACTAGAACCAGTAAGCTCCCTGACAAGACAAAACAACGACCACTTATAAACAATATACTTCACAAAGATAAAACTTAGAAAAAGTAAGTTCCTTCACAGGTTAAAACAATGAAGCGTAAGAAGAAAATAATGAGAGATTACAATGCCAGCGTGTGATATGTATGAGACGATACCAAAATTTTTGCCGATACCGATAGCGATACTTTCTCGATACTCTTTTATATTTTTAAACTTATAACTATATGTTCAAGATATAAAGAAATGCTTATTAACTAACCCAGGGAGGTTAAATATTAAATAACTATTTCTCTGAAATGCCACTGTCATTACCTCTTACTAATGAGAGGCATCTCTCGTCAGGCTTACAAACTGTGAAAATGGAAATATAAAATTTCTGAATATATCTACATATTAATACCCTGATGAAGATATAATCAAAACACAGTTACGAAAAATAGTCTGAATAATTTACAGTTATATTATGCATGGAACCGAAATATCCAATACATATAATAATGTTTATTTAAAGCTTTAAATTTTTTTGAAAACTAAAAAAAGTACATTACAATAACTGGAAACACAGTTCAAAACTAAAGTTCAGAATGAACAGCAGCCTCTCTCCATTATTAACCTGAATTAATTGATACATTTCGTTTATACATTTTAAAGTGTTAAAAACTTTCTTCCCCATAGTTTACCTCATCCTCATATCAGACATAGATAGGGATACAAATCACAGCACCATATCATCCTTTGAAGACAATACTAGAATTTGTATGAGTGTGTCATCTCCAAGCAGATATAAACCAAGTCTGCTGTACAAACCTGCATGTATGATTTTCAAAGACAAATTACAGTTACTCTGGCATGGATAAATTAAAAGAAATAACAACGGAGTATAAAACAACATGATAACTTTGGCAACATTATCCCGTGTAATCAAATGAATTTTGAAAGTTAGTAATATTGAATTTCAACACAATGCTTCTTAAATAATCTCGGTGGTGTGTGCTGCTGCGTGGGATCCACGACATGGCATCGCTCTCAGACAACAACATTCTGAACAAAGTCATTTAGAATGGCCCAAAACCCCCCCAGGGGAACTAGGATAAGTTGAGGCCCACGTAGGACCTCCCAGACCAAATTCGAATGGCCCACATTGCTGGGGCAATATCCAGTTAGTAATAATAGTTAAACTTATAACGGCTTCATTCAATACACTTGCCCATATATCTATGGTGAAACTAACATAGTATGTTTCATTTGCGATTTTTTTTTTCAAGACAAAATCAAAAAAGTATTTGTAAATTACTTCCTGGTTTGAAGCTCACAATTTTTAGTGTCTTCAAAAGTCTGCTTAAACCTGACGATCGTGAGGTAGAGTGGTGGTAATTTTATTATTTTAAAGCACATATGAAATATTACTTAACATTCTAAAAGTATCGGCCGGTATCGCCAACATTTTTAACCGATGCAGTTACAATAAAAAATAGCAGATACTGATATCGATACTTTGGTAAACCCCTAGTGATATGTGAGATTACAATGCCAGTCTGACATGTGAGAGATTTCAGTGCTAGTGTGTGATATGTGAGAGATTTCAGTGCTAGTGTGTGATATGTGGGAGATTTCAGTGCTAGTGTGATATGTGGATTCAGTGATGTGTTATGTGAGAGATTTCAGTGCTAGTGTGATATGTGGGAGATTTCAGTGCTAGTGTGATATGTGGGAGATTTCAGTGCTAGTGTGCGATATGTGGGAGATTTCAGTGCTAGTGTGCGATATGTGAGAGATTTCAATGCTAGTGTGATATGTGGGAGATTTCAGTGCTAGTGTGATATGTGAGAGATTTCAGTGCTAGTGTGCGATATGTGAGAGATTTCAGTGCCAGTGTGTGATATGTGGAGATTTCAGTGCCAGTGTGTGATATGTGAGAGATTTCAGTGCTAGTGTGATACGTGGGAGATTTCAGTGCTAGTGTGATATGTGAGAGATTTCAGTGCTAGTGTGATATGTGAGAGATTTCAGTGCTAGTGTGATATGTGAGAGATTTCAGTGCTAGTGTGATATGTGAGAGATTTCAGTGCTAGTGTGATATGTGGGAGATTTCAGTGCTAGTGTGATATGTGAGGGATTTCAATGCTAGTGTGATATGTGAGAGATTTCAGTGCTAGTGTGATATGTGAGAGATTTCAGTGCTAGTGTGATATGTGGGAGATTTCAGTGCTAGTGTGATATGTGAGAGATTTCAGTGCTAGTGTGATATGTGAGAGATTTCAGTGCTAGTGTGATATGTGGGAGATTTCAGTGCTAGTGTGTGATATGTGAGAGATTTCAGTGCTAGTGTGTGATATGTGGGAGATTTCAGTGCTAGTGTGTGATATGTGGGAGATTTCAGTGCTAGTGTGTGATATGTGAGAGAATACAGTACCAGTATATATGTGAGAGATTACAATGCGAGTATG
Source organism: Cherax destructor (assembly GCA_009830355.1). Lineage (NCBI taxonomy): Eukaryota > Metazoa > Arthropoda > Malacostraca > Decapoda > Parastacidae > Cherax > Cherax destructor. The sequence goes on from WNWK01000321.1 coordinate 191,350, forward strand.
TGATCTGTGAGATTACCGTGCAGTATGTGATGTGAGATTGCAGTACCAATATGTATATGTAATTTGAGATTGCATTGCCAGTGTGATATGAACGATATCACAGTTCTAGTGTGTGCCATGAGATATATTACAGTGCCAGTGTGATATGTACGAGATTACAGTTACAATGCCAGTGTGTGTCGTTTGAGATTACAGTGTCAGTGTGTGCCATTTGAGAGACTACAGTGCCGGTGCCTGCCATCTGAGAGATTACAGTACCAGTGTGTTAATTATCTAGCTCTTTTCTCAGTAGTCTCGTCTCAGTATATAAATATTTTACTATGTCAATGTCCTGACCTGATATCCAACGTCAATTTATCTTACGCTTCCAGTTTTTTAATCTCATTTTATCTTTTTCAGCTAGGTTAATTTCACTTAACATGGAATAGTCACATTAGCCTAAAAAATGCATTAAACCACAAATGAGCAAATTAAAAACACTACCGCCATACGTATGGCAAACAAGGTGGAGCAGGAAAACAAAGTTCAGAATTAAAGGTTCATAACTGGTGATGCAACAATGAATTTCCTGTGTATGTTGATCTCAACAGCATTTTCTTTTATTTACAAAGCACTAAGAGAAAGAAAGATATGGCGACGTTTCGGTCCGACATGGACCATTAACTAGACACACAAACGCGACGGCAGGGAGCCAGTAGAACCGTTAGGCTATTCATCGCTTTACATATTTATCATTTCTAACATTATCAACTTGCTGTTGCCACGACCAATTCATTCTCGTGTACTTATTTAGAATTCGTTGGCCAGACGTGTCAGAAAATTTTAGATGAAAGGGGAAATATCCCCACCATTTATGCGAAAAGAGATGCTGGGTTCTCAAGTCAGGCAATAACCCTTTAGAAAGAATGGCACCCTTCCCAGAGAAGTGGCCCTCTACCGGTAGGCACAAGACTCACCACCATGTTAAGATGACCCAGTGTGCGGGAGGAGTTGGGGGGTCAGGGGGGAAGTAAGGGTTGGTCATAAAGAGTGCAACCCAACTTCATAAGTCGTGTATGCACCGCCAGGTCCCCCGCCAGGCAGCACCAGCTCTGCTAGATAACCTCTTCATCAACCGTGATTTAATACACCTATATAATTAACTGCTGCATGTAATCAAATGACTTGGCCAGCTTTGATATCATTATTATTATTATGGGTTATCATTATTATTACGGTATTATTATTGTGTATTCCTGTTTGCTTTGCTAAGTACAGAGAGGTCAGACAGCGCTTGGGGATTGGGAGATACCCATTTTCTGCCAAGCTCAAAGTCCTTCATTAAGTCTTAATAAACAACATCGTTCTCTATTATTCAAATACTTCGTGAAAAAAAGTCTGCACATTTCTTAGGTCAAAAAAAGAAAAGGTGCTGAGACTCCTCGATCGAAATATTTATCGAAGTGACTTGGAATTGCGCTTGATATATCATCCTGACAGAGCGGAAATTTAAAACTAATGACATATCTCCCACTATTTATCTCATTGGCCATCTTGCACATCTCAAGCACGGTAACTATTCGCAATGATTTATTAAAGATACTATCTAATAGCTTACCAATTCCTTCTAGGAATTCTCTAAGGATCCTTGAGTGTTCGCCGGGGTAATGGGATTTATCTACTTGCTTAAACTCTCACAAGTGACTGTGATCCTGTGTTATTTACCTCAGGTCCTCTTTAAATATTCACTTCTAAGATTTGTAACTGTCCCATTTTACGACAGAATTAAAATATAGCAATACTCAAAGCTTTTTTAAGAAACTTTACAGTCAAATCAGTAATATTTATCGTCGAAATCTAGTTTAACTACAGCAGCTGAACATCTACGCTGATTTCTCTGATACACTGGGGAAAGCGGAAGGTCGGGTTTGCCATCTCTCATAAAATGATCCCGCAAGGCCTCTCAAGGGTTCAGCTTATATAACTAGAAACAATATATCTTGCAGGAGTTTCCACCATATCGAAGGGGATTAATATTAAATTATTTTTTTTGACAGAATTTAATAGAGGATTTGTAAAGTTATTTCCAGGTCTATGAACCTTGATTAATGTTTGTATAATGATGAAGGTAGCTTATACCTGTGGCCAATTTCGAGGGATTTTTTAATCTACCAGCCCGACCTTTGGTAGGGCTTCCTTAATTAATAACCGTTAAATCAGGCTGTTGCTCTTACCAACCCATTGGCCCACGTAGCCATCAAAGCCTGGTTGATAGGGTGAGGTGTAGTGAAATGATTAAGCTACGTATATGGAACTTATGCGCGCCTGCTCAGTCAACTCCATCAAGTAGTGAACTACATTACGTGATCGAAAGCACGACCGAATCGTCACATCTCACGTACCCATCTATGAGGAACATTTAAATTCACGCCCGAGTTGCAGAGCGCCGGCAATTAGCGGAGCGCCACTGGTGAGGGAGGCAGACCCCGTCACTGCCAGTTAATAACCTTAATGACAAAGCACACTATACTTCAGTACCCACCTGAAGTGTGGTGTGCAAATGAACTTACTGGGAAGAAACGAGAGCTCAGATTTAGACCCGACGACATGCATATTTAATGGGAATATTTTTCACTGTGAAACGTTAAACTTGTAGGGGGTCATGCAACATCTGGGAACTTGGAGGTAAACAGATGTGATCCGAGGAAATGGGAGGTAATCAGGTGTGATCTTAGGTAGCTTCAATTTTTTTTGGGATCCAAAGTTTTTTTTCACCAGCACTAAGGCACCACCTTGAAGAGTAAGTACTATTTAAGATTTCTAAATTTGATTGGCTGGCATAGGCAAAAATCGCACCGATTGTTTATATGTATTCCAAATTTTACTGAAGTGTAAACAAATGTTCTTACTGTTGAAGAAATAATTTGTGTTTCACTTCTTGGGTATGTGATAAAACTCATGAATTCTTCTGCTGAAGACTGCCACAATACCTTAGCTGCAACAATTAAATAACCCACATTTTGCGGCGGAAACTTTAGACGTCGTTTCTTTTCTGTTCTGCACTATTATCAATTCACAAGTTTAAAAAAAATATCATTACGGACCTAAACGCCATGTAAAGTTTCTTCCCCACTGTGTGGCGCTGTTTGTGAACTCTGGTGAGGATATATACCTACATCCTCCTGCTACCACCACCACCAACTCCTAGCTATAACAATACAGATCCCTCCCATCAACCACTCACACTTAATGCAAACAATATATCGGTAGCGATATTTTATTCATCAGGAAAGAGAAGAAGTGTTTCCTAACACGGGTCTAGTTGTAAGATGACCAGCTAACTGCAGTTTTTGATGATGTGACCGAGGCCTTCCCTACCTTACCGGTCCACCCTGCTTAAAAAAATCAAATGGTAACGCAATTTATCCCTTACTACACTGTATCGACTGCCACTGCTGCATTTCCAGCAGAAGCGCTGGAAATGTGGGTGCGGTGCAGCCAGCAGTTTTTGCGAGAGGTGGCGCGTCTGGGAGCGACAGCGTGACAGTCTTACATCTAAACACAAGTTCCAAGAATGCTTATCGTCAGCCTGATAATGGAATTGGTCCAGAGCCATGTTTTACGTCGCTTAATTGGACATGCATGTAAGATGCAGTAGTATTACTCTGATGCAAAGTAGTTAATGCTTATTTGCCTGTCTAAATGTAACAGAATTTCTGGTTTTGCACAGTGGTGTGGGCAGGGAAGTGTGTATCTATCTTCCAATTAATGATCGAAAATAATTACATAATATTCCGTAGGTGCTTATGACCCTAACGGATTTAAAGCTTTCCGATAATAATAATAATAATAATAATAATAATAATAATCTGTTCTTGTGTTAGACATTATTTACAAGACGGCCATGGGAGCTAAAAGCTAGCAACATTTGAAGACACAAAAAAGCCGAACATTGATAAAAACATTTAAAATATGCAATATGAATATTTGTAAACACACATTGTAATAGCTCGGCGTCTCACAACACTCCAAGAACATCGTCTATCACAAAACAGTTCCAACATTCTTGTCCGAGTAACTACACCGGAATACCAATAATGTTTACATGAATACAAACAAAATCGATGCGCAAGGCACTGAGCATGCCATTTCGACATGAATAATTCAGGGCAAAAAAAGCCACATAACAAAACTTAAATTTATCGGACAACGTCTCACAGTGTGACCTACTATGTCTTAGTTTGCTAAGTTGTCGGCTTAGTTATCACTAAAATGATATTTAAAATATAATACTCTTCGTGTAGACGCATAAATAATGTGATTACTGATGACTGGGTTTAATGGTCATTAGCTGGCGGACACTGAACCAACACTTACAAGAAACACTGACTACTACTATATACTTAATCCCACCCATTCTCACAAAAAAGTGATTAACGTTCCTGAAGAATACCCGAAGGATGTTTTCGGGGGTCTGCGCCCTCGCGGCGCAGTCTCAGATCAGGCCTCTTAGTGGATCAAAGCCCGATCAACCACACTGTTACTGCTGGTCGCATGCAGCCCACCATACGAACCACAGCCCAACTGGTTAGGAATTATTTGAGGAATTTAACAAGTTCCCTCTGGAAGCGAGTCAAGAGGTTTGTTGGTAATTCCCCTTATGAATGAAGGGAGTTGAAAAGATGAGGATCTTTGACAAGCATAGTTTTCTCTCAGCGTACTCGTCGCGCCCCTACTTCTTATTGGAGGTACTCTGCACCGTCTGCCAAGTCTCTTGTTTTCATATAGAGTGACTGCAGTGCGCAGGTCCCTCCGGAATTTCAAATTTAAAAGTTCCCTAACTTTTCCCTCGGTCACCTCGCTACTAAACGCATCGCAGCGTGTTCGCTTATTTGTGGTTAAATAAATGCTTTATATCGTTATATCCCAAGCAAATCCCATCTAAATCAACTTAAGCTCAACTTAAAATATAGAAAATACGAATTGGAGAAAAATAGGGTTTGAAACTTTTAAAAAATGACGTTGCGCAAAATTTAAAAAGAAAACCTTTTAAAATGAGAATGGGTTGCTTACTATGCGCTTATTGACTTCTTAATTATTACACTTAGCACAATTTGTTAAGAAGGTAGCTAATTATTTATAATAGTGGTGACTAACGCACCTAATGACAGTGAAGGCTAATCCTGGCTATTAGAGCCCTTTTCGGGTGGGGGTGTGGCATGCTAAGTTAAGAAGGCAGCTAATTATTTATAATAGTGGTGCCTATCGTGCCTAATGACAGTGAAAGCTAAGATCCTCAACGAAAGAGGATTGGCAGACTGCGCAGGGGCGCAATGAGTAAACTAAGGCACAATTCAATAAGTGTCTGGGGACTCTTCAACACATTTCCCTATTATATAAGGGTAATTGCCAACACGCCCTGGCTGTCTTCAAGAGTGAATTGATAAGTTCGCACCACAGCCCGGCTGTGGTGCGAACGTTGATATGCGTATGGTTAGCACCAACAGCCTGGTAGATCAGGCCGGCAACCAGGAACTTAGTCGTTAACATCACCAATTTCAAGAAGTTTGTACCGTAAAATGTTTGAAAGAGGCAATAAATGTATATCCTATATCTGTGGTTCTTAACCAGTTATACCTGACCCCCTTTCCCCCGGGTACGAAAAAAAAAAAAGCTGAGGGCACGAGATATTAATTCACTTCACCACGGATTGCTTTCTGTGGCTCAGGGATGGATACGGAGCCGATTTATTATTAATCTGGATTCTATGGATGATGCTGATATGAAGAAAGATGATCTTGTTACCTTTGATATACCTTTACCTTTGATATACCTTTGAAGAGTTTCGAGAGTATCTACTCTCTGAGCCCGGCCATGGGCCAGGCTCGTCTGGTGCTTGCCTGGTCAACCAGGCTGTTGCTGCTGGAGGCCCGCTGCCCCACATATCCATCACAGCCTGGTTGATCTGGCACCTGGTGAAGATATTTGTCCAGTTTCCTCTTGAAGGCTTCTACACTGGTTCCAGCCGTGTTTCGGATATCTTCTGGTAAGATGTTGAATAGTCTGGGACCCCGGATGTTAATACAGTGCTCCCGTATTGTCCCCACCGCACCCCTGCTCCTCACTGGGTTTATTTTACACTTTCTCCCATATCTCTCACTCCAGTATGTTGTTATGGCAGTGTGCAGATTTGGGACCAGGCCCTCAAGTACTTTCCATGTATATATTATCATGTATCTCTCTCTCCTCCGCTCCAATGAGTACATGTTCAAGACTTGAAGGCGTTCCCAATAATTTAGATGTTTCAATGGCTCAATGTGAGCCGTAAACGATCTCTGGATTTGTTCCAGCTCTGCTATTTCTCCTGCCCTGAACGGGGCCGTCAGCACTGAGCAGTATTCTAAGTGAGGGAGCACTAGCGATTTGAATAGTGTCACCATCGGCATTATTTCCTTGTTTTGAAAGTTCTCAATACCCACCCCGTCATCTTCCTGGCTGTTGTGATCTTTGTCTTGTTATGGTCTTTAAACGACAGATCAGCAGACATAATTATTCCCAAGTCCTTTACGTGTTCCTTTCGTTCTATGTGGTGACCCTCTTGCGTTTTGTATATAGTGTTCCTTTTGAGTTCTTCATTTTTCCATACCTAAGCAGCTGAAACTTATCACCATTGAACGTCATGTTGTTCTCCACTGCCCATTGGAAGACCCTGCTTATGTCGTCCTGTAATTTTTCAGTGTCCTCTACCGTAGTGACTTTCATGCTTATTTTAGTGTCATCTGCAAATGATGATACAAAAGTGTGCTGGGTGTTTTTATCTATGTCTGCTATGAGGATGAGAAACAGCAGAGGTGCCAGGACAGTGCCTTAGGGCACTGAGCTTTTGACCTCGCTGATGCTGGATCTTGCCCTGTTCACTACTACTTTTTGTGTTCTTTGTGTTAGGAACTCAAAAATCCATCTGCCTACCTTCCCCGTAATGAAAGCTAATGAAATCCGAATGGAACTTGAATTAATGACAGCAGAAAACTTCTGGTGTGCACAACTCAAAACTCGTTTGAGCATCAATAATGAACGACAACAAAACAATACAGTAAATAGACGAAGGTAATTTTTTGGTTTATAACTGATTGCATATAAGTTCTTATTCACAACTGTGTCATTTATCTACTTTTCACCTTCATGTTTGCTTTTGTTGTATTATTATTATTATTATTATTATTTAATTATTATTATTATTATAACTAAGCACTAAACCCACAAGGATTTGTTTTGTAATAAAATAGTTTTACACACAGAAATTAAAGTTTTTTGACAGGGGGTAAATAAAGTTAAGAGAACTGAAAGGGTACAGGTACTTAAAATAGATAAGAACCACTGCCTTATATAATGAATGGGAGTCGTGATTTAATATGCGTCCTGCATTATGACCAAGTCTAATTATTATTATTATTATTATTTTGCTGTTACTATATTCATGGGTCACACAAAGCCTAGAGCATGGGAGGTAATTAAGTTCGATGCAAGTAAAGGGAAGCTAGTTCAAATTCCTTCAGTTTACATCGCTTCACTGGCATGGTTATGGTGGTGACATAAATCTGATGATGCAGCCATGGTTATGGTGGTGACATAAATCTGATGATGCAGCCATGGTTATTTTAGTGGTAACATGTACCTGGCCCGCGGTCAACATTACCCAGCGTTATGGCATTTATGAAATTATTACAGCCCTTGGGAAATAGGAGATAATCAGGTTTGATGCAGGGATCTGGAGGGTAGTTCCAACCCCCTGTATCAAGAGCCCTTCACCAGCATCAAGGATATTTATAAATTTAACCTTCAATTTCTTAAAAAAAAAAAAAGATTAGATAACTCTGTACCTAAAAGAACTGTCACAATGATTGTTATTTTGCAGCTAAATATATTGGTGTGTACTGAAGGATTTATCTGTTTATCACTACAGTTATCATCCTGACTCATCTCAAGAAGATGCAGTCTCTCAATTTCAAACTCACGCTGTGTTCTTGTTCAAACTTTGTATTATTATTATTATTATCTTATATTTAGTGTTAAGCGATAAACCCATAAGGGTCATACAGCGCCTAGGGTAGTGGCGATTAAATTCAAGCCAAGGAAAGAGAAAGAGATTCCAATTCTTTGCATTAAGCCCTTCACATGCGTCAAGGCACCTCCCTTGAAAGGACCATATTTGTATACCGAATTTCAAAATAATTTGTTTAAAGTTTGAGAAAACGAGGCTACGCGTGGGTCATCGACATTAGCTTTTCATGGATCACTGAGCTCACTTGAGAATTATTTTTAGTAATTTAATATTTTTTGAGTTTTAAACTGAAATCTTGAATGCTTCACAGCACACTATAGGACTATAATGCATTATTATACTCTAAATTTAGAGTCTTCAGTGTAAAATATCTGAAAAATTATTCAACTCAAATATGAAGTCTTATTACAGTAAACCAGTGCGACGTTTGATAAAAAAAATTTTACTGGTCTATATCAGATATAAGTCTGTAACTCAGCTGGTGTTTTTTCATTACATTATGCAGATGTGGGATACAAAACTCACAATAATTGGTCACACATTCACCTCATTCTCTAGGATATGTTTTATGTGTGTGCCGACATCACGACTCAAAACACCCCCACTCTTTGTGAATGAATGGTTCAGAGAACCGACGAGTTGGTAAATTACACACATATGCAACACTTGGGTATCTTTATTGAGGAAACGTTTCGCCACACAGTGGCTTCATCAGTCCATACATAGGAGAATCGTGAAGAACAGGAGGAGTGTGAGGTTGTCAGGCCCTCAATCTTGAGTAGATGTTGTCTGGTTCTCTGAACCATTCATTCACATCCTGTCTGACACTGCAACATCTTGGTATCTTAATACAGGGATTTCTTCGCTTGCCTATTCCTTGGGCACGACCTACTTCCACATTGAACAAATGTGACACCTCCTACAACTGCTGCACCTCTCCTGTCTACAGTATATAAGATTCCTCTGCTCATATGCTGTTATTCTATTCAAGATTGATGGACTGACAACATCTACTCAAGATTGAGGGCCTGACAACCTCACACTCCTCCTGTTCTTCACGATTCTCCTATGTATGGACTGATGAAGCCACTGTGTGGCGAAACGTTTCCTCAATAAAGATACCCAAGTGTTGCATATGTGTGTAATTCACCCCCACTCTTTCTTCCCAACCACGACATCCCCATCTATCTTTCCAATATTATCAAGTTCACAAAAAAAATGACGTAGAAAACCTTTGCCTGCTTATGAACATGTCTAAAATTTTCCATTCAAATAGTACGCTAGATAATACGTAAAAACAATCTACACATAAATGTTTGCAACGCACATAGTTTCATTTTTACCCAAGTAGAACACGATTCAAGAGTGGGAGATCAGTCCTCCATGAATTACGACGACACAAGAACAAGAGCTATGTAGTGTTATTACAAAGTTTCAAGCATTAAGATGAAGAACCCTTACATCTTATACCATCTGTACAAAACCAGCTAACGTATTACAACAAAATGAGAATGTCCATCGTGGAAGTACTCGCACAAGCCTACCATAATATTTGTTTTACATGAAACAACCATCAACGGAGTACATTCGACACCGGTGGGTAATACATATGAAAACTTTTTAGTTATTGGGAGAAATATAATTGTACTAAAAGAAAAGAAATTGTTGGATTTAGTATAACCATAAACACTAACATTCACAAGCTAAAACTATATTATAAAAACAAAAACCATTCAAACCTAGAAGAAAAAAAAAAGAGATTAGTTTTACTTTTTTTTCAGGTACCCCTTGAGGGTACATGAGACGGGGCTAGTAAAAGCCACCGACTGAAGTAGCAACCAATTCCATTGAGTGATAGCGAGCGCCACTAGTACTAAGTAGCTAGCGACATGTGTGGTTGATAAAAGATGTGACTAACCCAGGATGTTTAGCATGACACAATTATGATAAATGACGTCAATATTTATCGCGGTGATGGCAGTCTTAACCTTTATGGTAATAACTATGACGTTGGTCGCTAACGATACAACAATTATTATCCCTAACACGTGTTACTTTATTATTATTATTATTACTGTTATGGGAATGGGAGGTAATCGGTTTCAATTTCTTGGATCAAGAGCCCTTCGTTGGCATAAAGGCAACCCCCCTCCTTGAAAGGTACAAGTGTGACAGTGGTAGCTATCGTTAAGCACAAGTCGGAAGTATCTCAAGCCTCGTAGTGTGTTCTGAATAGTTGTCCAAGTGTATAATTTGATTGAAAGCTAAAGCGGCTAGTTATTGTGAGCCCCATAACAATCCTGTGAACGGCAGCGAGTAGTTTATTGTTCGCCTCATATCCATCCTATGGCTATGAGGCCTTTTTGACATTTCATCACTCTTTCGAATACTTTTAAATGTGGGATGTTTAGGCAACCGGTCGCTAGTGCTCTCCTGCCTCCTTCCTTTATTCAAAGGAGCTATGTCTGAACTCTTTTAAAGGCTCTAGTATTTCACCTAGATCTAAGCTCTTTCTCCTAAGGGTACTGAGTGCCCTTGTTAGTGTCACTTTGCACTTTCTTATGAATAGAGAATTCCACGAATCCAGTCTAGGTGTTGAATGAGCAGTCATGTTTTCTTTTTCGAATTCTTTGGGACTAGTGCTTATGTCAGTTATTTGGTCTCTATGGCCTTCAGATGAAATGAAAAAAAAGTCTGTATTGTCTACCCTGCTTTCGTTAAGTGGGTTGCTGAACATCACCTCATATTGGTCGTTTAGAATTTCGCTCATTTCTTGTTCATCGTGAAAGAACCTCCTGTGAATAATGGTCCAGTTCTACAGGTAGTTCTTAACTTGGATTTTGCGTATGTATATATATTTTTTTTAATATCCTGGATGACTCTTTGCTCCCTTTGTGTTTCTTCTGTCTGGTACTAAAGCTTAAGTTTTTGTTCTATCTCTTGATCTCTCATATAAGATTAGCTTTCCTTCGTTGTGACATTCACGTTTTTAAGCGAGTCGGTAATCCTTTTTTATTCTGTACATCTATGCTTTCTATATTTGATTTTCTAGGTTTTCTCAACGGTATATATTTAATGCAGACCTCGTATGCTTCTGTGTTTACCTTCTCCAGGCACTGGCAAGGATTTACGGTGTTCATAACTGTTTTCCAGGATATGTCTGATAGTCCTTTGTTAATTCTGTCCCAGTCTATTTTAAAACTGTTGAGGTTAAAATTTACTGAATATCACTTCTCGTTCATTACAGGAGTTCCCCACTCCTGAGTTTATATTCGTTTGTACCTCTATGATGTGATCAGAGTATATTGTGTTTGTGATTGTTGTCTCTTAGTTATTTTTCTCGTTGTTTGTGAAGATCAAATCTTGTGTATTTTAATTCTAGTGGGCTCTGTTATCTGTTGCTTCAATGCAAACTTCTCACATAGCCAAATTAGTTCCTTGGTATGTACTTACTGAACTAGCGTGTTTTTAGAAACTATTTCTAGTAGAATGTTGTGATGAACCATCTTTCGTTATACATTTGGAAGGTTGAAAACTCCTTGGAGAATAACACTTGCTGACTTTAAAACTTTTACTAAATCATTTAATGATTTTAAGTTCTGTACAGCAAAAGGTATTTTGCATACAGTTCTACTCCTCCCAGCGACCGATTTACTCTGTCACACCTACAAATACTACAGATTTCAATTCACCATCCAAAACATCCCTTGTGAGAGTTACAGTAAATGCTCTAAACATTCCCTCTGCAAGGAGCCTACGTACATGGCTAACTTTGTCATTTATATTTGTTTTCAAACCTTGTATGTTTGCAAAAAGGAAGGATATATCATTTGGGATGTTTTGGCTCAGTGTTAGTACCACTGGTAATGTGTCATCGTGTGATATGACTCTTGGGAGACATGCTTTCTCCAGTGCTGTGAGTAGTGTCATGTTGTATGGTTGGTCTACTATGTGTGGAATCGGTTCATCGTGTTCCATTGCTATGTGTCTCAGTATACCCTGTGTTTTCTCATTGTATTTCTTCGTCTGTTTCTTATATGGCAAATCACTCCCCCTCTGCCTCTTGATAAATAATTCTATATCGCAGTTTGGGTCATAACACTGTTTTCAAATGATGAATTGCACATCTATGGATGGGAGTACCAACACTCTTCACCAAAGCGGCACTTCCCTTTCTCAATATGTTGGTACACCTGATATGTATCTACATCATTTTCCATAGTTGATTCCATCAACTTTCCCACAATTGAGGCTAGGTTGATTGGTCTATAATTTAAAGCCCAGGATCTTTCTCTTTGTAAATGGGTATCACATTTACCATTTCCTATTTATCCTCTACCTGTATGTAATATGTTAAAACAAGCTAATGATTTGCTAAGTTCCTCTTCACATTCCTTTGGAACCCTTAAAAACAGCTTAACCGAGCCCAGTGACTGTTTAAATTTATCTAGTTGTTTGAGGACCATGTTACAAGTGACTATGATACTGCATAATTTATTTTCGTCCTAACCTGCATAATTATTGAATTCTGGGATTTCTTTTGTATCCTCTTGTGTAAAAACAGAGGAAATAAGTGTTGAGAATGGTACACATATCATTAACAGGAAACTTACCTGAGTTATATTTAAGTGGGCCTATATTTTCCCTAATCTTATTTCTGTATACCTGAAACCCTTAGGATCGGTCTTTGATTCCTTTGCAACCTTAATTTCACATTCTCCTTTTGGCTTTCTTTATTCCTTTTTTTTTTTACTTCTCTTTTAAAGAGAATACATTGTTCAAAAGTGACCATCTCATTTGATTCGCCTATATACATTTACAATTTATTCTTCATCTGTTTCAAAGAAATTTCGGATATTTGCTTAAAATGTATGGTACCTTACTTTCATTAATAAGATACCTTGATATTTCACATGTTATTATAATGTATGTCTATATTCCTGAACAGACAATCAAAACACATACATGTTGAAGAAAGTGATCATTAGGTTGACCACATACTTTACATTTGGTTTGATCATGTGTGTGCCAAAGTGCTTGAAGTACCTGTAACCAAGCCTAAGCATGACTACATCAGTGTCAGTTCGTCTTTTTTTACATTGAATATTGCTCTGTAAATGTACTTATCTACGTTCATGTCGTCACAGTGTTACATATTTACTGAGACTACCAAATGTAAAAGATAATGAAAGACTTTATTAAAAATATTAGATGGAGAACATTGCATTACAGGACGTGGGCTCACTAAATCACAGTGCCTCCCGACCACAGCATCTCCATACCGTGTATAATTATCTCTAAGTATTTCATTAGAAAATAAGTCGGCAATATAAGATGATATGTCGTGTCGCTGACACTATCCATGCCAACAGTGTAATACTATCATAATTTAAAGAATCTGTGATGTTTGTTTATCATGCTTTTACTTTACAAGATCGACAGTGTCTATCATAGTTTACATGATCTACAAGGAATAATTGTTTATTAAATCTAATGTATGTTTATCAAGGTTTATTTGATATACCCGGAGTCGCTTTCAGAGTTAATATGATAGTGTATGACTATCTTAATTAATAGTAATTAGTGTAATTCAGTTTAAATGATAAACACTGTATGACTCCTAAAAAGATGTTGTGTATGACTATCAAACAATTCTACTTAAGAGTGTTACAATGCCTTGGCTTCAACAAATATCAAACCCACAAAATGAAATGAGACATGATGATATAAGTAGGAAAAACAACATACGTGGAAGGTTGTATATCATTCACGTTAAAAAAAAAAAATACGCTCCACAAGTGTAGGTCAATTAGCGCTCCAGGGTGTATGTGTTGCCGTATCCCGCATGCGGTATTGGTGGTTGTATACCGCATGCAGTGCTGGTGGCAGTGGCAGCGGCTGCAAGGGCAGAATGAGGGCAGAACCACCCATCGCGCTGCTGCCACCTACTATATTTTCATCTCAAATTACCTTGAAGATTTGGGGACCTCAGGGAAGGTGGTCTGGCTGAGGACTGCCAGCTCCTGGACCGTCTTCAACGTCTGGGGTTCAGCAGAGATGCCCTGGGCCCTGGTCTTGCGAGCCCGGCCCTTGCTGCTGCCTGCCCCTGCTCCTGTGGCGAAGGGCATAACACTCTGGAATTTATCCAGTTGGGACTTGAGCTCCACGATTTCATTTTCTTTTACTTTAATCCTGGCTTCTAAGTGGAGGATAATATCATCCTTTTTATTGAGTAGATCCTGCAATTCTACTGAACCCATTTTCTGAATACACTCATCGGCATCTTTCATGAATTGCGGCATTGCACAACAACACGTACCACCATCACAGTAGCCAAACAACAACTAACCCTACACGAGGTTTCAGACCTGTTCCAAGACGCTCATCTGCTCGAGGTCCCAATACTCTCTCTCACTGCATCAGCTGGTCATCCCTACTCAATAAAAACATACGCAACCCTGAACCCTATTAACGTATAAATAATCGCACGCTTAAAGATAAAAACGAAACGTCTGACACTGATTTTGTACCTCAAGGCTCAAAGCTGACTAAATATATGTAAACAAAAAAAGAGAGAATGAGTAGGTAGCAGTAGCCTGCATCCCTGAGTGTGTGGTGGGGAGCGTCCCTCTAGCGGCGCACCGCTGAAGCAACAGGTGGAGCAGAGGCGGGGCTTATCATTCATATCACCCTTGTTTTATACCTATGTATCTCCCGCTTGTACTCTGCTGCTAATATTATTAGATACCTTGACTTGTTAAAGTACAAGTAAGCATATACCTGGCTGCGAGGTGTGAGAATGTGCCGCGTGTCTGTGAATAATATAGACTTGCAGGGATGAACTTGAGCGAGAGCCTTACAAGTAATATAAATCAGATTATTATTTTCATGTATAAGCGGTAAAGCAGAAGTCATGCAGCGCCTGGGAACAGGAGGTAATCTGGTTTGATTCAAGGAAGAGGAATGTAGCTCTAGTTCCTTGGATGAAGAGCCCTTCACTAACATCAAGGGGCTATGTCCCCCATCAGCAAGAGAACGTAAATTAAGACGCGCGACTATCAAGGCAACTTTAAAAACAAACCAACACGTTTTGCGTAATTAAAATAAATTTTGTTAGGTAATAACTGAATAGTTTCTGATTGTCAAACTGTGTAAATAAATCTTAGCAAAATTTATACGTATAATAATACCATGCATCAACGAGGCCAGAGCCTCGTATCATGGCCATGACAAGACACACTTGCAACACTTAGATGTAGTCAATAAAGATGCCTATGTGTTGCACACGTGTCTTATTCATCAACGTCTCGGTGCTATACACTATTTTAATATGATAAAGATATGATCGTTTTAAACATTAACATTAATATTTCAACGCTTTAAGATGACACTTAAAACAAATACTGCTAATTTCATTAACGTAACTTTATTATAGACAATGCTGCTCGTGATATCTTAGATACTAGTTATACTATGACAGTTGTTTATTTTTAATAAGGGGTAACAATGACCAGATATGCGAGTGCGAGCCACAGATTTTTTTAACTCCTAGTTATTCAAAAGATTATTTTTATAACTGTTAGTTATTCAGGTATAATTTTTTTTTTAGCAGTAATACAAAAGTTCAATGATAGTGTCAAGAAGCTGATAGAGTTCTTATCACCTAGTAGTTTAAGTCTTCTAATTTGATAGGTTAAAATGCCAGAAACCTCAGGCGGGACGCACTCCACAGTCACTGGGCAGCAATCATCCCAGGGGCCTTATGCTGGACGCCTAGCTGCTACAGTAACATTCTTAGCATAGCATTTGTTCTTTTCAGTACTGAATGGTTAAACTGATCTGTAAGAAGTTTCACGAGGTTAGATCACGAGTTATGTTTACCTAACACTGCCGTCACACAGGATGGTTTATTCATGCACCGGTGGTGACGTCCGCTAGCTTGCGCTAACACTTTACATGGGCGATTAGCACATCTTAATTATTTCAAAAGAGTTTACTTGATGCAAAAGTTAGTTCATTCCGGCAGCTCTGCAGATCCTTATACTTTGAGTCTAGCGTCTCAGAACGGTGCATAAATAACTTATAGAAGAAACAAATGGTCAGAAATACAGCTTATATCCGGCACAAGTTCTCATGTGTGTGTGTGTGTGTGTGTGTGTGTGTGTGTGTGTGTGTGTGTGTGTGTGTGTGTGTGTGTGTGTGTGTGTGTGTGTTAGTTACCATTTTGTCCTAGGCACATGTCGATTAGACACTAGGCCTGTTGTATGTGTGTGTGTAAGGAAACACTTCGAAATGTTTCCGCCCCGCCGGGAATTGAACCCGGGCCCTCCGTGCGTGAAGCGAGAGCTTTAGCCACCTGGCCACCTGTGTGTGTGTGTGTGTGTGTACTCACCTAGTTGTTGTTGCAGGGGTCGATACATAGTTCCTGGCCCCGCCTCTTCACTGGCCGCTACCGGGTCACTCTCCCTGCGCCATGAGCTTTATCATACCTCTTCTTAAAGCTATGTATGGAACCTGCCTCCACTACATCGCTTCCCAAACTATTCCACTTCCCGACCACTCTGTGACTGAAGAAATACTTCCTGACATCCCTGTGATTCATCCGAGTCTTCAACTTCCAACTGTGTCCCCTTGTTGCTGTGTCCCATCTCTGGAACATTATGTCTCTGTCCACCTTGTCAATTCCTCTCAGTATCTTATATGTTGTTATCATGTCCCCCCTATCTCTCCTGTCCTCCAGTGTCGTCAGGTCGATTTCCCTTAACCTCTCCACGTAGGACATACCCCTTAGCTCCGGGACTAGTCTTGTTGCAAACCTTTGCACTTTCTCGAGCTTCTTCACGTGCTTGGCTAGGTGTGGGTTCCAAACTGATGCTGCATACTCCAGTATGGGCCTAACGTACACAGTATACAGGGTCCTGAACGATTCTTTATTAAGATGTCGGAATGCTGTTCTTAGGTTTGCTAGGCGCCCATATGCTGCAGCAGTTATTCGGTTGATGTGCGCCTCAGGAGATGTGCCCGGTGTTATACTCACCCTAAGATCCTTTTCCTTGAGTGAGGTTTGTAGTCTCTGGTCCCCTAGACTGTACTCCGTCTGCGATCTTCTTTGCCCCTCCCCAATCTTCATGACTCTGCTCTTGGTGGGGTTGAACTCTAGAAGCCAATTGCTGTACCAGGCCTGCAGTCTGTCCAGATCCCTTTGTAGTTCTGCGTGGTCCTCATCCGATTGGGTTCTTCTCATCAACTTCACATCTGCAAACAGGGATACTTCGGAGTCTATTCCTTCCGTCATGTCGTTCACAAATACCAGAAACAGCACCGGTCCTAGGACTGACACCTCGCCACGTACCATTACTCGCTGATGTCTTCCTGACAGGTATTCCCTGATCCATTGCAGTGCCTTCCCAGTTATCCCTGCCTGGTCCTCCAGCTTTTGCACTAATCTCTTGTGTGGAACTGAGTCAAACGCCTTCTTACAGTCTAAGAAAATGCAATCTACCCACCCCTCTCTCTCTTTTGTCTTACTGTTGTTACTCTGTCATAGAACTCCAGTAGGTTTGTGACACAGGATTTCCCGTCCCTGAAACCGTGTTGGCTGTCGTTGATAAGCTCATTCCTTTCTAGGTGCTCCACCACTCTTCTCCTGATAATCTTCTCCATGACTTTGCGTACTATACATGTCAGTGACACTGGTCTGTAGTTTAATGCTTCGTGTCTGTCTCCTTTTTTAAAAATTGGGACTACATTTGCTGTCTTCCATAGCTCAGGTAGTCGTCCTGTGTCGATAGATGTGTTGAAGATTGTTGTTAGGGATACACAGCGCTTCTGCTCCCTCTCTCAGGACCCATGGAGAGATGTTATCCGGCCACATCGCCTTTGAGGTATCTAGCTCGCTTAGCAGCCTCTTCACTTCTTCCTCGGTCGTGTGTTAGTGTGTGTGTGTGTGTGTGTGTGTGTGTGTTAGTGTGTGTGTGTACTTCTGTGTGTTTGTGTACTCACCTATTTGTGGTTGCAGGGGTCGATTCACAGCTCCTGGCCCCGTCTCTTCACTGGTCGTGTGTGTGTGTGAGTGTGTGTGTAATATAAAGGTGGACACGCGCGCGTGCACATATTCACGTTTATAATAAACATTCACTTTGAAATTTACATTAACAGTAACTATATACAATGCAATTGTGGCATATAAATACACGCACAAGACGTGTGACTGTGGATATAAACAGAGAGCATTATTATTACAGCGAGGACATTATTATTACAGTTAGAACATTATTATTAATCTATTTTAGGTGTTATGGAACAGGTAAAAAATTACAATCAGTCACAATAAACAACTATCGCAGTAATACTATGCTGCAAGCCAAATGATTTTACCAATAATCCGTTAGTTCCCGTTACCAATATATTCAGCTGTGGGTAACAATTATGTTAAGATAATAAAACCGGGCCGCAGGGGCAATGGCCTCCGGAATCGATTATATAATTTTAGGTATGTAGGAAGGACCGGTAAGCCGAGCTTAAGGCCTCCATCAAATGACTAAGAACTCCACTCTGTGGGCCATTATGACTTGGGATTAAACTGCTGTGAATTAATTCTTTTGGGGCTCGTTGAGGCTGGCTGTACCAACCAGCAGCTGGGTTAAGCCCTAGTGACACTCCTCTCACAAAACTTATTCTTCTAGTTCTTCCTCTACCCCTAGTGACTCTCCTCTCCCAAAACTTATTCTTCTAGTTCTTCCTCTACCCCTAGTGACTCTCCTCTCACAAAACCTATTCTTCTAGTTCTTCTACCCCTAGTGACACTCCTCTCACAAAACCTATTCTTCTAGTTCTTCCTCTACCCCTAGTGACTCTCCTCTCACAAAACCTATTCTCTTATTCTCTTCTTGACACGCAAGCAAGCAAGCCTTTCAATCAGCCGTGTTGGAGATATGTGAGCGACTGCAGTTGTTGTTCATCTCAGTTTTTTTCATGTACCAGAAAATTTAGTCAAAATTATCGATCAATAAGGAAGTGCACTTAGTTTTTATGTACAGTGCGTCAAAAAATCCTATTTAAATGATCAGTAGCCAATGGATTTACTGACTTGCACAACGATAAACAGTGCCTGGGGAATGGGAGATTCTAAGGATTTGATTCAGAGGAGGGAAGGATTGCTCCAATTCCTTTGATCAAAAGAGACTCATTAGCATCAAAGTAACTACTCTTGAAGGGATCTCGGCTGTAGGAAACTGAATGAACATTTTAAAGACACGTTTAATAATTTAAAAGAACTAAGAAAATATTAAAAATATATTTGGTAGTCAGTTACATTTGGTAAAATAAAATACTTAAAATGATAATAAACCACTGAAGCCTCAAAGTTGTTTAATAGCAAACTTAATTTGATTACTCCCAGGTGAATACCTTAAAAGGGGAGGGTCCCTTGCTGCTGGTGAAGGGGTCTTGATCCAAGTAGTAATTGAAATTATCCATTCCCCATGAGCTGTAATAAATGTATGCGTCTTCGTGTATCAGCATAAAAATACCCCAAGGTATTAAATAAAAGTTTTTTTTCATTTAATTAAAGGATACACTAGGAAAAGAATAAGGAAAACAGGAGGGGTGCAAAATACGTCCTTACCCAAAACATAGAAAACATCACTATTGTACACAATATTGTCTTTCTAATTATTTACATTAAGAATTATCTTCTCATGAAAACTCTTACCTTTGATATACCTTTGAAGAGTTTCGAGAGTATCTACTCTCTGAGCCCGGCCATGGGCCAGGCTCGTCTGGTGCTTGCCTGGTCAACCAGGCTGTTGCTGCTGGAGGCCCGCTGCCCCACATATCCATCACAGCCTGGTTGATCTGGCACTCGATGAAGATATTTGTCCAGTTTCCTCTTGAAGGCTTCTACACTGGTTCCAGCCGTGTTTCGGATATCTTCTGGTGAAAGCGCATGGCATGTAGACCTGAGTCTAGAAGCATGGCATGTAGATCCTGAGTCTACAATCTACATGACATGAGGTGTAGGTGGGTGATCTACACAGGCAATCACTGCACGTCAGTCCTCTTACTCATAGCTAACATCTCTCTCTCTGTCTCTCTGTCTCTATCTCACTGATGTCACTTTTTATATATTCAAACAGTATATATTTCCTTATATATACGCACTGACAGAGGTAATGTATATCCATCGAAGAGTGTATATTTCAGTATGTATGTATGAATACACTGAGTTTATTTTAATCTCTGCACTAAGGAATAAGGTATGATTGACAAGGGGCTTAAGCAGCCTTAATTACCCTTGTGTAGTTGACAGGCTCTATGCCCAATGATTAAACGAGTCAATAGATTTTTTAATATTGTTTCAGCCTGGCTTCCCTAGTGGTCATCTGGTGACAATTGGTGCTTGTTGCCGGCACGTTCCCAGTCATCACAATCAGGCTGATCAGGAGCATGGAATAAACATTTTCTCCATTCTTTGTACATATATATCTATATTACTGTCAGCACTGTGTTTTATTACCGTATCTCTCGTTTGAATTAATAGCTTTAGTGAGATATCTTTCTCGTTTCTGTTCCATAGTACATTCCGTGTTCGGGCGGACCATTGTTCGTCTTCAGGGTACATAATTTTGATATATCAAGTGAGTTTAACAAGACACGTGAGCAAACACTAGGACATATGTCCTAGTGTTTACTTACCTGTCTTTTTAAACCAATTCGTCGGTATCAATTACCAAGACGGTTTATACCATGTCAAATAGGGTAGTTGATGAGTGGAACAGTCTGCCAAGTAGGGTTATTGAAGCTAGGACCTTGGGTAGTTTCAAATTTAGGTTGGATAAATTCATGAGTGAGGGGTTGGATTTGAGTGGGACTTGCACATGAGTAAATAGAATTATCAAAGCTTATTTCTTGGCTAGCATTGAAAATTGGGTTGAGCAAATATTCTGTTAGTGGGATGGATTGTGAAGGACGTGCCTAGTATGGGCCAACAGGCCTGCTGCAGTGTTCCTCCTTTCTTATGTTCTTAAATGAGATACATCGTCCTGATGCGGAATTTAAGTCAGTCAGTTACGTTCTAAGGTCCCTTTAGAAAGCACCACCACTTTACAATGTTTCTTCTGCGCTGAATAACCAACATAGTTTTAGCGCTTAAACAAAATAATGAAACGAATCTCAAAAAGCCTAACACAGTAGAGATTCCCTAGAGTTCTCTTGTAGCTAAAAATAGATTATCCCCCCACGGCACACACAGGACGGAATGTTAGTGAGGGACACACAACACTGGACTAGCTTCAATACACAGTGTCTCACATCATTGTATCACCGTGTGCCAATATTTGAGATCATGGTCTCTACGAAAGCACTGTTGTCACGGCGAATACCGCAGTGATTAGCGATTTATTCGACTGGGTCGATGGTCGTGCATACACCGAGAAATGTACACTTTTAATCTCTTGACTTGTAGTGTATAGGTAAAACGCAGCCTTAATAACCGTCGTACATTAGATAGGCATTAAATATGAGCCGACAACTGGACTCGTATCTTAGCAGATCGGCGAGAAAGGGCCACTTGTTAAGCATACCGAGCCATTCCAGCAATACAATTACAGATGATCATCCACTTTCCTTTTTTCTATTTCATTGTTATGAAGCTCGTCATGACATGCATGGCTGGTGGCCGGAGGCTTAGCTCTCTCCATTGCCTTCATGTAATTTTATAAAATACTTCGACAAATTTGCACTTAAGCAAATAGCATTGAAATATACTAGTGACCCATCATACAATACTGTCCACTTGCGTCAGTAACGTCATTGTGTACATTGTTTAAATTTTTTTTGTAGTTTTAAAAGAGGAAGAAAAGCATATTGCATTGTGTATGTGTCTACACAGGTTATGCTGCAGCGAGCTCTGGCAGTCTTAACCACAATTTACTTTACGTTCAATAATTTGGCTGAACCAACTTAAGCTTATAATGCTGTAAGCAAAAATGGTGTTAGTATTTTTTTGTATGGCGACAGGTGGACCGGTAAGCCAGAGGAAGGCCTCGGTCAGATGACCAAAAGCTCCAACGGCAGGTCATCATATGACTAAGACCCGAGTCAGGAAACACCTGTTCTGTTTCCTGACGAACCTTACCTAACCTATGGTGATAATATCCGAAAGTATGTACGAAAAATGTAGGCAAGGATACCCCCCCCCCCTCACGCTAAACTGTGGGTGGTTGGGTCGAGACGAAAAATTGAAAATTCAACGTTATAAAATGTTTTAATACGATGAAGATGTAATATAATATTTTCATAAACATTATATAGGAAATTATCAATACTTAATGCCATTAAACAACTACATTCAATGCATACAAATTACTCCGAAAATTCATAAATAAATTTGCTACCACACCCAATACAAATGTATCAATTTATCTGAAATAATTTTAAAGCCTCTTTTCATCCATATGAACTGTCACTTTCACACCCTGGAGATATTCAGGTAAAAATAAGTGCAACTCATCCACGGATCAAGAGCCATTAGTGTACAAATTTGAACGTTGCCTAGGCTTGCACAGACGCGCCGTGCTCTTTTCATAATGTGCTTAGTTGAGATTAAATAAAAAAAAATTATATCTTTATGTAAATTATAGAATAAAACATATTTCTAATTGCAGAAAAAAATCAGAAAATATGTGCGAAATGAGGATAGGTTGATAACCAAAGTTCTTCCTCTCTCCGCCTCTGTCTGTCTGTCTGTATCTGTCTGTCTCTCGCATCATAAACATACATACGATGGAAACTTCATTTGAAATTTTTTATTTACCTGCGATACTGCATACGTCAAGCTAACTGTAATGTAATCAAAATGGGATAAGGAAGTGCTAGAGACTAACTTAATGGTAGAAGCATGCAAGACAAAGCTAGTAGCTAAGACTAAACCTGCCTCCCCCAACACATAAGTACCCCCGCCAAGCATCTCATGGTATGTGAAGGAGAACGTAAGGCTACATCACACATCAGACCAAGTTTAGGAATAATAAACCTTGCCTAAAATATTTAACAGTGATTTATAACAAACTGAAAAGAAAGAAAGAAAAGGCTGGGCGGATTGTAAATTAAGAACAAAAATAAGGCTTTCATGACAACCTGGTAGGTGATGGAGACGGAAAACGGAGATGTTAGTTGGATGACAAGAAGTTTGCTCACTTATAATAAGGAATAGCGATGGATATTAGTCACTGTGATGAAAAAAAAAGTCATGATAGGCAAGCAGAGTTCTACAATGATGAGTTTAGGACCCATCCTGTTGCTGATATACAGTATGTAAATGACCTACCAACAATGAAATAGATTCCTAGATGTCATGTTGGCGGAATACGCCAAAGTAACGAGGAAGATAGGAACAAAAGATGTCTAAATGAAACAGAAGGAAGACATGAGCAGGCTACAGAAATGGTAAAACAGTGGCTAATTAATTTCAACCATGTCAAGTGTAAAGTACTGCATCGGATACTTGGAAACAGAAACCGCAGAAAACTTACCACCTAAGAGGGAAGCAACTCAACATATGAAAGTAAAACACTTGGAGAAAGACGTTAGTCCATCTGTGTCACCTGAATTAGCTCACACAGATCATCAGCAACAGACATGCGACTAGCAACCATAACTACCTTCAGGTATTTTAACCAAGCAGAATGATATACCCCTCATACGTCAAGACGAATTCATGAATTTGTTATACCACCGTGACACCCTTTCCTAGCTAAGCAGATAAAAAGCTGTAGTCCAGATGTTTGACACGGGACAGGTATACCCGAGCTGAGAGGGCCAGAGCTACAAGGAAAAAGACTGTACACACTAGATTTCATGAAACAGAAGACACCGTCGAGCGTCGACAGTAAATAAGAACAGATGTCTGACATAAAAAAAAACTAAGTCGTGGGGATACAGAAGGAAAATGAATACTTAAACAAGTCTAAAATTCTTCAAGGGAAATCAAGAAGTGGAACGCGCTAAGCTAAGGATGATTCAATACACAGATTAAAATTGTCAAAACTGAACCACGCTAATCGCTGATCCTCACAAATGTCCTCCAAATAAGAGCTGTGAGAAATTATGTGCATGAGGTTCACAGGCATTAACCTGAATTCTTACATGCATATAATTTGGGCCAGGTACAACTAAAATGGCACTCACTGATGTTAGTTGCACCTCAGAGCTAGGTGGGACTTAAGGTGCAGGTCACAACACTGCACCTCCCTCGATGCCCACTCACTCCAAACCACACAAAGGTGGACCTATAAAAATTATCATTTAATAAATCCAGTAACACTGGAAAATTATGGTTGTGGACTGTATATAAATTTAAGGACTTGATCTCCAGAAATGGTTAATTCGAACACTAGTTATTATTATAGGCTATTATATGTAGAGACTGAGAAAAATTTCTCATCACTTTGATAATATTATCACACTAATCATAAATACCAAATTTTAGACATTAACTTGCCACAATTATTGCTGATAGAACACATCCTAACACCTCCCTGGTAATACCTAACAGAAAGTTGGTCAACCCCTGCACACTATGACAAGAGAAGGTGTACTTAGATGATGTGCTGCCCAGAAGATTTGGTATCTTCACACGGAATTTATACATTTACCACAACCGGAGGAGGCTACAGAAATTTCTAATCCTTGATTCCAGCCTATACAACCATTTTCGGCTTCGATGACGCCCGAGTAATAACCCACTATGTACAACCGGTTCTACATCGCCATATTTACAGTGTCCCCCCCTGTGTATTCCTCCGCGACGCGACGCTGGTTCTTCCCTTCCTCGAAATTTCTCGAAGGTCAAATCAGCGTCACCATTTTAAAAACATATTATCTATTTACATTTATATACTCTACATTCATGAAAATTATAAAAAAAAAAATCCACAAGAGCATTTATTTCCACACGAGTTACACAATGCGTCGATTTCAACCCGATACAAGTAGCATTAAAATTATATATTCGTTAGTGTGGTTTGGCTAATATAACTTAACTAATATATAGTTACTGACAATAATAAAATATACGAACAGCTTACAAATTGCAACGTGGTACACGTCGTCGCTGATTAAAACGTCGGTAACACTACTACTGTTACGTGGAGGACGGGGTGCTCCGTCAGATAAGTCACCTGGTCCAGGATAGTGTCCGGCGACTGATCTTACCTGCCAGAGAGAGAGTAGAGCGTTACCATCATGTTTACACAAACGTACAATTCAATATACATAACAAATGCAATATAAAAAAATGTGACTCATACTATAAACAGATAAATCAATTTTGTTATTTTATTCGTTAAGGAAAAGTCATTTGATGCTGATCGTCGTACGATGACCGTACTGTGGGCCACCACAGAGCGACGACTAGCTTAGCGGTCGAACTCTAAGAGTCCAGCATTTACTGAATAACGTATTGCTGGTTCAAACGCTTATCAGTCAAGCCACGACCATCAGGTGACTTCAGTTAGTTCCTAACATCACTCTCCATCTTTTGATCACCCACATACTCATACGCTTCACCTTATCCCTCCCACATATACGGTAATGTTTTTCTTAGTCTCTGCAACTGGTTGATAAAGTACCAGTGTGCGGAACGTTTTCCACAAGAAATATCCTAGTGTCGTTTTTACATATTTGTCAGTATTTGACAATTTTTCACCGGTCGATGAGAGTTAAGAGACGGGGGCAGGAGCTATGAAACGACCCCTTGCAAACACAACCTGGATAGTACCCGTATCTAATTTTATTGCTAGGTGATCAGGGACAGCATAAATTAAGGAAAACTTGCTTATACATTCCGTCAGGCGCGAGAATCGAACTTGAGACCTGTTGGTTGTGCGGCGAACACTGGCCACCAAGCTACGGGTCATCTAATGTAAGAAAATTTGTCTGAGGGCAACAGACATGCATAGTCACACCACAGTTGCTGGGGCCATAATGCTGACCCCAAGATTTATTACAACACTTCGAGGTCACGAAGGTCAGATGAGGTCATACGCTAGGTCGATAATGCGGAGTAAGATAAAGAGGAAAAAATAAGAGAATGATAGGAAGAAGAAAAGGATTAGTAGTTGGAATATTAGGTTGAGGTAGGTAAGACTTGTCAGGAAACAGGAAAAATAGTCATATGATGACACTGGTGCTTTTGGTCATCTGATCGAGGACTTCCACTGGCTTACCAGTCCACCACTTTAAAATTAGATATACTGCATTATCATTTGATGTTTTAGATTTAAATTAAGCGGAGAAGAAACAGAAAGCGTCGCAGAAAAAAAAACAGGAGGCGGAGAGGCAGGAGGTGGAGAAAAACAGGAGGCGAGGAAGAAGCGGGAGGAGGAGAAGCAGGAGGCGAGGGAGAAGAAGCGGGAGGCGGAGGAGATGGAGGGATGGGGGACAAGGGGAGGGTAAGGACGAGAAGAGGAGCGGAAGGAAAAAAAGGGGAAGGAAGGAAAGGGAGAAGTGGAAGGAGGAAGAGAAGACAGAAGAAAGGAGGGGGATGTCTGAAAGAGACTGTGAATGTTTGGTACCACGGGACGCCGCATTGTTCCACAGTGTTGCCAAACAAATGACGGGGGCAGCAAGGTTATAACAAAATTGATAAGCGAGCGCAGAACACCATAAGGAGCGTGCACAGGCTATTGTTGTGATCTTCAATGCTCATATATTACACAATGTTTGCCATGGTGGTCCAGTATGTTCGCACGATGAGGCCAAAACTCGAGGCAATGTATTCCTTTGAACCACACATTTCTTACCGAGAAAATAATTTGATTAGCTGTAGGTAAGGAATGGCAACTGAAGGAGAGGTTAGGCTTGTATGAAAATTAAATATTACGATAAGGGGGGAATGATAGCCTACTTTCTTTACGGTCGTCTTAAATGCACGGCATGTTAGTGGCTTTCTCTAATAATAATAATAATAATAATAATAATAATAATAATAATAATAATAATCTTTATTTCTACAAATATATGATACAAGTTACACAGCCATCGCTGACATCAGTGACATACTATATAGAAAGCCTCTTGTTATGCAGAGCATTTCGGGCAAATTTGGTTAATTTTGTCCCCAGGATGCGATCCGCCCCAGTCGGTTAACACACAGGTACCTTTTCAGCTTAGCAATATTTAACTACACGCAAACTACATTATACTGCAAAAATAAATAAAGTATATGAATTTGAATAGTTCACTCATTTGAGGCCCGTAAGTAATGTATTAGTATTTTAACTTGCTTGGAGAATAACTGCATGTTGGGGTCAGTTCATGGACCAGTCCCTCAACCCGTTACATAACTAATTTTCCGACTACCTCCAACAAGGTGGGTATGAAGTGTCTGCCGCCCACAAGGTGGGTGTGAGGTGTCTGCCGCCCACAAGGTGGGTGTGAGGTGTCTGCCGCCCACAAGGTGGGTACGGGGTTAATAACACAAACCAAACTAACGCGGACAGTGTCTCCCCTACATTTAAACAGTGACTCCCCTATTGTTAAACAGTGTCTCCCCTACTGTTAAACTGACTATCCTATTCTTAGTGTCTCCCCTACTGTTAAACAGTGACTATCCTATTCTTAGTGTCTCCCCTACTGTTAAATAGTGGATTCAACATTTATTAATTTGTAACATTTATCACTTTTTTATTGCAAACAATGAAAATTTCCTGGAGAGAGAGAGAGAGAGAGAGAGAGAGAGAGAGAGAGAGAGAGAGAGAGAGAGAGAGAGTTGTACAGTATTCGATTAAGGGAGGGAAGAACTTATCACTGGGCCAGTCGTGTGTTGACTGCCATGTAAAAACAAAAAAAAAGTTAATTGAGACTAGGTTATATAAACTTATAACATAGATATTTAACAATAAATATGCAAATTACAAATATACGTCTGTTGGCAATGAGGCGGCTGAGGCAAAAACAGATTAAGTTAAAATTCGAACCCTCATCACTAGTGGTGTGAGAATAAGTTGGTTCTCAGGATAAAATGAAAACTCATTAGATTCTATAAAAAAAATGCACCACTTGATAAACATTATTACAAGTACTGTTAAGAGTAATTGTACAACCATCAGAAGAAGAGCAGTAAATACTAGCGAGAGCCTATCACTTGTGGGCAGAGACGCGGACTGGATTTAGATTTTGCTGCCGAAGCTGCTAGTATATATCCATAGACAACAGCGTGCTGCCGACAGTATTGAATAAAAGACATGTGCAGATGAAGCTTTTATTGTGACAACGCTTCGTTCAGTGTAGAGCTTTATATAGTCAATGACTTAACAAAGACCTACACACGAAAAACTAACAATATAGGATTGTTCTGAATCTTCGTGTGTTCTTCAACGTCTAATATTGATGGTGTGGACAGGTGTTTGTGTATGATAGAAAGCTGACGCATTAAGCAGGGTGATAAACACAAGAGTTACATTTGTCATTAACATACTCTAGGTAACACAGTACTAAAATACACCTATCGTTTAAAAAAAAATATTAGTTATATTTGCCTAAGCAACGTTACGTTTATTCAACCTAAATTACACAATTTACACACAAAAGCTCAAATAATCAATTACATAATTGGGAGGATAATGTCTGGCAGCTGGAGATATGTCTGAATCGATTTGGTAAGTATAAACCATACATTTATGTATGGTGTGAGAATGGACTGCTTCAAGACATTCACTTCGACCTTCATGCAGTGCCGGATTAAAGGGGAAGTGGGCCAACCGCAGCGTTAGCCACAACATTAATTAAAGCCTCCTCCTCCCTCCCTCTCTCTCTCTCTCTCTCTCTCTCTCTCTCTCTCTCTCTCTCTCTCTCTCTCTCTCTCTCTCTCCACGGAGGGAGGAGCTGGTCAGTATACAGAAAAAAAATGTTGTGAGACATCATTTATACCGCCCACCCAAACACACACACACACACATGCATGCACACACGCACGCACGCGTACACACACTCACACGAACGCATGTACGCACACACACACGCACGCATGTACTCACGCACAAATATAAATTACGTAATTTAACAAGTTTCCTTCATAAATTGCTTGCCCTGGGGCCTCCCACAACTCGTTCTGGCACTGCCTTCACATCATCGGTAATGATTGACAAGTCACAATATTTTCAACCGACATGCAGACAATTTAACCATTCAGTTAACAATCAACAGTGGTCACTGCTAGCCTGTATTTCCACGCGAGAAAACAATATTGTATACTACATAGGCTTTGTACATTCAACTAGGCATAAAGAGGTAACTTTACAGCAGTAAATATTCAACCTCGTATTCAAAGACTACCTGTTGAAATTTCCAGGGGTCCTTGCTCCAGTGACCACGGCTCAGTTCCAGAGCCTCTTGGTGCTTTAAGTACTAGTGAACCAACAGTATAAATTGGTGACCGGTCATTGTCACTCCTCATATCTAAAAATCAACATTAAACAAATATTTAAATTTTAAAAACACGTATAAAAACATCCATAAGAGCCACTTAAAAAAAAGTATTTATTTAAAACAAACCCACAGGGTGAAACGTCGTATAATAAAGTTTTGCCCTGCTAAAAACGTCTGTGAATTAATCTGTCATCTTACTAGATCATCGACATACCTGTAGTGGGGTTCGAGAGTTCTCTCTCTGGAAGCCAGGCCTGAAACCAGTATTGACTGTTTACCGCTGTATATCTCAGAGAAAACACTTCTAACAATTGCTTTCCGACCAGCGTGGGTGTCTACAAGAGCTTCAGGAGGTTAACTTGCTCCTGCAAGAGAAAGGTTAATAGACTCCTCCAGTGGGCGGCTGTTGGTGGGTGGTCGAGGGCAGCCGGCTGCCACATACTCCATCAGTCATACCACAAAATACTGTCTCTGTTGGAATATAATGTCACGATATATTCGCCGTCGGATTCCTATCTGGCGGTGTTCGGGCACCAGTTGGAATTGAAATTAGAGCCCAGGGATGTGGTTGGGCAGGCGGAGCTGACCAGCCGGGGAGATAAAGCTTGACGGATAGTGTATCTCACCTCCACTGATAGGCTGCAAATAATCGCCATGTACAACAGGCTGTGTTATTACGGAGGATGTTATCTGAAACATAGGAGAAGGCGACACAACGCCTCAGTCTCAGAACACAGGAGAGACAGGCACAGTGTTGCCTACTCAGTCTCAGAACATAGGAGGGAGAGAGCCACAGTGTTGCCTCCTCAGTCTCAGAACACAGGTGAGACAGGCACAGTGTTGCCTACTCAGTCTCAGAACATAGGAGGGAGAGAGCCACAGTGTTGCCTCCTCAGTCTCAGAACACAGATGATACAGCCAGAGTGTTGCTTCTTCACAGTCTCAGAACGCAGTAGATTACATAGGAAGGAGTAATAAAGGCGGATAGATCAACGGAAACAACGACAACAGAAAAAAACGAATGATAACGATTAAAGAACTAGAACTAGCAACAGAAGGAATTATAATGATTAATTAAGAGAGAACTGAAACCAAACCATAAAAGAAGGGATGGCAAGAATTAAGTTAAAAAGAACAGGAGCCACGAAAGGACTGGGAAACATATAATTAACGAGAGCTGGAACAACTCACAAAATACAACAGTGTCAATAAAATCTTCCATTCAACAGTCGTGCAGAAGGAGAGATGATGCAAAGACATCCTCACCATCAACAACAGAAAAGAATAGTGACGCGATCTAGTATCAGTAGAAATGATTAAAATGAACATACTAACACTATAAGAGATGATAGAAGCACTGGCTGGCGTGAACTAGCCTCAAACACAACCAGAATTGTAACCTGTTCTTTACTACACTCTACCATCATGCAACCCAATCATTATATGATTGCTTTACCTGATAATATCAACATTCACACGAATGGATATGCCAGCACTCGAAAAATCCTTAACCGTGTAGCAAATTCGCATCAAAACTTAGGTCTAATAATCTCAGCAGACAATATTGAAACTGTAAATCGGGGGCCACCCCGAGGAGGAGGAGCCATCCATAAGCTGCAACTCCGAGCCACACCTTGATACTTTAATTAGATATTAATATCTTGGACTTGACTTCCAACTGTACGGCTCTGGTGTAATCTGAATTTATTGCCAATACCAGCGCACTAACTGTTGTACCAGGGTTACATCCCAATTATGTACAAAACTGTCAAAGTGATGTAGTAGCTGGCACCCACCAGAATTCTAAGTATATCACACCATGCTTGATCTAATTTCTAGTATCTTGCAAAATATTTGGAGGGTTTTAATAAATGCAGAATAAAGGTAAGAAGATGTCGCACCGACTTCCCTGAACCATCAAAATACGTAACATGATAAATAAAAATCTTAGGATCTGAAATAGCGCCACTACAATAAAGTTTACTTATTGGTGTTACTATGTTCAACGACGTCCACTCTATCCCTTTAACGGAAGTCATGCAAAAAAAAAAAAATCACAATATGTGAACACTACTTCGGTTAGATTCTAAAATCTACAAAACTGAATATAAAAAATTTCCACATTCATAAGAGTTAACAATATAAATAAAAATGAACCAGACGAGCCTGGCTCATGGCCGGGCTCAGAGAGTAGAGAAACTCTCGAAACTCTTCAAAGGTATATCAAAGGTTCCTTTTCCCGTGGGAGGTTGCCAGATTTTCAAATTACTATTCATCCCTTTATTGAAAAAAATTAGTTAGAACAGAATCCAAGCATTATATCTATAGACAAACACTGTATTTAGAGAGCGTCCTCTCTTTTCCACTCTATTATAAAGAGCGACGGCTCCACCCACCAGGCTACCAGAGCAGACTGAAGGACCATCACTGTGACACAACTATCATACTGATGGAAAGTGAGGCAGACTACAACAACTGTGTTTTAACCCTACAAGCTGAGCCTCCATAAATGCTCTGAAATCTTTAATACATGACTTGAATATGTAGGTGTACATGTATGGTACACAATACCTACAAGTTGAAGAATTAGACACATGTGCAACATCTGGGTGTTTTTATTGTAGACGTTTCACCATCCAGTGACTTTATTAATATATTATGTCCTTGTATTGATAAAGCCACTGGAGGGCGAAACGTCTACAAATACAGATACCCAGATGTTGCACATGTGTCTAATTCTTCATGACATTAACATGGTTGAATCTGAAGTAATGCAAAGTTCTAAACAAATATGTAAATAATGGAGTCAACATTACTTTGTGTTGATTCCTTCTCATAATGGCTTTTGAATACATGGAACAACAAATCGGCTAGCCAAGGAACATGCCGCTCAGCTGCCTGTAAGTAACTTAAGGATAATAATACACAAAGAATACAGAACTTCATGGACCTGAGACAAATAGACTAAGACAACAGTGAAGAAAAGACGCACGACGCAGAATTAGCTTTTATTGTGGCAAAGTTTCGTTGATGTCGAGTTTTAATAAACCACGATAAAGACTTCATCCTGTCTCAAACTCGTCTCAGTCCGTATTACGCCCACTGAGTCCAATGTTGAGACAAGTCAAATAATTTTCCTATAACGCATTACAGTCTCACGTATATAACTCAAACTGCAAAAACAACAGACTCGAATGTGTTACTTCCCTTAGGGTTCGTCTACGATTCTTGGCAACAAATGACAAAGTGTTTTAACTTCCCGCTGACGTGCTGTAGATTTAACCAAATGTAAATATCAGTACTAATATTCTTATACTTTGTATTATTACATAATGGAATGTAAACAAAAAATAAAGAAATTTTGGTTATTTTCTAACAAATGTTCTAAAAATGTCATGTATTTTATCTATATACTACGAAAAATCTCAGCTAGGTCGCCCAACTTTGCCTCTTGTAAACAACACATTACTACTGCAACTTTGCGAAAGGAAAGTTGGGGCCCAGATCCTGGACCCATTACGTGCCTATGCCATCCTTCGACTATCGCCCACAGCAAGGTTATAGGTGCACAATAAAGCTCTCAAATCAGAGCCAGTAGTGATGTGAGAATTCTTGTCTGCACATCATAATTCAATAGTGTGTCTGACAGAAGATAACCAAGGAGGGGCAGGTATGAGACTCCTCACAGTTACCTCTCACTGGGAGGTATTCGTCGAGATAATCCTCAAACCGCTGGAAACAAATGGTCGCTACACTCCCTATATATACGCACATCCTCTCCCCAGGTCTTGATAAAGCCCGCCGTGTGAGCGAAAAGTTGTCAATAAAAGATCGCATTATATGACATTTGTCTCTTTTTTTTTCCGCATAGGGATGAAATATTCATATTCCTAACATCAGGTAAAGGTCCAGTTTCCTCGTTTTCTTCGTTCCGGCAATTTTTCACATGTCACTTGATAGATGATTAAGCTTGTGGACCACGAACATTAATACAAGTGCCTTCTAAGTGTCCGTGAAGCACCTGCTCTTCACAAGGTTTATCTACACTTCCTCCGAGACCCTTACTCCACCAAGTTACTATAGTAGTGTGCACATTAGGAACCTGACTCTAAAGTATTTTTATGTATATATATTAAGTAGCTTTCTATTTTTTTTGTAAATTCCAAGTGCTTTGCGATATTAACAGTATTTTTAGATATTTTAATGAGCTTATGGGTGCAGCAAGCATCTCTGTGCTTCCGTCTTGAGCACAAAATTAAAGTGTAGACGTAAGAGGACAAGTGTGACTTCTCTTGTTTTGAAAGTTCTCATAATCCAACCTGGCATTGTCCTGCTTTTGACTTTTGTTCTCTAAACAGTAAGTCATCTGTCATGGTTAGTCAGAGCTCGTTCGTATTTTTCTTTCCTTCTATGAGATGATCTGCCTGTATTTTGCATCCTGTTCTCGTTTTTATATCTATATTATTTTCATTATTTCAGTAAGTTGAATTTGTCACAAATTAACAGATTGTTACATTTCTCTGCCCACTGAAAAACGTGGTCGATAATCGGTTTTTCTTTCTTTCATTGTTGAAACTTAATTACTTGTTTTGCGAGCACTTGTAACAGATGATACGAAGCTGTTGTTTAAGTTATTATCTACGTCTACGTCTGGACGAGAAACAACAAAGATGACAGGGTAGTACTAACTAACCATTCGTGCATATATAACACTAACTAACCACTGGTGTATAAATGGTACAACACTAAACAACCATTGGTGCATCTGTGGTATAGTACTAAACCAATGGTATATCTAAAACACTAACCAATCATTTAACAGTCAAAAGACCAAGCTCACCATCAAGATCTTAACAGAAAATACATCTAGAGGAACACATAAGATATATATACACACACACACACCTCTTAACATCTATATATTTATCTAAATTCCAGATATATCAGCAACTCATAGTGATACAAAAGTTTGAAATCAAGGTCGAGGGCAAAAACCTTTAAAAAACTACCCCAGATCTTATCATGAGTTATCAATGGAATCTTAATGGATTTTAAGAAATGACTTACTGGACCATTAGCGGGCAGGACTGAGGGCTCAAACAAGACTACCAGAATTATTAGTATTATTACCTAATATACCTGAAGGGGGACTTAAAGAAAGTAACTGATTTTTTTTTTTTGCTTCGACTTTTCAATTTTTATTTCGCTCCTAACTCGAGAACACCTCATTCTTAGTGGTCATACGACAAAGTCATCATTGATCCGACACAACCAGTCACCAGTAGGAAGTAGGGAAAGGTGATGAGTAAGACACGTGCTACAGCTGCATGTCTTTATTGATGAAACGTTTCTCCTACATAGTAGGTTTTTTTCAGTCAAATACAAAGGCAGCAGGTGTAGTAACATTGGTGGTTATAATTATAATATTAAATTTTTAAAGGGGTGGACCTGTAAGCCAGCGGAAGGCATCGGTCAGATAGCCAAAATCTCCGTGTCAGGAAACACTTATCCTGTTTCCTGACAAACCTTACCTAACCCAGCAGATGTAGTAGTGAAATGAAGGTGATGCAATCGGTCCATCAAGCTTGGAGAAGCAGCATTTGAGGTGGTCAGTCCCGCACCACGAGTGATACTCGTACAAGTTTGAACGTTTCTTTGCTACGACCAGCCACAACATTGCCAGACGTTCTTTGCTACGACCAGCCACAGCATTGCCAGACGTTCTTTGCTACGACCAGATACAGCATTGCCAGACGTTCTTTGCTACGACCAGCCACAGCATTGCCAGACGAACAGCTCCCGCATTTTTCAATTTACTAATTAGTGATTAAATATACTTTGTGTGTGTGTGTGTGTTTATGTAACCTAATCTAAACATAAAAATAATAATTTGTAAGCTTAATAGGAAACGTTAAGAAACCGACGTTGGGAACCGGGTAAGAAAATAACGTTAGCAAAAAGCGAAGACAAGTTTCTTGATGAGCGGAGAGGATAACACCCAACCTGTCGTCCTCACAACACAGGTGTGTGGCTTGCTTAATGACTTCATTTACTGCACCTCGTAAACCATCGTAAACTGCCTCACTCTGCCAGGAACAACTGCTGTCACACAAATCAACGTTACACACTTGATCGTTACGCGAGATGTTCCGCTAAAACATAAACTGGACAAAAAAATATGAAACACTATGTCTCAGTTATGTCGCTATATTTTCCGTTGATAATAATTCTCACTGGACAGTATCTGGTGTAGTACAGAGAACAGGAAGAGGTTAAATAAATTAAGGTACTGTGTCTGACACTTAGTGGACGAAGGATTGAGCCTCCACTATTCCTAGTGCTGTGCGGATGAGAAACAGTGAAGGTGTCAGGCCCATGCCTTGGGGTGCCGAACTTTTAACATTGCTAAGGGTAGATTTTGTTTTAACACTACTTTTTTTTTTTACATATATTTTCCTACCTTTCCTGTTGTATCTATTTTAAACTTTTATCACTGTCCCTTTGTACCTGTTCCTTGCATGTGCGTGTGTGTACTCACCTATTTGTGATGACAGGGGTCGAGTCGCAGCTCCTGGCCCCGCAGTTCCTGTGTGTACTTGTGTGTGTGATTTACAACATTAGGCCTACATATCTACTATTCCTAACTTTAAATTTCCAGAATGATCGTCTAGTAACACTACTCATAAAATCTATTCTTAAATCTCTACCCCAGCCACCAGCTTCACCTCCACGAGGACCATTTATTTACACAAACCAGTCATTTTCCCAACTCTGTGCTTTTCTCTTTCCTTGCCTCTTGCTTTCCTGGCAGCAGCACCAACACCACCAGCAGCAGCACCATCAAGAGCAGCAGCAGCACCATCAAGAGGAGCACCAGCAGCACCATCAAGAGGAGCACCAGCAGCACCATCAAGAGCAGCACCAGCAGCACCATCAAGAGGAGCACCAGCAGCACCATCAAGAGGAGCACCAGCAGCACCATCAAGAGCAGCAGCAGCACCATCAAGAGGAGCACCAGCAGCAGCATTGGGAGTAATGCAAGGCGGGCGTGGGAACCTTACCGGTCTCTGCCCCACAAGGTGAGAAAATACGCACGATAAAAACTAGAGCGACTAGCACCAGCAGTTACAACTATATTAGTGAGTGTTGGTGACACATCACTTCCGTGTTAGTGAGTGCTGGTTACAGTGTTGTGGAACTGTCAACTGTTATGGTGTTGTGGAACTGTCAAGTGTCACGGTGCTGTAATACTATATAGCAACAGAAGCATCAAGGGTCAGTACTGTGACCTAACACACACTGTCAGAGCGAGCGGTAGCAACAGAAACATCAAGGTCAACAGTTTAAATATTTAAAAAGTCACTAGAGGCATTTATGTACCGGCTTAACTTATGGTAGTTTATATTCAAGACCAGAGGACCTTAGAGACGGCCGAGTCTTTATGCACTAAGCTGAACGTGTTAGGATATCCTCTTTGAATATTTATATTATCACGCTTGACAGCTGATCACTATCAAATGTTTTACGGCTTTAGCTGTATCCTGTGCTCTACTTTTATCCTGTGCTTTACCTGTGATCGGTTTTGGGGGTTCCTCTAGCCCTTGCAGTTACTTCAAATCTGGAATGTGAATACCATAGACTAATGTGTCTATCACTGGTATTACTGAGTGGCATGTAAATAAGACACAATATGTGGTTTATCAACTGATAAAAGTCCCTGGTGAGCGAAAAGTCTTCTCACTAAAATGGCATAAACTACATACAGTGTCTTAACATTT
Organism: Cherax destructor; assembly: GCA_009830355.1. Lineage (NCBI taxonomy): Eukaryota > Metazoa > Arthropoda > Malacostraca > Decapoda > Parastacidae > Cherax > Cherax destructor. The sequence continues at coordinate 228,598 of WNWK01000321.1, forward strand.
TAGATTAGGGGTCTCCAACCGCGGGCCGCATGTGGCCCTTCTAGGAAATGGATGCGGCCCTCACGTGAAATTATAAATTCACTTTTATGTAGGTTCCCCACTGCACAGTGTCAACAAGACCGTGCTGTCCTCATCACACGTTTGACCATCAATGTGGCCCACGTGTGTAGGAAGGTTGTGGCCCACGTGTGTAGGAAGGTTGTGGCCCACGTGTGTAGGAAGGTTGTGGCCCACGTGTGTAGGAAGGTTGTGGCCCACGTGTGTAGGAAGGTTGTGGCCCACGTGTGTAGGAAGGTTGTGGCCCACGTCATATCTAGAGAAACCATTACTGGTTATTATGGCTATTATAATCCAGAGGTACACACACTTAGGAAAAAGGACAACTTCAGCGACAAAGTGCTGTGTTATCCTAAGCTAACACAGGTGAGACACTAGACGATAACACAGGTGATAAACTAGACGCTAACACAGGTGATAAACTAGACGCACGTGCTACACCTGAGTCTCAATTTGAAGACGTGTCGCCTGAGTCTCTATTTGAAGACGTGTCGCCTGAGTCTGTATTTGAAGACGTGTCGCCTGAGTCTCTATTTGACGACGTGTCGCCAATCAGCGGCTTTTTCAGTTCAATAAAAAGATTATATAAGAAGACAGGAGCAGATGAATTAATCACTCCTTGAGCCTAGAAGCAGGTGTTCACTAACTAAGTTTTAGGTGTTGCACATGTGTTTAATTCCTCATCTTGGCACAACTGGTGATAACTAGTGGCAGAACAACTATGTGAGTGGCAGTGCAGTAATGCCAGTATTAAAATAGAAACGATACTAATTTAGCAGAGGTCAATTCAGTTCTAACTCTCCAGAAAATTTCCTGATACTTTTCAATTTATGGAATATTTTTCCTGTTCTTCCATTCAGTTCCATCTCTTGTAAATTTCCTGCTATTTTTCAATATGGAAAAGCATATTTTTTTTTATTATTCTACACGCCACAGTAGCCGGAGGAAGTAGAAGGTAGGGAGAGAACCTCTGCTTTTCTATCCTTGTCTAAGGCACACAGATAATACACAATAATCCTTAATCTAGATATAAGTAGACAGCTCCTCCCAGAAGACAGCCCTGGTGTCGAGTTACAAGTCTTCTGCCAACTGTCTTTCCCATGTACTTCCATGTTCATCTTAGGAGAGTCAAGATAAGCACATTTAGTATGTTCCCAAGTGAAAGTGCCACTTCAGACTTTAGTGAGATCAGAGAGTCACTGCACGAGGCCTACTGAGCCACGCAGTACACGTAGTACTGCCCGAGGCCTACTGAGCCACGCAGTACATGTAGCACTGCACGAGGCCTACTGAGCCACGCAGTACACGTAGTACTGCCCGAGGCTACTGAGCCACGCAGTACATGTAGCACTGCACGAGGCCTACTGAGCCACGCAGTACATGTAACACTGCACGAGGCCTACTGAGCCACGCAGTACATGTAACACTGCACGAGGCCTACTGAGCCACGCAGTACATGTAGCACTGCACGAGGCCTACTGAGCCACGCAGTACATGTAGCACTGCACAAGGACTACTGAGCCACGCAGTACATGTAGCACTGCACGAGACCTACTGAGCCACGCAGTACATGTAGCACTGCACGAGACCTACTGAGCCACGCAGTACATGTAGCACTGCACGAGGCCTACTGAGCCACGCAGTACATGTAGCACTGCACGAGGCCTACTGAGCCACGCAGTACATGTAGCACTGCACGAGGCCTACTGAGCCACGCAGTACATGTAGCACTGCACGAGGCCTACTGAGCCACGCAGTACATGTAGCACTGCACGAGACCTACTGAGCCACGCAGTACATGTAGCACTGCACGAGGCCTACTGAGCCACGCAGTACATGTAGCACTGCACGAGGCCTACTGAGCCACGCAGTACATGTAACACTACACGAGACCTACTGAGCCACGCAGTACATGTAACACTGCACGAGGCCTCTGAGCCACGCAGTACATGTAGACCTGCACGGCCTACTGAACCACGCAGTACATGTAGCACTGCACGAGGCCTACTGAGCCACGCAGTACATGTAGCACTGCACGAGGCCTACTGAGCCACGCAGTACATGTAGCACTGCACGAGACCTACTGAGCCACGCAGTACATGTAACACTGCACGAGGCCTACTGAGCCACGCAGTACATGTAGCACTGCACGAGGCCTACTGAGCCACGCAGTACATGTAACACTGCACGAGGCCTACTGAGCCACGCAGTACATGTAACACTGCACGAGGCCTACTGAGCCACGCAGTACATGTAACACTGCACGAGGCCTACTGAGCCACGCAGTACATGTAACACTGCACGAGGCCTACTGAGCCACGCAGTACATGTAGCACTGCACGAGGACTACTGAACCACGCAGTACATGTAACACTGCACGTGGCCTACTGAGCCACGCAGTAATGCACTGCAGAGGACTACTGACCACGCAGCATAACACGAGGCCTACTGAGCCACGCAGTACATGTAACACTGCAAGAGGACCTACTGAGCCACGCAGTACATGTAGCACTGCACGAGACCTACTGAGCCACGCAGTACATGTAACACTGCACGAGGCCTACTGAGCCACGCAGTACATGTAACACTGCACGAGGCCTACTGAGCCACGCAGTACATGTAACACTGGAGTAATAATGCATCAAATAAATTAGCCAGTTGAGCTGAAGTGATCATTGTTCTCAATTTATAAAGCATAAAACTTTGAGGTGTCACCTCACTTAAAAACATATAATATGTGATGCTCCTGATTCTTCTTCCTGTACATGTAACACTGCACACTGTGTGTGTGTGTGTGTGTGTGTGTGTGTGTGTGTGTGTGTGTGTGTGTGTGTGTGTGTGTGTGTGTGTAAAAATCAGCTTTCCCCACTATGCATGGGAGTGGCCCAAACTTGAAACCCCTCTCCCTACATGTATGGTAAATCACGTCTCACTCATATACTCCCTCCAACCTGTCATTTTTTGTTTTGTAATATGGCTATATGATTTACAAAGACTTCAAGTTTAACTTATAGCAACCAGAACGTGCAATATCCTTATATACCGAGAGTATTATCATATATAAACAATCTACTTGTAGCAGTTACATTAGGCTGGTTAGACTTAGGATAATTTGTTCAGTAGACCAAGAGACCGCCCCAATTTAGCATAATAGATTCAAGTAAACCATAACTTATATATAAGTATTATTATTATTATAATCAAAACTAAGCTTTATACCTACTTATATAAAAAATACAGTGTGAGAGTAAGATAGTGTGTGTTCGCGTGGCTAGTTAAATGACAACTTAAATTATATCTATGATAAGAGGTGACAGGCTGCCTCCCTCTGGTAGAACGCTAGGCCGCCTGCCTGCCTGACTGCTTACCTACCTGCCCTGCCTACCGTCCTGCCTGACTGCTTAAAACCAACATTATTTACATCCATGTTATAGATCATTCTGTGCAATAAGTGGTGGAGGCTCGATCCTTCGTCCGCTTCCCACAGCCGTTTCTACATTCCTAAATTGTCCTGATAAACAAACAGATTATTACGATCCTGGAAATGCCAAACCCTTTGGGGGTTATACAGCACCTGGGGAATGAGAAGTAATCAGGTTTGTTCCAAGGGGGAAGAAGAGAATCTAAAATTCCCTGGATCAAAGAGGCCTTCACTATCATCAAAAGACCTTCTCCTGGCAGCCATCTTAAAAGAACAAAGCAGGAGAGTGAAGCGCACCTCTCACCCCCGGCTCAACGGCCGCCGCGGTGATAAATATCGACCCGAGACTACACTAAATCCTCCCAAAGTGTTGGACAATAAATAACCATCTAGGGCGTCTGTGTTTGTGGCCTTTAATTATTTACTGATGCGCTGTATTCTTGGCTGTATCTCCTCCTTAGCTCGTCTAAATATTATCACTGCCCTAAGTGCAATAATCCCACAGACATGTTTACGTCTTCACATTGAGATTTAAGAAAAAAGTTGATTCATGCTTACACTTATAATAACTATTTAAGCTAAATAATCACAGTGGCAATCTTGCGCGCTCGCGCACATAAACACATACACCCACACAAATACACACACACACACACACACACACACACACAACTGACACTTTCACACGTTCCTTACAGTACCTTCTAGATCAATGCCACACTGCTAATCAAACTGTGTAAGGGTAAGTAAGGAACCCATACACTTACGGGATCATTACAGGGAACGCATTGGAATCTCATCAGCCTTGGCTTGGTCCCAGCCACACGCGTCTTACCTGCAAGGCAACACAAACCTGTTAGAAGCCTTCATGAACAAGTGCCTCGTTAGTTAGACTGCGAGTGCTACGTAGGTCTGGACGGCGCTCCCATCCCTTCAGTGAGTGATGGTAGTGTTCACACTGACCCTCTTCCTCTGAGTTTCTACCATTCTGCTTACCTAGTGTAACATTGCAGCTCTGACGAAGTACAGGTTGCACTTCGAAAGGCCTAGGGTTTGATACACACAGACATGAGGAGACATGATAATATATAAAATACTGAGAGGAATTGGCAAGGTGGACAGAGACAAGATGTTCCAGAGATGGAACACACCAACAAGGGGTCACAACTGGAAGTTGAAGACTCAGATGAATCAGGGGTGTTAGGAAGTATTTCTTCAGTCACAGAGTTGTCAGGAAGTGGAAGAGTCTGGAGAGTGATGTAGTGAAGGCAGGATCCATACATAGCTTTAAGAAGAGGTATGATTAAAGTTCATGGAACAGGGAGAGAGTAAACCTAGTAGTGACCAGTGAAGGGGGGGTCAGGAGCTATGAATCGACCCCTGCAACCACAATTAGGCGAGTACACACACACATACTAGTATGTGTGCGTGTGTGTGTGTGTGTGTGTGTGAGAGAGAGAGAGAGAGAGAAGAGAGAGAGAGAGAGAGAGAGAGAGAGAGAGAGAGAGAGAGAGAGAGAGAGAGAGAGATAATAAAGAATAATGTGTCAAGACTGAATGAGGAATTTCCTCATATATTAATGGAACTAAAACAAAAAAATGATCAGGGTAAAAATACTTGTACAAGGAGATAAATAGAGAGAGATCAACACTGAGATAGATAAAATCTCCTTTGAGACGACTGGATGTACAAGTACGTGGCCACCGAAATTTATATTTGATACTAGGATCAATTATGATCTAGAATGTTAAACGCAATACATGTTTTTTTATCAGCTGGTGCTTAAAATAACATACAATATGCAATAAGATTTAATTTGTGCCGAGGCTAAATGTAAACAAGGTATTACATTATAGAAGAGAGACTTTTATGTAAATTTATAACACTAATTTACATTACTGCAAAAGTAAGGAGTATAATGGTGTTAAAAGAAACTAGGTGCTTAATAAATTATGAAGCATTATAGCGAGGAAATTAGTATTATTATAATCAAATAGATATAGCGAGGAAAGAGCTTGAAATCAGTACAGAAACGACCTTAGGTCAGACTGTGCAGCAGCCACCATTAAGCCAACTGAGAGGGCCCTCAGCCAGATGGCTTGGTCTGAAATCAAGCCATCAGTCAGGTGGCTAGGTCCGAGATCGGGCCGTGGGTTCGATGATTCCTGAATCATTAACAGTTATTCAACAGGCAACAAACAACTGGTTCCCACTTTGTTTAAAGTATCAGTCTTAATTAAGATAACTGGCAAGTTAGCGAAGAACAACAGAAAGGCTTGCGACTTTACACAGTTAAAATAACCCCCTCACTAAAATGTAAACATGTAGCTAGTTTACCATATAAGGTGCGCCAGAGACTAGACACAGCGCACACAACTTCTACTACTTAACCGTTGAGCTGTAATAAACGCCACGGCTGGTTGATGGCCCTTCATAACCGTGTAGGAACGTTCAAGTGTCCATCTAACAGATTCACTTAAAAGGTCCAACTTTATAAACCTGCATTATAAAGTTGATGGTGGATATTTTAAAGCCACGCACCACACGAGGCTCTAACACGCCTACTTGGTAACCACTCCTGTCTCCCTGTGGGCCATTGGATAAAATCCTTTACATTAGTAGGAAATTATAAACTTAAATACCAAAATGACTGACTAAAAATAGCCCATTATGGATGAAGGCCTTAAACAGCGTAAGTCTTTATTCTAATAATGTTTCGATCAAGGAATGCTCTCCTTTAGCGAAACGTCGCTATAATAAAGCCTTGTAGCCTATCATATGTTTGACATCTACTTGTCGACACTACCTTTTCTAGCTAAACTATGGTAGGTGAATTATACGAATACGCTACAGTGTGAGAAAGTGTTACATATAAGCCATAATGTTCATCGCTGAGAATGATAGTCCAAACATTGTGATTCACACAAAACATTAAAATAATAGAAGCAGCGCGTGTTTGAGAGGCTTCCAGTGCCGACCACCACACCAGCAGTGTGAGGAACTTGGATTCACGACCACCACACCAGCAGTGTGAAGAGCTTGGATTCACGACCACCACACCAGCAGTGTGAAGAGCTTGGATTCACGACCACCACTCCAGCAGTGTAGAGAGCTTGGATTCACGACCACCACACCAGCAGTGTAGAGAGCTTGGATTCACGACCACCACACCAGCAGAATACAGTTCTCCAAACGCTTGTTCCTTAGAGACCACACTGTACCAGCTTTACTATTATCAGTGATGCTCAATAGTTTGTGCCGCATCACAGCGACTGCAAGTGCTACGGAGTGTGGGACAAAAGTGGATTATTTTCCGAGAACCGAAACTCAAAGAGTAAACAGTAAGGGTAGAGCAGTGCACACTAGTATTGGTTGGAGGTAATTGTGGTAGGAGGAATTAATAGAAAGAGGTGAAAGTTGGGCGAAAAGGAGGCCGAAAAAGAGAAAACAGAAACATTCTTAACCTGAACAATGTTTCCCCCCACTAATGAACTGGACACTGGAATATTTATACTGGCATATAAATCCCAGACGAGCGATAAATCTTCGTGTAACTTGTCAGAGAAGCTGGGAAGGTGTCCAAGAATGACTCAACTCTCATGATAAGCTTCTGTACAAACTTACTTCAGAATAAAAGACATTTTTTTTTATTTGGATGTGATGTAGGCGGCGACAAGGCGGACACTGTGACCTCAAGATGTGACCTCACGCTGTGACCTCAAGATGTGACCTCACGCTGTGACCTCACGTCTTGTGTGCTTTAAAATACGTGTCAGAGGTCCACCCTCCTTAACAGATTACAGAACGAGGAGAAACGCGTCAACAGGAAAAAAAGGGCTGGACTGTTGTAAGGTTGGGCGAAGGTATGATCGAGGGTCGGCTCATCATGGATGTGACACTTGTGCAGCATGTGACAACATGCAATGAAGTGTCTGTATACAAAGATAAGTTGCAATAAGCTTTGAATTTCGTGTGCACTCTTATCGCTGAAATAAGAAGATAGTGAGAAAAAAAAGAGTATAAAGAAAAGACATATTGCAGACAAAGATTTTATTGGGGAACGTTTCGCTGTATAAAGTCATGATTTGATAAATATCTACGTACAGCGAAACGTCGTCCCAATAAAATCTTGTTCTGTAACCTGTGTGTTAGATTTATTTGCATCTAAGACTATGGCAAATATAACAACCCTGTAAGAACAGGGTGACAGTGGATTGAGGTCAACACAGAAATAGGTCGGGTGAGAAGAACGTTGTTGACAGAGGATGGCTGACAGTAAACTTGCTTGAGAGATACAAGCCAGGGTACAAGTTTCATGAACATTAATGTGACGAGGTTATCGTTTTTCCTGTGTGAGATGGCAACGAGGTCAGAGTTTATAGGGGAAGCAATGTTGAGTTACTTGATAGAGAGGTATCTGTAAACGGGTTCAAGAGCGAGTGGAAAGATTCCTGTGAAGATTATAGTTAGCTTCCAGAATATAAGAGTTGGTGAATTTTTTGCTTTTAACAGATAATTGATACGTAACAGTAGAGCCAGAGTAAAATTAATGATGAGCCAAAGAGAAGTTTATCTGAATCTGATAATTCCATATTTACCAAATACTACTGGGATCTAATACCTTCTTTAAAACGCTTCTGGGATCCAATACCTTCTTCAACGTAAGGTTAATTTTCGCTCTCCTACTATATATATATATGTCGTGCCGAATAGGTAAAACTGGTCAATTAGCAAGAACTCATTTAAAATAAAGTTCTTTCTAAATTTTCTTTTATACGCTTAAAACTATATATATTTCATTTATGTTAATGTAAAAATTAATAATTTTGTACCAAAAGAAGCTTAGAAAACTTACCTAACCTTATTATAACAAGCGCAATTTAATTTAATCTAAACCAACTAAATATATTTTAGATAAGTTTACAATAATTTAATAATAAACAAACACAATAAAATATTTTTTTCGTTAGGTTCAGAATGATTTTTGCGAAATTATTGCATACACAAATTTTCGCTTGTCTTATGTGGCAAGAAGAGGGTTGCTGTTTAAGCCAAAATCGCAAGTTTTACCTATTCGGCACGACATATATATATATATATATATATATATATATATATATATATATATATATATATATATACACACACAAATATTTCGTGAATACAGACAAGTAAGAGGGTGTCTCGTGAATAGTGGACGAAAAGTCCAACTTCCACTACTACCACTAAATGACCCACATGGGTTTATCGCTTCATAAAAATATATACCCACTCTCCCGTTCTCTAGCCCGTTGATGACAACTATTCTGAAAACTTTCAGAGAGCAATCAGCGCGAACCTTGCAAATTATACTTGTAAATGTTAATATATAAGGACGCGACATACATCAACATTATTTGCCAGTGATATCAAAAGAATACATTAATACAAAACCGGTTTAAATCAACAGGTGCTCGCTGCACTGCGAGTGTCGCTCCTCTTTCCACGACTTAGGTATCCACACCACCCCTAATTTCTTCCACAGCCACAGAAAACAGCATTCCAGTCTCCGAAAATATGCTTATTACTACCACAAATACTCTGAGAGGATACATTATTATTATTATTATTATTATTATTATTATTATTATTATTATTATTATTATTATTATTATTATTATTATTATTATTATCATCATCATGGGGAGCGCTAAGCCCATAGGGATTTTACTTGAGAGGACACAGACAACCGTATCTGTATCTAATCAATTCTTTCAAAATAAGAGTTCAATACATGAGGTAGATCAAATGCTGCTGAAGAGGATGGAGAGAAGGATCGTAACCCTTGTTTAGCGAGGCTGGAAACTTACCCTTGTGACAAAACTTACAATTACTGCTACGATAAGGAGAGTGAAGGCTGTGAGCGGAGGCACAGTGAAGCAGAACTGCCTCACAGCCTACGAGAGTGTTGGCTTTAACTATTCAACTATGTTAAAGTTAAAATAACCAACCTATATATACTGCTTTTTTGTAATTCTGTAGGTGGCTTATGTCGTTCAGAAAGTGACGCATTTATGAATGAAATAGCGGACGTTTTGCTGAGTTCTACCCTCGCAGGCCGGCCTGAGGCAGGGCTTCCTTGATAACCTGGTCAACCACGTCCTTGTTGCTAGTGGTCCGCTGGCCCGCATGGCCATCACAACTTGGCTTATCGGACACTTTCAGCAGGGAGTGATCCAGTTTCCTCTTGAAAAAAAAATGCACCTTTGTTCTGGCAACAGTTTTTATATCTACTGGTAACACGTTGAATTTGACCTCACTGTATCTCAGGCAGCAACACCTCCCTATGTCGTGTCTTGTGTAAACCTCAATTTCTCATCTTGCATCTCACTGTTAAAGTTGTGCTCTCCACGAGCTTTCTCAAGCTGTTACAAACAATACTAGGACACACAGGACACACTAGGACACCAACAATATGTTAGGTAAAAGAACACAAGTGTAACTAACACGATATTTTATTGTGGCAACTTTTCGCTTTACAGGAGCTTTGCCAAGCCGTTACAAACAATACAGGGAGGGGACACAGGGCATTTATACCCTGTGTGGGTTGTGTACATTTCTTTATTATTAGAAATCATATCCAAATTTAAGATACTGTGAGTTCTTATATCCAAAGAATTTTATATATACTTATGCCACCGAGCAAGAAACTAATGAGAAGGACTTAGGGATGATAATGGCAAAGGATCTCACCTTCAAGGATAACAGCAGTGTCATTATCACAACCCGCGAGGAAAATGATAGGATGGATAATGAGAACCTTCAAAACACGGTATGCCAAGTCAATGATGATCCTCTCTAGGCTGGAATACTGCCGTATACTAACAGCCTCTCATAAGGCAGGCAAAACTGCAGACCTGGAGAATGTTCAGAGAACCTTCCATGTACATATAAGTACAGTCAAGAACCTTAATTACTGGGAAAGCTGGAAGTTCCTTGACCTGTACCCCCTGGAACGCAGAGAAAAATTCTAGAAAATCCTGGAGGGTTAGTTTTAGTTAATTTACAGTGGGTTAATTTGAATTGACAATGGGTTAGTTTTAATTTACAAATGGGTTAATTTTAGTTCACGAAAATCTAGCCCAATGATATTAACGTAAAATACATTAGTAAGTGGGTTATAGGTCAGAGTCTGAAAGCCAACCTATGTTGCTCTTGTCCACGTTATCTAGCTCGTATACAAGCACACGTTTACCCTACGAAGAGATGAGGATTAAGGAGTCGCATCAGTCAATTCAATAAAGCAGAAATTAACACAACACATGAATTGAGTATTATGGTGGCATTAGGAGGGCGGGAGAGGAAGAGAGAGGCGCTGACACTATCTTGCAGTTTACAACTGCAGTATTCTGCCTCGTAACCATAATGATGGTCAATATTTGACATGTTTTTCAGTCCCTGGAGGCAACAATGTTATACAGAAACCTCTTTGCAGACCCATTAAGCCGCATTTGCCATGTACACGTACGCTTGCTGGAGAGACTCACCCTGTACACACACAAGTTCGTTTTATGGCCAATCTTACAACACAAAATAGTGGAAGTGTGTTTTGAATTTGCTTACTATATATGCCAGCATGATGATGCGCGCTGCAGCCGCTATTGATGACAATGGGGAGACAAATCTGCTGTCATGCTTAAATCTTCAATGCGCAGAGATATAAAAACTGCACGTTTGAAAATTGGATGTTTACCTGGATACTGTGGCATTAGCCAGAAACGTTGACAGTCTTAAAAGTGAGCAAGATATGTTTAGGTGGCTGTACGGTATTCCCGTACGGGATGGCCCAATTCAGCGCCAGATAATTCAGAGCCACCATAGTTTCAAGACTCGTATTAATAAAATATGGAACCAAAGCATCACTTTATCTAATAAAAGTAATTAGGTTAGGACAGATTAGGTTAGGCTTTTAGTGAAGACATAAATGACCAGGACGTGAACGAAACAGATAGTCTGGCGCCGAAATAGCCTGGCGCTGAAATGGCGGCCCCCGTATACCCTAAACCCAGCGCCTTTCTAAGCCAATGCACGCAAAAGGAATAGTACAGAATGAAGCATAAATTCTAAGGCTGGTTAATATCACCATTAAAATTTTGAAGTTAATCAGAAGAGTCATTCACAAATTCTCGCAAGTAAATATCCCAGTGTCTTCAATACAAATGTCAAATTGGCTCTTGCACATCCGAAAACCAATTTGAATTTTCCACTAACACAAACTAGCTTTGAAATTTTAAAGCCAAGCATAATAGGTAGTCTCTAATTTGCTATATCACACCGACCAATATTCCAAAATACAGCCACAAATGAAGTCTGAAGCCACTCAGAATCTGTATTCTCAAGACATCGGCTTGAGAAGGTCGTAGTCGTGGGGTCTTGGAAACCTTTGACAGCTTGAGGTCGTGGGGTCTTGGAAACCCGTGACAGCTTGAGAAGGTCGTGGGGTCTTGGACCCCTCTGGCAGATTGAGAAGGTCGTGAGGACGTGGTACAATCTTCAGCAGTCCCCACAGCCAAGAGGGAGGGACGAGCAGTGGCTGGTCTTGAGACCGTTTAGTCAACGCTACGTCACCACACTGACAATTCCTACAGGTCGTACCAATTGCCTTATTCCTCACAGGGGCTTCAACTGCATTCTTTCCTCTGGTTTTTAATCTCCATCCTGGCTTGCTGTCAGTCTCCACCCTGATATGCTGTCACTCTTCACCCTGGCTTACTATCAGTCTTCACCCAGCCTTGCTGTCAGTCTTCACCCAGCCTTGCTGTCAGTCTTCACCCTGGCTTACTATCAGTCTTCACCCAGCCTTGCTGTCAATCTTCACCCAGGCTTGCTGTCAGTCTTCACCCTGGCATACAATCTCTGACATACATCGCTACTCCACCACCCTTCCTGTTGACCCTATCAGTGTGGAATAATTTATAGCCTTGTATATGGCATTCAGAAGACATTTCTCTATCTTTCAGATTGAGCCAGGTCTCTGTTATAGCAATAATATCTATGCTTCCTGCACTTGCAATTAATCTTAGCTCATCTAGTATGCCCTGGCTTACTATCAGTCTTCACCCAGGCTTGCTGTCAGTCTTTACCCTGGTTTGCTGTCAGTCTCCACCCTAGGTTGCTGTCAGTCTTCATCCAAGTTTCCAGGAATCACTATGAAATATGTAACACTGTGAAAAAGAAAAAGATTAAATACAGAAAGAAAGTGTAAAAGAATATACAGAAGAAAAGGGTTACCGAATTGTTTAAAAACATGAATATGTCAGAGGGAAGATAATCTTTACCGAGAGATCAAAGAAAATCTTAAGCTGTCGTACCAGACAGGAGCATAAACGAAAGAAAAGCCATCAAGGATCTTGCCAGAAACCCCAAAGATTTCTACACATACAAAATTCAAGTTAAGAACTACCTGTAGAATTTGACCATTAATCACAGGACGTTCGTACACCGAAAAAAATAAAGAAATGAGTAAAATTTGAAAAGGTCAATGTGAATAAAAAATCCGTTAAAAGAAAGTAGGGTGGAGAATGCAGATTTTTCCTTTATCCCTGAAAGTCACTCAGATCATATAACTGACATAAACATTAATTCTGCAGAATTCGAAAAAACAGAGATAGAAAACAGGCCCACTCAACCAGCACCTGGAACGGATTCGTGAATTCTTTATTTATTAAGAAGTGCAAAATGTCACTAGCACGGGACACTCCGTACCCTTGAAGAAAGGTGAAATTCCAGAGGCATAAAGAAGGCAGTAGAGCGCTAGCCGCCACCAACCCTAACATCACACAATATAAACGTTCTGGAAAAGAGTGACGAGACGAAAAATTACAAATCTTCTTAACCACAACACAAATCAACATGAATATAGAGCTGGAAATCATGATTATCACAACTACTAGAACACTAGGACAGAATTATGGAAGAAAATCAAAACGCAGATGTGGTGGTGTTCACGGATTTCATAAAGTCATTTGACAAAATTGATCATGGGGTGATTACGCACAAAATGAGTATGAGGTATAACGAGGAAAGTAGGCAAATAGATGGATCGTAGGAGATAGAGATGCGCGATACAGTTACCGTATCGCGCAGAAGGTGCTTGATGGCCTAGTCCCAAATCTGCACACTGCCGTAACAATATACCGGAGTGAGAGATATGGGAGAATGTGTACAATAAACTCAATGAAAGGTAGGAGCAGCGTAAGCACAAGAACATAACACTGTATCAGCATCAGTGGTCCCAGACTATTTAACATATCATAAGATATCAGAAACACTGATGGAACAAGTGAAAAAGTAGTCATGGAAAAAACCGACAATTTCCTCCGCCCAGTTTCGGATCAACCAGGCTGTGATGAATATGTGGGTCAGAAGGCCGCCAGCAGCAACAGCCTGGTTGACCAGGCAAGCACCTACCTACCTGGAGTCTACCTGGAGGGCATTCCGGGGATCAACGTCCCCGCGGCCCGGTCTATGACCAGGCCTCCAGGTGGATCAGGGCCTGATCAACGAGGCTGTTACTACTGGCTGCACGTAGTCCAACGTAGACCACAGCCCGGCTGATCTGGCACTGACTTTAGGTTATCAGTCCAGCTCCCTCTTGAAGACAACCAGGGGTCTACTGGTAATGCTCCTTATGGCTGGTGGGAGGCTGTTGAACAGTCTTGGGGCCCGGACACTTATTGTGTTTTCTCTTAGTGTACCAGTGGCGCCCCAACTTTTCACTGGGGGTATGTTGCATTGCCTGCCAAGTCTTTTGCTTTCGTATGGAGTGATTTTTGTGTGCATATTAGGGACCAGTCCCTCCAGAATCTTCCAGGTGTAGATTATGATACATCTCTCTGTCCTGCGCTCCAGTGAATATAAGTCTAGTGCTTCCAGACGTTCCCAGTAGTTAAGGTGTTTGATGGAACTTGTACGTGCAGAAAAGGTTCTCTGCAATTTCACCTGCCTTGAATGGAGATGTTAATGTACAGCAGTATTCTAGCCTTGAGAGAAAAAGTTATTTAAAAAGGATCATCATTGGCTTAGCATCTCTTGACTTGAATGTTCTCATTATCCATCCTATCAGTTTCCTCGCAGTTGTGATAGTGGCATTGTTGTGGTCCTTGAAGGTGAGGTCTTCGGGCATTACCACACCCAGGTCCTTCACATTACTTTTCCGCTCTATTGTGTGATTAGAATTTATAGTATACTCAGTCCTAGCTATTATTTCCTCCAGTTTTCCATAACGGAGTAGTTGGAATTTGTCTTCATTGAACATCATATTGTTCTCTGTTGCCCATTGGAAAACTTGGTTTATATCTTCCTGGAGATTTGGCGTGTCTTCAATGGATGACACTCTCATGCAGATCCTAGTATCATCTGCAAAGGATGATACAGTGCTATGGTTTACATCTCTGTCTATGTCTGATATGAGAATGAGGAACAGGATAGGTGCGAGTACTGTGCCTTGTGGGACAGAGCTCTTCACTATGGCAGCTTCCGATTTAACTCTGTTTACCACTACTCTTTGTGTTCGATTGGTTAGAAAGTTGAAGATCTATCTGCCTACTTTGCCAGTTATCCCTTTAGCACGCATTTTGTGTGCTATTACACCATGATCGCACTTGTCATATTCTTTTGCAAAATCTGTGTATACTACATCTGCATTCTGCTTGTTTTCCAGAGCATCTAAGACCATATCATAGTGGTCTAGCAGTTGCAAGAGGCAGGAGCGACCTGCTCTGAAACCATGTTGCACAAGACAAACCTGGTCCGGGAAAGGGCTGCGGGAGTAGAAAACACTATCGAAGATCATAAAAGGTATATCAAGGCTTCAACTTGGTTTCCAAGCTTCAATTGCGCTTCCAGGCTTCAGCCTGGTCACCATCGTGGGTGCAGGAAGGCTGACGCAGCGTCCTTCAGGAAATAAGGTGATGATACTCGAGCGGACATGAGCCTGGTGGTCAACAATAACCTACGCGCACCCACACTATATCAAACTAGATTCGTATTATTTACATTTAGACCAAAATTTTAAATAATATCACTTTGTGTGCTCGACTGACGTCAACGAAATCATCGGTAACTTTTACCGACTTTTCATTTGAGTTTAGTAAACAGACACAACTCCTCCACAGGTTCCTAAGTTCCTTACTCATATAAGAATTCTAACCTACGTATGGCAGAAGGCACCATACTAGTTGTGTCTCTGGACATAAACTTTAATTACGTTAGGTTTGGTTGGATTATCATTAATTCTTTTTAAGTAATTTAGGGATAAGTATCGCCAATGGAACAGCAGATAATACGTTGAAAATCACATTACCGATTCTATAAGTGCGCGTGTAACTTATGTGAGGATGAAATGTCTGAATATTACATCATTTCCCTTATGAATGCATATAAGCACTAATAACTGCTTATAATAAGTGAGAAACTAACTCATCTAACAATGGACTCAGTGAACGGTCGCATTTCTTAATGAATTCAGAAAAAATTGAGAAGAAAAGATGGCGCCGCGTTTGACGTTGAGAGACAAGAGAAAGATAAACACCAGGACGGTACGTGAGGCCACTCCACCACCCCACACTCCACCACCCCACACTCCACCACCCCACACTCCACCACCCCACACTCCACCACCCCACACTCCACCACCCCACACTCCACCACCCCACACTCCACCACCCCACACTCCACCACCCCACACTCCACCACCCCACACTCCACCACCTCACTCCACCACCCCACTCCACCACCACCTCACACTCACCACCATCCACACCCACACCCCCTCCACCACCCCACACTCCCCACCCACTCCACCACCCCACTCCACCACCCCACACTCCACCATCCACACTCCACCACCCACACTCCACACTCCACCACCCCACCCCACACTCCACCACCCACACTCCACCACCATCCACACCTCCACCACCCACTCCACCACCCACTCCACCATCCCCACTCCACCACCTCCCACCACCCCACACTCCACCACCCCACCACCCTCCACCCACCTCCACCTCCACACCCCCACCCACTCACCCCACACTCCACCACCCCCACCTCCCCATCCACCCACACCACTCCACACTCCACCACCCACACCCACCACCATCCCACACTCCACCACCCCACTCCACCACCCCACACTCCACCACCCACACTCCACCACTCCCACACTCCACCACCCACACTCCACCACCTCCACCACCCCCACACTCCACCACCCACACTCCACCATCCCACACTCCACACCACTCCCACCTCCACCACCCCACACTCCCACCACCCCACACTCCACCTCCACCATCCACACTCCACCACCCACACTCCACCACCCCACACTCCACCACCCACACTCCACCACCCACACTCCACCACCCCACACTCCACCACCCCACACTCCACCACCCACACTCCACCACCCACACTCCACCACCCACACTCCACCACCCACACTCCACCAACCACACTCCACCATCCCACACTCCACCACCCCACACTCCACCACCCACACTCCACCAACCCACACTCCACCAACCCACACTCCACCACCCAACACTCCACCACCCAACACTCCACCACCCAACACTCCACCACCCACACTCCACCATCCAACACTCCACCACCCACACTCCACCATCCAACACTCCACCAACCAACACTCCACCACCACACTCCCACCACCCCACCCCACACTCCACCCCATCCACCACCACTCCACCAACACACTCCACCCCACCCCACACTCCACCAACCCACACTCCACCACCCCACACTCCACCACCCCACTCCACCACCCACACTCCACCACCCCACACTCCACCAACCCACACTCCACCAACCCACACTCCACCAACCCACACTCCACCAACCCACACTCCACACCCACACTCCACCAACCCACACTCCACCACCTACTCTCAACACCACACCCACCAACCCACACCACCAACCCACACTCACACCAACCCCCTACTCTACACCCCCACCCACCCCACCACCACCCACCAACCACACTCCACCAACCCCCCCACACCTTCCTGTTTAAGTGTTAATTGCTATAAAGCACTACAAGCCTACATCTAGTTTTTTAAGTGTAATTTTAACAAACAGTTGTTTAACATTCCTTATAAATTTAGCTATCTTAACAATTAGCTGTTATCAATACTATTTTCTTACTATAGTGATAATTTGTCTCACAAATTATATATATATATATATATATATATATATATATATATATATATATATATATATATATGTAATATAGTGAGTCTGGTTACATATATAAATTAAATAAGTTTACTCTTACCTTCATAAATATTTTAAATTTATAATTTAAAACAGAATAAAAAATGCCACACTAAAATTGCCCCAGTCTGTTGTTGGCCACTCTCCACACTGTCTTTGCAATATTGTTGTTGGCCACTCTCCACACTGTCTTTGCAATATTGTTGTTGACCACTCTCCACACTGTCTTTGCAATATTGTTGTTGGCCACTCTCCACACTGTCTTTGCAATATTGTTGTCGGCCACTCTCCACACTGTCTTTGCAATATTGTTGTTGACCACTCTCCACACTGTCTTTGCAATATTGTTGTTGGCCACTCTCCACACTGTCTTTGCAATATTGTTGTTGGCCACTCTCCACACTGTCTTTGCAATATTGTTGTTGACCACTCTCCACACTGTCTTTGCAATATTGTTGTTGGCCACTCTCCACACTATCTTTGCAATATTGTTGTTGGCCACTCTCCACACTATCTTTGCAATATTGTTGTTGGCCACTCTCCACACTGTCTTTGCAATATTGTTGTTGACCATTCTCCACACTGTCTTTGCAATATTGACTTCTACCATTCTCTTTTATCTCCTCGTAAGATATTTCTCTGTGTTCTTCCCTCTACTTTTTCAACTGTGAAGTCTTTCTTAGTGTAAACAAGCCAGGTAGACTTAACTGTAGTGGCTGCCACTCCAGTGTGTTTAATTTGTCAGCACAGAGGACGAGTGATCCTCTAGATTAGTCTTGACTCTAGATGAGGTGAGGTGCCTTCAGGTCATTCCCTCTAGAACTACGTTGAATGGCAGCTTCCCTCTAGAACTGCGTTGAATGACAACCATTCTCTCTAGATCTACGTTGAACGACAACCATTCTCTCTAGACCTACGTTGAATGACAACCATTCTCTCTAGATCTACGTTGAATGACAACCATTCTCTCTAGATCTACGTTGAATGACAACCATTCTCTATAGATCTACGTTGAATGGCAACCATTCTCTCTAGATCTACGTTGAATGGCAACCATTCTCTCTAGATCTACGTTGAATGGCAACCATTTCCTCTAGAACTGCGTTGAATGGCAAAAATTCCCTCTAGAGCTGGACTGACTGACAACCAATTTCTCTAGTGCAGCGCTGAATTATTTCCAATACCTCTACAATAATGCTGGCTGACGCCCATGCCTTCCAGGTCTAGGGTCTAGGGAGACTACCTCTCTAGATTCTAGAACAAACGAATGACAGCTTGTAAACACCTCGAGGCATACCAACAGACTACTTAACAAAATTTAAAGAGACAATTCCTGAAATTTCTGATATCAGAAGACAAACAAGGTCTGACAAGCACAGTCTTCCCTTTCACTTGTGCAAATATGGAAGAGAGTACTTGTTAATCTGAACTTCTGCATGTCTGCTCTCGTAAGTTATACGTCTGTGTACACACGGAATCTCTGAGCTCTGTGGCAGAGAACTTGACTCACGGACGAAGGACACGGGGTCAGAGCTAGATAAAAAAGACGTACAGTTTTGCTAAGTTCTCGAGCGCTCTGAGGCGTTTTGTCATATTTGAGATTCTCTTACGATATTTAAATAACAGAATTAATGTTATATTTCTCAGAAACACACAGTTTATCATAATTTTACATCACACTTTCTTTCTAAAGTCAAATTTAAGAGGAAAATCTTTAATATTTCACATGGTTCATAACAAACGTTTATGGAAAGTCGTAGAGCCTCAACCCAAAATGACATGGTAAAACTCTACCCAGAGCGACACATCGTCTATAATAGTGATTTGCTCTGCATAGTGTCCTAGTACACTAGACGACAATACCTGTCGTTCCACACCCGAGACCAATAAGGAACGGGCAGAGACCACTGGGCAAGTCTCCTAACATCTGCTCCAGCTCATCTAGTATCTAGTTCATCCGTTGTGCGTCGTATCGTGGGGGAAACAGGACTAAATGGAAATAAGCTGCACTGGTTACCTTTATTGAGTTATCCTTGCTTACTAACCTTCCGGGATTAATAAAGTCGTCTTCCACTACAGTTAATTATACTAAGACAATATAGATGTAGCATCCAAGCACACGAACACACGATCGCCATTATGGACACTGAAGAATGACACTTGTACGACATTTGTGAATGTTTACTGAGGAAATGTTTCCTCAATACAGATTCCCACGTGTTGCACATGTGTCTAAATTATCAAAAATGTTTATGAGTGACATGATCCCAAGACACATTTCTCAACGATTTTCTTCCACTGTTATGAGACACCCAGCAAGTAATCATTATCTAAAACACTTGGAGTTTGCAGCCATCTCACCTGGCCGGGTGATGGTGATGCTGGCGACTCTCTGAAGGATGAGAGGGGAAGTCGGTCCTCGGAAGGAGGATCGAGCCTTCCTCTTTTCAATTAGATCAGAGTCTGCAGTTTCAACCTTGGACACGTGCTGTGGAATGTGTTGCGAGGTCAGGAGAGGGGTCGTTGAGACGTCAAGCAGAGAGGACGAGGACTGTTTTGTATTTATGCTCTGTACCACCCATACGGCTTTAGCGCTTGCTTTCTTAATGTACAATAATAATAATTTTTTACCCAATGCCAAAACTCCCACCAAAGGATCAAATTCCGCGGAGACCTAAATAATAACTACAACCAAGGGCGCTGTCCTCTGCTCCCTTCTCATCTGCTGTCCTCTGCTCCCTTCTCATCTGCTGTCCTCTGCTCCCTTCTCATCTGATGTCCTCTGCTCCCTTCTCATCTGCTGTCCTCTGCTCCCTTCTCACCTGATGTCCTCTGCTCCCTTCTCATCTGCTGTCCTCTGCTCCCTTCTCATCTGCTGTCCTCTGCTCCCTTCTCATCTGCTGTCCTCTGCTCCCTTCTCATCTGCTGTCCTCTGCTCCCTTCTCATCTGCTGTCCTCTGCTCCCTTCTCATCTGATGTCCTCTGCTCCCTTCTCATCTGATGTCCTCTGCTCCCTTCTCATCTGCTGTCCTCTGCTCCCTTCTCATCTGCTGTCCTCTGCTCCCTTCTCATCTGATGTCCTCTGCTCCCTTCTCATCTGATGTCCTCTGCTCCCTTCTCATCTGATGTCCTCTGCTCCCTTCTCATCTGATGTCCTCTGCTCCCTTCTCATCTGATGTCCTCTGCTCCCTTCTCATCTGCTGTCCTCTGCTCCCTTCTCATCTGCTGTCCTCTGCTTCCTTCTCATCTGATGTCCTCTGCTCCCTTCTCATCTGATGTCCTCTGCTCCCTTCTCATCTGATGTCCTCTGCTCCCTTCTCATCTGCTGTCCTCTGCTCCCTTCTCATCTGCTGTCCTCTGCTCCCTTCTCATCTGCTGTCCTCTGCTCCCTTCTCATCTG
This sequence comes from Cherax destructor, assembly GCA_009830355.1. NCBI lineage: Eukaryota > Metazoa > Arthropoda > Malacostraca > Decapoda > Parastacidae > Cherax > Cherax destructor. The sequence goes on from WNWK01000321.1 coordinate 249,759, forward strand.
CTGTCCTCTGCTCCCTTCTCATCTGATGTCCTCTGCTCACTTCTCATCTGATGTCCTCTGCTCCCCTCTCACCTGATGTCAGCAGCCAACAATATGTACGATAAATTAATCTTCCCAATAATTCGTCTTAAACTGGGGAAGAATAAGGAGTTAAAAAAATAAATAACAAGAACACGCACAACCAGCTCAAGCCTATGCTAAGCCCCTATCACCTGCACGCCCACCACCACAATAACCCACGACCACTAAACCGAGACCCACGACTACTATACCGATACCCACGACCACTACACCGATACCCACGACCACTACACCGATACCCACGACCACTACACCGATACCCACGACCACTACACCAAGACCCACACCCACTAAACATCCACAGTCATTGCCCCCGACACACACTCCAGCCACAAAATCAATACACATCGCTAAATTCTTCTTCGGGAAAACTAGTTCTTGTTGAGTCGTTTGAGAGGACTCCGGGTAGCTTATCTACAAGCACTTAAACCCGACGAGATGAACGCCACTAAATAAGTATTGGGCACCTTGGTATTCATCAAAGACTCCTGCGCTGCCGCAAGAAGCCATCAGCTGTATTTTATAGCACACACAAAAACGCCAATTGAACGGTCGCTTTAAGATGTTCGACAAATGAGTAATTTTAGATTTGAAATTAAGGCGACAAGCTTGGCTCCGTTGATACCACGCACGTGCCTGAACCTGAGGCTAGTGGCACGAGATGCTCACTGATGTCAGGACCCAACCTTGGTCTACCAGCTTCTCGTTGTCTACTAGAACCTAGCCTTGGTCTATTAGGCTCTTGTTCTGTCTACTAGAACCCAGCTTTGGTTTATTAGAACATAGCCTTGGTCTACCAGCCTCTCCTTGCCTACTAGAACCTAGCCTTGGTCTACTAATCTCTCTCTGTCTACTAGAACCTAGCCTTGGTCTACTAATCTCTCTCTGTCTACTAGAACCTAGCCTTGGTCTACTAATCTCTCTCTGTCTACTAGAACAAAGCCTTGGTCTACTAATCTCTCTCTGTCTACTAGAACCTAGCCTTGGTCTACTAATCTCTCTCTACTAGAACCTAGCCTTGGTCTACTAATATCTCTCTGTCTACTAGAACCTAGAATTGGTCTACTAATCTCTCTCTGTCTACTAGAAAATAGCCTTGGTCCCCCAGCACCTTGGGCATCTGAGCTTGAAAAAGCTTCGTCTCAAAGTAAACCAATCATTATCTTAGTGAAGTGTCCACTTTGACTCTGTGCCTTTGTTTAACGAGAACCTTGTTATGTCCTGGCACTCCCAGTGTTCTGAAGGTCAAGGTCATGTTATATATTCTGGCACTCCCAGTGTTCTGAAGTTCAGGTAGTGTTATATATCCTGGCACTCCCAGTGTTCTGAAGGTCAGGTCATGTTATATATTCTAGTACACACAGTGTTCTGAATGTCAGGTAGTATTATATACCCTGGCACTCCCAGTGTTCTGAAGGTCAGGTAGTGTTATATACCCTGGCACTCCCAGTGTTCTGAAGGTCAGGTAGTGTTATATACCTTGACACTCCCAGTGTTCTGAAGGTCAGGTAGTGTTATATACCTTGACACTCCCAGTGTTCTGAAGGTCAGGTCATGTTATATATTCTGGTACTCCCAGTGTTCTGAAGGTCAGGTCATGTTATATATTCTAGTACACACAGTGTTCTGAAGGTCAGGTAGTATTATATACCCTGGCACTCCCAGTGTTCTGAAGGTCAGGTAGTGTTATATACCCTGGCACTCCCAGTGTTCTGAAGGTCAGGTAGTGTTATATACCCTGGCACTCCCAGTGTTCTGAAGGTCAGGTAGTGTTATATACCCTGGCACTCCCAGTGTTCTGAAGGTCAGGTAGTGTTATATACCTTGACACTCCCAGTGTTCTGAAGGTCAGGTCATGTTATATATTCTAGTACACACAGTGTTCTGAAGGTCAGGTAGTATTATATACCCTGGCACTCCCAGTGTTCTGAAGGTCAGGTAGTGTTATATACCCTGGCACTCCCAGTGTTCTGAAGGTCAGGTAGTGTTATATACCCTGGCACTCCCAGTGTTCTGAAGATCAGGTCATGTTATATATCCTGGCACTCCCAGTGTTCTGAAGGTCAGGTCATGTTATATATCCTGGCACTCCCAGTGTTCTGAAGGTCAGGTCATGTTATATATCCTGGCACTCCCAGTGTTCTGAAGGTCAGGTCATGTTATATATTCTGGTACTCCCAGTGTTCTGAAGGTCAGGTCATGTTATATATCCTAGTACTTCCAGTGTTCTGAAGGTCAGGTAGAGTTATATATCCTGGCACTCCCAGTGTTCTGAAGGTCAGGTCATGTTATATATTATGGTACTCCCAGTGTTTTGAAGGTCAGGTTATGTTATATATCCTAGTACTTCCAGTGTTCTGAAGGTCAGGTCATGTTATATATTCTGGTACTCCCAGTGTTCTGAAGGTCAGGTCATGTTATATATCCTAGTACTTCCAGTGTTCTGAAGGTCAGGTCATGTTATATATTCTGGTACTCCCAGTGTTCTGAAGGTCAGGTCATGTTATATATCCTAGTACTTCCAGTGTTCTGAAGGTCAGGTCATGTTATATATTCTGGTACTTCCAGTGTTCTGAAGGTCAGGTCATGTTATATATCCTAGTACTTCCAGTGTTCTGAAGGTCAGGTCTTGTTATATGACCTGGACCACTCTGCAGTGTTCGTGACGACACCGGTTCAGTCACATCATTAGCCGCATGTGAGTTATTCTCCCAAGTTTGGTGGCGTCAATTAGAGGCTGCAGCTGCTGGTGCATTACTAACAGCGGTCACCAGGATGCCGAGATTAGAAAACACGTTCGGTCTAAATATGTCAAAAACAAAATGCGAATACTTCATTTAAATCTTCTAGATGACACTCTCGCCCTATATGTGGCTCTGGAAACTGCTGAGATGGTCTTGATAACAAGTCGGGGTCTGCTTGCAAGGCGGCTCTGTTTATTAACCGAGGAGAGAATTTTTTCTTTGAGAATTATTATTGTCTGCAGATGGACATGTTTTGCTAAAGTAGCGGAAAAAAAACTCATTTGGTGGCGCAGTTAAAACTACAAATGTCATGGGTCCAAAAGTTCCAACCTTAGCCTTCAAGCGACAACGTCTGGGCTGAGTCGTGAGTGACCCCTTCAAGCAGAGGAGCATTGTATTTATGGGTGAGCGTTGTTATTGTTGTAGTGCTGTGGTGAGGGATGGGTGAGCACTGTTACTGTGGTGAGGGATGGGTGAGCACTGTTACTGTGGTGAGGGATGGGTGAGCACTGCTACTGTGGTGAGGGATGGGTGAGCACTGTTAATGTGGTGAAGAGTTGGTTGTCTGGTCAACCAGGCTGATGGTGCTAGAGCCCCGCTGGCCCCAAATAACCATCACAACATGGATGATCTGGAACTTGGCGAAGGTAATTATTCAGTTTCCCCTTGAAAACTTTTACTCTAGTTCCAGAAATATTTCTGGCATCTCCTGGTTGGTATCTGCCAGATGATATCTTGTGGTTCATATCTGCTTTTCCGATATCTGCCAGTTGATGTCTTATGGTTGATATCTGCTTGCTGCCAGCCACAAGCACCAGGATAACACAATACAGAAGTGTACCCAGGCACAGTCACACTGCTTAACATTCCCCTTGTAAACATCATCACTGACGTACAAAACAAGAAGGGCGTAACTTATTGCTGCCCAGGATAAATCATCAAGTTAATAGGGCGGCTGAGTGCCGGGGTCTTGTCAACCAGGTCATACACACACCTCTAGTTTCACACCGCATGCAAAACATTTGTAGATTATTTATTATCACTATTATTATTACACTGGTCTGCATTTGGAATGTTTTTGTTTTTTATTTTTATTCATGTTTGCGATCTTGCATATTATTGGGCTGCTGATTGTAAATATCTAAACCATTTTGATCTATCACATAAGGATTTTGAATAAAATACAAATTAATCATAAAAAAAAAATGTGAATTTTTAAAAAATTATTACTTTATTTAAATTAGGCAAGTAATCATAGAAAAACACATTCTGTTAGTTTTAAGAACATATGAATTACAAATCAGCATGAATCAAATCAAATGATTTTATTAAAAAATATGCTCCTAATGGTTAGCCTACATATTGACTCAAAGGAAGGAGGACCGCTTTGATTTTCGCTTGTGCTGTGCATCGAGACCATTACGTTTCAATGACCAGCAGTAATCCGCCATCATGCTGACATTCCATTTGCCCTGGTATTGAGTTTCCATGGTGCAAATATCCTGATGTAACCGCTCTCCTTGTTCCTCACTGTAGTCCTCACAACTGTTTGGAAAATAGTCAAGATGTGAGTGCAAAAAGTGCATCTTCACACTCATTCTAGACCCAAGTTATTGGAAACTTGAAATCAAGTCTTGGATCATTTTTTCATATTCAGGGGAGCGCCTGTTTCCCAGGAAGTTGTGGACAATCTGCTTGAATGAAAACCAGGCATTCACCTCGACACCTGCTAATGCTTCATCAAAATGCTTGTCCTTCATCAATTCCCGAATCTGAGGGCCAACAAAGATTCCTGCCTTTAGCTTGCCTTCACTTATATGAGAAAACTTTGACTTCAGATACTTGAAAGCAGTTCCATTCTTGTTCAAGGCCTTCACAAAATTTTCCATAAGCCCTAATATGATGTGGAGTGGTGGCAGCAGAATTTTCTTGGGGTCAACTAGTGGCCCAGTTTTCACGTTGTGATTTCCTGGTAAGAAGCTGGTTCTTGGTGGCCAGTCTTTTTGTTTATAGTGCTGGCTGTCTGCCATTCTATCCCAGACACAGAAAACAGAGATACCTGGTGTATCCGCCTTGAAAACCTAATAGATCAATAACTTTTAAATCATCACAAATGAGAAAATTGTGATTCTGGTACTTGATTGCAGATATTAGTGTCTTCATATTGCCTAAGTTTCTGACATTTGGACACTATGACCAACTGGCACAGATGCAGCTGTGTTGCCATTGTAGAGAAGTACAGCCTTTAAACTTCTTTTAGAAAAATCATTTGAACAGAAAACTAAAGATTCCTCTCTGTCAAAGAACTGAGTGAATTCAGCTTCACGATGACGGTACCAAGCGAATTTTGTTCCAGGAGCTAGAAGCCTGTGTTTCTTCAATCTAGAGCCAAGTAACTGTGCACTTTCTTTTGGAAGGTTAAGGTCTCTCACCAAGTCATTGAGTTCAACTTGGTTGAAGGGTTTGGGATCGTCATTTGTTGGTGGTTCATAGTCTACTTCCATCTCCTTAGAATCACTGGTATCAGACTCAGATGAAATTTGCCATGTCTCAGGTGGCACAGGTACAGGAATATCTTCAGTGTGGAACAGGACTTATTGCTGAAGGAATATTTGGGTATATTATAAGATCTTTATTCTTCTTGTTGAATCTAGCTACACTACTTTAGTCATACAAAAGTAGCAGTCATCATGGTGGTTCATCTGCTCCCGCCATACCATTGGTACATTTAAGTTTTCCAACTGACCACCACATTTGGAGCTTACTGATGCAACTCTTGCAAGCTTTGTGTGGTGCAAATGGTTTGTCCTGGTCTCCAAGTTTGCAGCCAAAATAAGCAAAGTAGCAGCGCTTCAATAAAGGAGTAATGTTGCTCCGGGAATCTGAAGGTGTGAATTGCCCGCAGACATAGCAAATGTCGTGTCAGTATTATATATACACTTGTGTAGTGTACCAGCATTCATCTTAGTTATACAGCTGGTCCCTTTGCGTGTGACGTCACGATACCCGCTGACGTCATAGGCTCAGCGCATGTGCGTAGCCACGCATAGGCGGGCAGTCTCACAAGTGGTAGACCTACAAGCTGGACAGACGTGGCTGGGCTCTCTCCTCACTGACTGAAAATATAACGTTACCATCCTTACAAGGAGTGTCTTTGACAACCTATATATCTCTCCCAATACCCACACAATAAGTGGTTGCAGCGGAGGGCCGTAATTTTTATCGATTACGCTGTTATAGATAGACAACGACAAGCAAGCAAACAGCCTTGTGCCTCCAGAAACCACGCTACCAGCTATCTACATCCAAGCAGAGTCTACAATATCTACAGTATCTCCTGGTCAGCTAAGTGCCTCATCTGTTAATTTGTTAAAACCTACGAGGGGATGACCCGGGTTTTGCAAATTCTGAACGAGTAAGCCAGTTTGTGAGGGGAGAGTACCATATCCAGCCAGTAAGCCACCACCAGTTACGTCAGCCTAGGCTTAAGCCAGCTTCTACCTTGCTGTGCTAATTTGTTACAAGATTCCAAGCCAGTCAGTCTGTGAAAAAATTCTACTAAGCCAGCAAGCCACTCTGCTGTCTGAGAAGTAAGCCACGTGAGTTCACGCATTTATACCGCCCTTGTACTCCAGTGTATTGCTGTTCTGAGTGACAATACCATCCCTGTGGTATCCTGGGTTATTCAAGCCACCCTGGGTTAAATTCACGTGTTTTATAAACGGCGTAAGCCACAGGCGCGCGGGAAGCGGTGTCTGGTGAATTTATGCAGCCTCTAGACATATTAATAATCTGAAAATAAAGAAAAATATATTATATTTAACATTTAATTCAATATAAGGTAAGCATTTTAATTGGTAATATACCACTTTCTCATTTACTTATGTTATACGAAATGAGAAAAGTAACGTTTCCGTATAACTTGACAACCTGATGTGAGAGAGATGAATAAAAAAACACATTGAATCACTATTTTCCATATATATACCGAAAAAGATACCATAGAGTCAATAAAAAAAATCATGCAGACCAGTGTTATTATTATTGTTGTTGTTGCTGATGCTGCTGTTGTCTTTCATCTAATTTCTGATAAACGCTTTGTTGCTCTCTTTAACGACAACAATTTTGAAAACTTGGGTTTTAATGTATACGAAAGCGAAATTCAGTGGTACCTGTCCACCATCTACAGTAGACAGTCCATGTGTGTGCCTGCCCCTTATGTTGTCCCAAGTGCAGACTAGGATGCTACTACTAACTCATCATCAATCATCACTGCCGGTCCATTACCACCACCCTTCATATCACTGTCCGTACTCGTGAGTGTTAGTCTCAATATACCACCAGCTTCCTAATAAGCAGGAGGGGCAAGGAGACTTCAACAGTCAAGTAGTAATCCAGGTGGTAACACGAGCGTGGCCATGGAAAATTTCCTTTTTTAATCCGAATGCTGAACTACTGAACAAAAACTCATAAGAGAAACAAATTTTACAATTCTGTAGCAGCAGATTATGGCGATAAGAATGGACGAAATTTGATGCAATTTAGAACCGTCAATATACAAGATTTATCTCTCTCATTTTCTCAATAATTCCCACAATGCCTGGAGACTGCTGAATCTAAGACCCTTAATTTTTTTTCCGATTTCTTTTATATAGCATTAATGAAGCATGCACAGCAATTCTGGTAAGCTTCTGTCAACTATTTTTTTTATTTCTGAAGTTTTTTTGTTTGTTTGCTTGTGTGTGTGTGTGTATGGGCGCGCACACATACATACACACACACATACACGAGAGAGAGATAGAGAGAAACGTTACATACAAGGCAGGCCTGGTGGCTCTTAAGAGGCACGTAAGTCCCCTTGTCTTCTAATAACATGTTCATATTTCTACTATTATAATTTACCTTGTCCATAATTTCTATCTCATTTGCTTCGTCTGTTTCGTAAGGTGAAGTCTAGGATCTTTCTTTAATATATGGTATAACTTAACAAATCTTTGGGAATAATTGTGTTGTAGAGTTTTGAGAGAATCACGGAGAGTGGGTCGATTTTATATTCGTAGACCGTAGGAACGCCTTCGACACGAAACCTCATCAGAGGTTGCTCCAATAACTCTAGGAAGAAGCAGGAACCAAAGTTAAAGTGCTTCAGTGGGTTAAGAAATATCTAGGGAACAAAACAGAGCAACTGTAGGGAAGTATGAGGCTGGAAAAGGGAGAGAAGTGGGGTTCCCCATGGTTCAGTTGTCAGTCAACGACCTACCACAGCATAGCTTTTCGCAGACCGTGAAGTTAGTAAGTGTCCAGGAAGACTTCAAAATAATTGCGACCACTGCCAAACAAGTAGCTAGCTAGTGAGATTCAATCCCAAACAGGTGCGAGGTCTTGAAAGTTGTAGAGCGGTAAAGAAAACCTGTCAGTGAACAGATTGGAAGGGAAGCAAAAAGATTCTCGTCCGACGCACACATTACAAACGATACATGTCATAAACATCAAGACTAGGGAATACTTCAACACCAGGAAGTCCACACCTGCTCGTGGACGTGCAGAAGCTCGAGAAGGTCCAAAGGTTCGCAACCAGACTAGAACCGGAACTGAGTGATGCACTGAGTAGCGAATAAAATAAATGAACCTAACAATTTTGAGAAGAGAGAATGCTGGAAATAATCCTGTCGTACAAGATACTCTGAGTCAATGACCAGTTGGACAAACACTGACATGGGGAAGTGGAAACAGGGAGGCACAGACGAAAGCTAAAATCTCAGAAGAATCACGAGGATACTATGAAGTAATTCTTCATTCACAGAGCTTTACAAAGGCGGAATGAACAGTAATAAGATGTGGTGGAAGTAAACTCAATACACAGCTTCAAAGAGAAAATATGATAGGGGACCAAGAGGCTTGAATACATGCCGGTGTTTTGTAGACTGAGGAGCGGTGAAAGGGGCTACGACCCGACCCTCCCACTCACAACTCAGTGAGCGCACGCGCACGCAGGCACACACACACACACACACACACACACACACACACACACACACACACACACACACACACACAAGCTTACTGCACATCGTAGATAAGATAATTTATGTGACGTTTACTAGGTTTGTTTTCAATGTGAAGCAACAGCGAGCGAAAACAAGGCATTGATGGACGCCAGCCAGTCAGGATATAACAGTTACAGTGGATCACGACTAAACCAGGAACACTGAGATGCTGTAAACCCGATCTAACACAGTATGTAACATCTTAAAACCTTAAAACCTACGTAATTTATAACACGAACAGAGCTAAACATCGTTCATTTTTCAACTCAAAATAAATATGTGGTTCAACACTAAAGTTGAAAAGTCTTAGAGAAGAGTTTCATTTATTTAAGATATTACCAAACTAATCCACTCGATAATTTAATAACATAAAACAACTTACAACACACCGGAGACACTCCAACACGTCAGGATTTAATAATTTATATAGTAGTATGCATACTACTATATAAATGATTAACTCTTATAATTATGAGGTCATTACAATACACTTGAGTTGGCAACGGTGCAGTGGTTGAGACTTGTTTTGAACTTCTTAGGTAACGAGCATGTATCATACAGATATGGTAGGTTAAGAAAGGTTCGTCAGGAAACAGGACAAGTGTTTCCTGACGGGGGTCTTAGTCATATGATGACCCGACGTTGCTACAAGCTGTGCTCAGGAGAGCGTATGGTTACAATTACGTACCTTTATCATTACAGGAGTAGTAGTGTAGTAGTCGTGTTCTCCAGTCTTGAGAGTTTTGCCCAGGATTCCATCAACTGCATTTTTGATCACACTCCCACACTGTTTATGAGCCTCAAGAGATATATACAATACCGACAAGTTGATAAGACACATATGCAACAGTTATATATCTTTATATCGAAACGTTTCGGCATAAAGACACATAACTGTTCCATATGTGTCATACTTATCAACTGGAATTGTAAATTACCTTGCTAACAAGTATTAAAAACGGCAACACAACATACCCTGAAGGCTGGAGCGCCGCAGAGATTCTCCATTCATCTTATTCACGAAAATAAAAGAGAGATCCATTGGGTCTACCTGGAGGGTGTTCCGGGGGTCAACGCCCCCGCGGCCCAGTCCTTGACCAAGCCTCCCTGTAGATCAAGGCCTGATTAACCAAGCTGTTACTGCTGGCCACGCGTAGTCCAACGTACGAAGCACATCCCGGCTGATCGGATACTGACTTCAGGTATCTGTCCAGCTCCCTCTTGACAAATACCTGAAGTCAATGAAATCTTGACGAGGTTCTGACAACACTAGCACGGCTGGCGAGGTAATGAAAACACTAGCACGACTGGCGAGGTTCTGACAACACTAGCACGGCTGGCGAGGTTATCACAACAGCACGGCTGGCGAGGTTATCACAACGACGCTGTTTCCCTTAATACCTTTGAATTTTCTCCAGGATAAACTTCTCTCGAAGCAAGTGTTTTAACACTGGAGAATTCCGAGATTCTTGAAATTACATCAACAGAAGTTGATGAAAGTCAACGCAGGCTGAGACCACAGGTCAGCCAGAGGAATGACCAAAAAAGTGCGCACTAGCAGTCCCAAGACGTTTACACAGGCAGAGTCAAGATCTCTACACAGCTGTTTCAAGCCCTCCAGAGACGTCAAGGAGCTTTGTTAAACAGCAAAACACAACACGTTTATTGTAACTATGACACAATTTGAGTTAAAAATGTAAAATTATTGAATTGAATTAACCTCGTTCAGTGTCGAGAAGTTCGTATTGGGAATCCAGGAAGAACCAGTGTGAGTTAGAAAGCGAGACCAACCCGAGCAAGGCGTCGACACACACCAACACATCAGAATGTTCTCAAGTGTGAGCTCCAGCAGCAGCTCAAAGGATGACCTCCACATTCACCTCAGTAAGGCACACAGCCTCTGGGCACAACCTCAGAGCAGTCTAACTCATCCAACCAGGTCGCTCGCTGCGCATGCATGCGCACACATGCGCTGTCATTGAGGTCATACAGGCAAGAGTTAAAACTCATAACAAATCCACAGTCATGAAAGCAAAAATTGTAAACAGACTTGAGTACCCACGTGTTGAGAGAATACTGAAGCTTCCCACTGTAACAAGGGGGATGTAGAGCCTTCAACCACACATGTGAAGCTTCCCACTGTAACAAGGGGGATGTAGAGCCTTCAACCACACATGTGAGGCTTCCCACTGTAACAAGGGGGATGTAGAGCCTTCAACCACACATGTGAGGCTTCCCACTGTAACAAGGGGGATGTAGAGCCTTCAACCACACACATGTGAGGCTTCCCACTGTAACAAGGGGGATGTAGAGCCTTCAACCACACACATGTGAGGCTTCCCACTGTAACAAGGGGGATGTAGAGCCTTCAACCACACACATGTGAGGCTTCCCACTGTAACCAGGGGATGTAGAGCCTTCAACCACACATGTAAGGCTTCCCACTGTAACCAGAGGATGTAGAGCCTTCAACCACACATGTGAGGCTTCCCACTGTAACAAGGGGGATGTAGAGCCTTCAACCACACATGTGAGGCTTCCCACTGTAACAAATGTGATGTAGAGCCTTCAACCACACACATGTGAGGCTTCCCACTGTAACCAGGGGATGTAGAGCCTTCAACCACACATGTGAGGCTTCCCACTGTAACCAGAGGATGTAGAGCCTTCAACCACACATGTGAGGCTTCCCACTGTAACAAGGGGGATGTAGAGCCTTCAACCACACACATGTGAGGCTTCCCACTGTAACCAGGGGATGTAGAGCCTTCAACCACACATGTAAGGCTTCCCACTGTAACCAGAGGATGTAGAGCCTTCAACCACACACATGTGAGGCTTCCCACTGTAACAAGGGGGATGTAGAGCCTTCAACCACACATGTGAGGCTTCCCACTGTAACAAGGGGGATGTAGAGCCTTCAACCACACACATGTGAGGCTTCCCACTGTAACCAGGGGATGTAGAGCCTTCAACCACACATGTGAGGCTTCCCACTGTAACAAGGGAGATGTAGAGCCTTCAACCACACATGTGAGGCTTCCCACTGTAACAAGGGGGATGTAGAGCCTTCAACCACACACATGTGAGGCTTCCCACTGTAACCAGGGGATGTAGAGCCTTCAACCACACATGTAAGGCTTCCCACTGTAACCAGAGGATGTAGAGCCTTCAACCACACATGTGAGGCTTCCCACTGTAACCAGGGGATGTAGAGACTTCACCATGTAACATAAGCCTACTAAAATGAGCAATTTTCACCACTGGCTGGCGAAACGTCTCCACAATAGATGCCTAAGTTTTGCACAAGTGTCTTATTCAACCACCAATAATACACTCATAGAGATGGTCAGTCAGTCAGTCAGTCAGTCACAACCTGTGGGAGGCGACAATCAGTCACCCTCTGTGGAGATGATCAGTCAGTCACCCTTTGTGGGAGGTGATGAATCAGTCACACTATCAAGATTACCATCATTCACACTAACAAGGACACCAGCATCATACCAAGTGACATGTATCACTACTTACGCCATCCCATCAACACATTCCGGCACTACGAGTGACAAACATTGACACGTATCGCAACAATTTCATTTAAATCTGCATATGTGTTACAGATTTTTAGAGTAGTCTAACTTGATTAACGTGACTTACGAGTACATGGAACCTGTCACCTGTACACCACCAGTGAAGGCTATGTACTTGAATTTCTTAAGCAGGGAGGGTTAAATCTCAGTATATTAATGCTGATATACACCTCTCAATGAATATACTATTTTACATCTATCGGTGTATATACCCTTCCTAAAATCTCGGAGACTATGCGCGTGTATATTTGGTCAAATAGAGTACCAAATAAATCTCAAATATTTAAACCTCTCAACGAGAGGTGCCTTGTATTGATGCCTGTGAGGGTTCAAGGAGAGGTGCCTTGTATTGATGCCTGTGACGGTTCAAGGAGCGGTGCCTTGTATAGATGCCAGTGAGGGTTCAAGGAGAGGTGCCTTGTATTGATGCCTGTGAGGGTTCAAGGAGAGGTGCCTTGTATTGATACTTGTGAGGGTTCAAGGAGAGGTGCCTTGTATTGATGCCAGTGAGGACTAATGGTAAAGGGAACTGACCCTCCTCATCCAACAACCCCCACCCCCTGTCCCATCCCTTTCCTTGAATCAAACCTGACGGTGACATTCACTAATACTCTCCTACTAATGCCAGTTTGCCGTACGGTAAAATAAAGAAAAAACACGAAGAAAATCATGCAAATATTCCGGAATAAATTCCATAATCAACAGTGATTTACAACAATCATTCACAAATTACCCAGAACACAAACCTAACATAAAAATATTCTCCAGCCTGACAGGAGAGAATATGTCAAAACTAAGCTTATAAATCTATTTTAATAATGCCCGGGAATTAATACGTTCGATATACTTCACAAGAATTATGCCGCTGCTAAAGCATTTACATTATTATTAACAATGGTTTTATAATATTGGCCTGGCTGGGGCGCAGTATCTGACGAGCATCTTCAACAAAAACATCGACACAAGACGTGTAAAAATCTGATACACTGACATTTACACACAAGAATATATAATTTCATTAAAGTAATTGTTCGGACCTCACGAAGACGTAGTGCACGACGTGTTATCTTCCCTCATACACGACGTGTTATCTTCCTTCATACACGACGCGTTATCTTCCTTCATACACGACGCGTTATCTTCCATCATACACGACGCATTATCTCCCCTCATATACGACGTGTTTCCATCATACACGACGTGTTATCTTCCATCATACACGACGCATTATCTCCCCTCATATACGACGTGTTTCCATCATACACGACGTGTTATCTTCCATCATACACGACGTGTTTCCATCATACACGACGTGTTATCTTCCATCATACACGACGTGTTTCCATCATACACGACGTGTTATCTTCCATCATACACGACGTGTTTCCATCATACAAGACGCATTCTCTTCCATCATACAAGACGCATTCTCTTCCATCATACAAGACGCATTCTCTTTCATCATACACGACGTGTTTCCATCATACAAGACGCATTCTCTTCCATCATACAAGACGCATTCTCTTCCATCATACAAGACGCATTCTCTTCCATCATACAAGACGCATTCTCTTCCATCATACACGACGTGTTTCCATCATACAAGACGCATTCTCTTCCATCATACAAGACGCATTCTCTTCCATCATACAAGACGCATTCTCTTCCATCATACAAGACGCATTATCTTCCATCATACAAGACGCATTCTCTTCCATCATACACGACGTGTTTCCATCATACAAGACGCATTCTCTTCCATCATACACGACGTATGATCTTGGAAATAGGGTAGTTGATGAGTGGAACAGTCAGCCTAGTAGGGTTATTGAAGCTAGGACCTTGGGTAGTTTCAAATTTAGGTTGGATAAATTCATGAGTGAGAGGGGTTGGATTTGAGTGGGATTCGCACATGAGTAAATAGAATTATCAAAGCTTATTTCTTAGGTAGCATTGAAAATTGGGTTGAACAAATATCTTGTTAATGGGATGGATTGTGAAGGACCTGCCTAGTATGGGCCAACAGGCCTGCTGCAGTGTTCCTCCTTTCTTGTGTTCTTATACACGACGTATTCTGTCTTCCTCAAACACGACGTATTCTGTCTCCCTCATACACGACGCATTCTGTCTCCCTCATACACGACGCATTCTCTCCCCTCATACACGACATATTCTCTCCCCTCATACACGACGTATTCTCTCCCCTCATACACGACGTATTCTCTCCCCTCATACACGACGTATTCTCTTCCATCATACACGACGCGTCCTTTACTTCATACACGGTACGCCCTTTCACACACGACACGAAGTCTCATACACATGACATATTCTTCCTTACACACTACACACTTTCCCTCACAGGACACATGGTCCCCAGCACACACTACACACCAACACAAGTGACACTTTATCTCATCTGACACACACAACGCATTTTCTGCTTCACAAATACACTCTCCCTTACGCGATACACTCTCCCTCACAAGATACACTCTCCCTCACAAATACACACTCCCTCACAAGATACACTCTCCCTCACACAGGGCATCATCTCCCACACAGGTCGGTTTATCTGCTACTCCAGCTTCCCATGTTCCTCCCACGACTCACTGTATGACACACACCAGAGTTAGGTATTATTTTCTGGCTAACAACAGTGTGTGTTGCTAGGTTGTGTGTTGCTGGCCATAGATTTTTTCTTCTGGCTAACTAACGAGAGAGTATTAGTGTGTGTGTTGCTAGGTCGTGTGTTGCTGGCCAGTAGGATTTTTTCTTCTGGCTAACTAACGAGAGAGTATTAATGTGTATGTTGCTAGGTTGTGTGTTGCTGGCCAGTAGGATTTTTTCTTCTGGCTAACTAACGAGAGAATATTAGTGTGTATGTTGCTAGGTTGTGTTGCTGGCCAGTAGATTTTTTCTTCTGGCTAACTAACAACAGAGTATGAGCGTGTGTTGCCAAATTGTGTTGGTCTTCAGCAAATGAGTTAAAGTCGTGGGCAGCATAGGACCTGAGACACAGGTGGAAGCTGAAGGCACAGATGAGCTTTAAGAATAATTTCAAGATGTACTGTAGTCTCTGTGTGGCATTATTACATTTATGGGGAGTAATAAAGCTGTGCGTTCCCCTCTGGTTGGTATAAAAGTGAAATGAATTTGAGGGGGAAGTCTAGGAGGCAAACTCAATACACAGCTTTAAGAGAAGGTACAATAAGGCACAAGAGGCAAAAAAAAGCATTCCGGTGAATGTAATACTAGTAATAATGGCATCACTCTCGTCATTCATCTTCAGTTACACCGATCAAAGCAACCTAGGAGGCGGGGCCAGGAGCTGAGACTCGACCCCTCGGTGAGCACAGCTGAGTATTCTCTCACATACTTACCTCCCTCCTCCTTTAACATCTCGCTCTGCATCTCTACTGTCTTCCCTGGTAGTCACTCCCATCGTTACCAGGAACCACTTCCAGTTAACTCACTGCCTCAGTTAATACGTTTGATCTTGTTAAAGGGAAGGTATTGTTGTTTTGTATTAAGAACAAATAATGTTCTGTGGTTTGCGTCAAAACACGATTAAATTCATTTAACAGAAACACACCACCAATCACAACTTGTACAAATCCAGCCAATCATAAAATCATATGCAACGGGAGTGGATAATTAAAACATGACTTAAAGCAGACACACACGTCTCATTAGGTCGGGCTTCACATAGAATAATAGAGTAAACAGGATTAAAAATTAAAAGTATTTGTTTAGGTTTAACAAGCAAGTCAAGCAAGAAGCGAGCACAATGTGTTTGTGTCACACGTCAAGCAAGCACACAAACCTCGGGTCATAACAAACATGAGCTGAGGTTTGTGTTAAACATGGAACACAGTGGTTTGTGTCAAGCATCTAACATATACAGTAGTTTGATTTTATTAAACACAAAACGAGCAAAGCTGAACCGTTGCGCACTAAAACAAGTGTAACTAACGGTCGTGCAGGGTAGTAGTTAAGCCAGGAAAGCAGACTTACGAGGCCAAGTATGGAGAAGGTACACCTTAAGGGCTGCCACTTTAAGTCATGGGGTACGCCAGCCTGTATAATGCACAAGAACTCGACACTCATGTGTCCATCACCTTGTGCGTTGTATAATAAGTATGGCCGGTGAAGAGGTCAAAAACTGGTCTATGGCCATATTTCTTCAGCCACAATGCCCGTGAATTAAGTGGCATTTATCAAAGACACTCCTCTAGAATTTGCATATCTTAGAGGGGGAAAAGACTAACTTTACCGACGATAGGCACACACGTTGTGGCATTATGCTCTGATGAAGCCTAGTTGGTTTAAATAGTGATAGCCAGTTGCTCAAAAAATACTCTGAAACCAGTGATTGGCGCTGAAGGATGCGAGACGCAGGTACTGGCTTGAAGCCCCAATCTTCGCTACATTCACTTTCTTATATATATATAAATGAATAATAATATTGTATAGATGTACATACCTACTGGCTCACTCGAGACAGGACCTCACACTCAATCATTCTCACTCGTTTATTTTTAAAGCTTCATTACAGAGTTTACTTCTACAGTTCTACAAAACCAGCACTTTCCTATTCCCTTTACATATTTTATTTTTAAAACTTTAATCCACTGTTGGAAGTTGTCCTAATTAGATATTTTATCACTTTATGTAGTCTATTTTATGTATGCATATTTTACACTTATTCACTTCAATATTATTTACTCTAAATATCATTTACACTAAAACAAACACACACACACACACACACACAGCACACTCATCTCCAGATGCGGTTCGTCTTGGGTGTGAGCTGAGCGAGGTAGTGAGTGGTCTCTCCATCACCAATGTGATCATACCAGTGTCAGAGACGCTTTTGTCTTGGAAAAATTCCTGTTAACAGGAGCACGTGATACATTCCTTGTCTGGTTTTAGTGTATTTATATCTATTCTTTTAAAGGAAGACCAGGAGGAGGGCTCCTCCGCAGGGTCCAGAGGTCAACACAGGGTTCCAGCAAGGTCCCAGACCAGGCCTCCTGGAGGATCAAGGCCTGATTCACCAGGCTGTTAATTCTGGTCGCACGCAGTCCAACGCACGAACTATAGCCCGGCTGGTCATAAACCAATTAAAGGAATTGTCAAGCACCCTCTTTGAAGACAGCCAGAGATTGACTGGTAATTCCCCGTTAGTATACAGAAGTATTCCAGCCTGGAAAAAACAAGTGAGACTGGCTCAGTATCTCTTGTCTTAAGAACACAAGAGTATAAGAAAGGGGCACTGCAGAAGGCCTACTGGCCCATGCTAGGCAGGTTCAAGTTACACCCACTTAAAAAGGAAGGAGTACTGCTGCAGGCCTCCTGGCCCAAGCTAAGCAGGTCCTCAAACTCACCACATCCACTCATATACTCGTCTTAACAGATCTCGTAGTTATCCAGCCTATCATTTTCTTTGCGGTAGCAATAACATTGTTGTGATCCTTTACTGTGAGATCTGACATCAACCTCCGTCCCCTTCAAATCTCGCTCTCTTCGATGACTGAGTTTATCCTGTATTCAGTTTCAGTCTTTATTTCCTCCATAACCTACACAACAGAGCAACTGCAACTTATAGTCACTGAACATGATATCGTTGTCTGAGGCCCACTGGAAGACTTGGTTTGTAGCCTCTTGAAGATTCGCTGTGTGTTGGACGAACGTCACTCTCATGGAGATTCTGGTGTCATCACCAAGGTATACATCCCATGGGTGGATTCTGCTCAAAGAAAGGTTAGCATTCTTACTGGGTTGTGTTTGCTCCAATTTACCAATTTTATTTCAGAAATTGGAGAACAGGGACAAAGATTACCAAGTGATAATTCGTGAACGCCTTTTCTGACTGGATTCAAACTTCCCATAATGATGTATCTGACCTAGAGGCACGCTTGGCATGTCATTGTGCTGTGTACATGTCAGCTTCCCCAATTTTATTTAACCTCTGAGATGTGTATATGCCTTGCAAGTACTGCAGCTCATGTCTCTTAAATTTGCGAGTCTTCAGCTACAGGAGTTAGACTTCTCGAGTGTGTTGACGCAAACTTCCCGGGGCCTCCTGAAGATGGTTATCTTGGGAGGGTTGAGGTAAAACTCTTAGTGATCTGCTGCATTACAAGCTTATGCATCACCATGTGTTATTCTTATTGTTTTTGTGCTTGGGTTGAGATGCAAGTAATGAAGCAACTGCTTTTATCAGTTGCTTCATTACTTGTGCCACCTAATTTATTTATCCAGTTTATCAGTGAAAAAAAATAAATCCACAACATTAAAACATTCGAAAACTAAGTTTACAACAACACTGTGGGAAGCCACAGTGTTGTAAACACTCAGGAGACTCGTGCTGTTACTTTACTTGGTAATAACCAGTCCAGGAACATGTATCACCCAACCCGTTGCTTAAACAAATTCTAAGCTAATTGTTTTTTTCTCATCAGCAGACCTGAGACAACGACGTGGCTTCATGGAAGACAGATACCTATTCATATAACTACCAGAACTATCATTAGTACTACGATCACGAGTGATATTCTTAATACCATTGTCAGCCGGGCTGTGGTTCGTATGTTGGACTGCGTGCGGCCAGCAGTAACAGCCTAGTTGATGAGGCCCTGATCCACAGGGAAGCCTGGTCAAGGACTGGACCGCGGGGGTGTTGACTCCAGGAACACCCTCCGTGTAGATCACCACCACTACACACACACACACACACACACACACACACACACACACACACACACACACACACACACACACCAGCTGCGGTTCGTCTTGGGTGTGAGCTGAGCGAGGTAGAGTAGTCTCTCCATCACCAATGTGCTCATACCAGTGTCCGCCTCAGCATCAAACACCCGTCATAAAACATTCATTCCTACCATCAGTGGCATCATTACTCAAGTCTCGGGCCTCCACTTCAAACACATCGCCAACCCTCTCTATAAATAAATGGAATATCCATTATGATTCCATCCTATTGCCCAGATTTTATGCTTCTCCTCGCCATCAAGGTTTGACAAACAGGGGATAATAATAATTTGCACATTCTGAAGTCGACAGCAATAATGCAGGCGCTATCACGGCGGTTAAAATTGATGGTTGCCTAATATGCACGATAAGAGTGCTACGGAAGTGACATGAGCGTCCCACTCTCCGGAATTCATGAATAATTAATGGTGGGGTCGGCAACGAGGACCCTTCACGCCCTCTTGTCACAACACTTAGTGCTCACGAGTACGCTTTACATAGTGGAAAAACTCTCTCTTTTTTTATTTTTACGGCACTTTCAGAGCAGGAGTATATTGTACGAATAGTAATGCATCCCATAGGCGGCATAAAAGTGCCTGCGTTTTTTGTTGTTGTTGCCATGATTGCTCAAGAAATACGATAGTCTAGCGAATAACTTCCGCTAAAAATATCAGAGCAAAGACCTTTGACTAATGATTATTTAAGGAAAACCTAAAACTAATGACAATTTAGGGAAGACCTTAAACTATGATAATCTAGGGATTACCTTAAATCAATTAAAGACAGCTGAGGGAGTACGAGCACCTTTTTAGGTGCTTGTACTCCCTCAGCTTTCTTTAATTTTTTTTCCTTCTCTCTGCCAAAAATAACTAATTTCTTTAGGAAAATATCTTCATTTTCATACCAAAGAACCAATATCACTCCAGCGTGTTATGGCAGTTTACAGATTTGCTACTAGGCTCCCCAAGCACTTCCCAGATAGCACAACGATATTGTAGTGAAGACTAAAAATATTCCATGAAGGCCTTAAATTAGAGATATTCTAACAAAGACCATAAACTAATACTGACATAATGGTGGCTATTTATGATACTAAATCTGATAAGTGTACAAGCAGAATGTGTTCCTGTGGACGACGATGACTTGTTGTTGTTGTAGGTTCGCCGGTACTGCCGGCCCGGGTCTTCTCCAGAAGGTGACCCGGCCTTGGCTCCCAGGGATGGGAGTGTCTTGAAGGGTGTCTATGTCTTGCTGGGTGTCGATGGATCCAAAGGATGGGAGAGTCTTGGAGGCATGTCAGCGGTGAGCAGCTGACGATGCAAGGACGGCTCGTTGAGGCTGCAACAGCAGGCAAGTCAGGGAAGGCCAAGAAAGCAGTGATAACAGGGTCGATTGGAGCCACACCCCAGCTTTAGCTAAATAGCAAAGTGCTGGGGAAACTTAGCTTTTCAGTGAATGGTCGATGGGAAGCTTCTACTCGGTGAACTGTTCAGGTGAACCATTCTGTAGTGCTCTGAACTTCTTGGAGATTTGGTCTACTGCAATTGGGTTTGTGAAGTCGGTAAGGTGATGTGAGAGGAATTGGAGTGAGCATCTGTTCCTGGGGTCGCAGGTAAACTTGACAGTTCCATGGGTGAGTCGATGGTGGACTTCTTGTGCAAACATTGTCTTTAAATTGTTCAGTGGTATAGAAGAAGATACCAGGTGTATCGATGAATGTGGATTCAATATCATCGTCTGGGGGGCTGACAGTAGTAGCAGTAGCAGTAGCGGTGGTGTTCCTGGCCTGAAGTTTGTTCAGGAATCCCTGAATATCGAGTTTTTCAATTAGAACTTTAGCTCTCTTAGCTGGTGGGAGATGCTGGATTTCAGCTAGCTGACGGTCGATTATATCATCCAAGGCATCTGATTGGAGCACGACGATGACGACGTGTATGTAGCACCACCATCGTCTTCCCCCCCCCAACGCCTCTGAACGCCAGTCCTGCAAGAATCATTTGTTCAGTTAACTTATGAACAATGAATGTTCTTTCTTCTTCACTGGTTAAGCATGTATGGATGAGCAATTTTGCGCTATGCTGTGGCTTGTGTTAGAGAAAAAGAGCTCAAACCAGCATATCCTCCGCATTCACAAGCACCCACGGCGGAGCTTTTGTCTTTGCCCGCTCCACCAGCGACACATAGAGGCCAAAGCCCCCACACACCCACACTCTCAAATGCATGACCATCACTCGCATCGAACATCCACACCCAGGCCTGCACACTCAATACTCATTAAAAACACACCCATGACCAAACGCCTACACCTAAGTTCACAACACACACAAACACCCACACATGAGGTATGGAAAAAGGCCAACGTAGTCCCCATCTTTAAAAAAGGAGACAGAAAAGAGGCACTAAACTATAGACCGGTGTCACTTAAGTGTATAGTGTGCAAAGTCTTGGAGAAAATCATCAGGAAAAGAATGGTGGAGCATCTGGAAAGGCAAAAAATAATCAACGCCAGACAACACGGATTCATGGAAGGCAAATCCTGTGTAACAAATATCCTGGAGTTCTATGACAAAGTAACAGAGGTAAGACAAGAGAGAGAAGGGTGGGTTGATTGCATTTTCCTGGACTGCAGGAAGGCTTTCAACACAGTTCCTCATATGAGATTAGTAAAGAAGCTGGAAGACCAAGCGTGTATAACAGGAAGGGCACTGGAATGGATCAGGGAATACCTCACAGGGAGGCAACAACGGGTCATGGTGTGTGATGAGGTATCACAGTGGGCGTCTGTGACGAGCGGGGTACCGCAGGGGTCAGTCCTAGGACCAGTGTTATTCTTTGTATATGTGAATGACATGACGGACGGGATAGACTCAGAAATGTCTCTGTTCGCAGATGATGTGCAATTAATGAGGAGAATCAAATCGGATGAGGACCAAGCAGGACTTCAAAGAGACCTGGACAACAAGCTTGACATCTGGTCTAGCAACTGGCTTCTCGAATTTAATCCCACCAAATGCAAAGTCATGAAGATCGGTGAAGGCAAAGAAGACCGCTGACAGAGTACAGGCTAGGTGGACAAAGGCTACAAACCTCGTCAAAGGAGAAAGACCTTGGGGTGAGTATAACACCAAGCACGTCTCCGGAAGCACACATCAACCAGATAACTGCGGCAGCATATGGGCGACTGGCAAACCTAAGATTAACATTCCGTTACCTTAACAAGGAATCGTTCAAGACACTGTACACCGTGTACGTCAGGCCCATTCTAGAGTATGCAGCACCAGTCTGGAACCCACACCTGGTCAAGCACTTCAAGAAATTAGAGAAAGTACAAAGGTTTGCGACAAGGTTAGTTCCACAACTCAGGGGACTGTCCTATGAAGGTTGAAGGAAATAATAACAACAACACTGGAGGACAGAAGGGTTAGAGGAGACATGATAATGGCATACAAAATACTGCGGGGAATCGACAAGGTAAATAGTGACAGGATGTTCCAGAGAGGGAACACAGAAACAAGAGGGCACAATTGTAAGCTGAAGACTCAGATGAGTCAAAGGGATGTTAAGAAGCATTTCTTCAGCCATAGAGTAGTCAGGAAGTGGAATAGTCTAGCAAACGATATAGTGGAGTCAGGAACCATACATAGTTTTAAGACAAGGTATGATAAAGCTCATGGAGCAGGAAGAGAAGAGACCCAGAAGCGGACAGCGAAGAGGCGGGGCCAGGAGCTGAGTCTCGACCCCTGCAACCACAATTAGGTGAGTACCCAAAATCACTACACTAGCGCCCACTCCCAAGCCACCCACGTGGACGTCCACACTTGCAGAAAGAGAGAGAGAGAGAGAGAGAGAGAGAGAGAGAGAGAGAGAGAGAGAGAGAGAAAAGAGAGAAGAGAGAGAGAGAGAAGAGAGAGAGAGAGAGAGAAGAGAGAGAGAGAGAGAGAGAGAGAGAGAGAGAGAGAGAGAGAGAGAGAGAGAGAGAGAGAGAGATAATGCTTAGTACAAGGCTTGGAGAAGGTATAAGAGGCATCCCACTATCTGTAACAGGAACCTGCACAAGCAAGCCTGTTGACAAATGGGAGAAGTCCAAAAGTGGGCCATCTCTAGGGTAGAGTGGACTCCAAAATCTGATGGTTCTTAGTTAAGGATCGACAAGGTTTTCGCCTGATGAAATTATTCCGCCTCTAAATCGGCAGAATGGGACCATTTCTACCAGCAGTCAGGAGAAAGCTGACCTCTTTGTTGAACACTTTGCTGCCAAGATGCAAGTTCCTGATCCAGCAAGGAAACCTCCTTGGCTAGCCGCAAGAACTGTGTCAAAGTTATCAGCGGTGAGGATAAGACAGGATGAAGTGTATCTTCTTAAATCTCTAGACCAGGAAAAAGGCTGTGAGCCCAGGTAAGTTGAGCTTAAGATTGCTGAGCAGATGTGCAGACCAGCTAGCAGCCTCTAACTCGCATCTATCAGCACTGCCTAGCATAGTGTAAATGGCCTTCTATGTGGAAAGAGGCAAATGTAGTCACTGTTCACAAAAAGAAGAGCAGAACGGAAATCAGCCTCTACAGACCAGTGTCACTCCTCCCAACCACTGGCAAGATTCTTGAGACAATAATCTCACTGCAGATGACAGCGTTTTCCGACTGTCATTCGCTTCTTTGTGACCGTCAATATGGCCTCAGAAAAGGTGATCTGCTGTTAAAGCTCTCCACTAAGTGGCACCAGTCACTGGATGAATCCAAAGTCAGCTGTGTAGTAGCACTGGACATTGCTGGTGCTTTCGATCGAGTATGGCACCAAAGAGTCTTTGTAAAACTGCAAGCACTGGGAATCGCCGGCTCTACACTATGCCTTCCCAGTGATTACCTTCAAGGTAGATCTCTAAGCGTAGTTCTCAACGGGACAGAGTCAATAAGACACTATTGGAGCAAGCGTGCCACAGGGAAGTGTGCTTGGGCCATTGCTATTGAATGTCTAATTCAATGACCTTCATCTTATCCCAGAATCCTAAGCATATGCAGACGACTGTACTCTGACATTTACTTATCCAAGAGAGGAAATGCCAGCTGCTCTAGGTTACATCAAGCACCGGCTTACAGCTGTATCAGTCTGGGGAAAACGATGGCAGGTCACATTTGCTCCTGAGAAAACACAAATGATGATGTTCTCTAAGCACCATGCTGGAGCAGTGGTACGAATGAACTGGTAAGTGTTGGTATCAGGGGACGAAGTTAATATCCTTGGAGTGAAATTTGACTCCAAACTGACTATGAAGAACCACGTTGTAAATCTTGCAAACAAAGTGGCCAGGAAGCTTACTGTACCTCGACGTATCTCGCATCTGCTCGACAGTATAGGTTGCAAGATTCTGTATGAGGAACAAGTGCATTCACACCTTGAGTATACTCCATTTTCTTGGAATTGCCTGCCCTCCGTCTTATCTGTGACTTCTTGATAGAATAGAGAACAGGGAAAGACGGAGCCTGGACCCAGCCTAGATAGATTTGTCATTTCAGCAAAGCCTTGAACACAAGAGGAATGTGGGCAGCTTACTGTTATGTACAAGGCCAATATTGTCAAGGTACCTCACTTGGCTCCACTCTGAGGACAGCGAGAAGTGAGCTTCTACACAACAAGACGGGCAGCAAACAGCAACTACAGGGTAACTGTACCCTTCTCCAGAACATCGCTTCATCTGAGATAATTTATTCCTAGGATGACGCCTGTCTGGAACCTGTTCGTACAACATAACGACATCAACAAAATAGTCTGTTGACCAAATGAAATCGCTGGCCCACAGATGGCTCCAATTTTATCTTGTTCCCCATTTGCATGTTTCATAACAACAAAAAGGCTTTCAAATGAGCTGATGTAGGCAACAGCTCTTAGCTTGTAAATAAAGTTAGGAACCTTAACCTAACCTTGTAAAACCGTGTGTAGAGAGAGAGAGAGAGAGAGAGAGAGAGAGAGAGAGAGAGAGAGAGACATACAGACAGACAGATAGAGGGATACAGAGAGAAGACTGCTTCTACACATCAAGACGGGCAGCCAACAGCAACTACACTCTGAAGCACATCACTACATCTGACATCATTTATTCCTGGAATGACTCGAGTCTGGAACATTTTCGCACAGCATAATTACATCGATGAAATAAAGTTAGTTGACCAAATGAAATCTTTGGCCCACAGATGGCTCCAACTTCATCCTGTTCCCTATTTATATGTCTCATAATAAAAAAGGTTTCAAATGGGCTTAGGTAGGCAACAACTCTTAGCTTGTAAATAAACGTAGCAACTCTTAACCTAATCTTGTAAAAACACTGTATAAATAAAAACGAGAGAGAGAGAGAGAGAGCGCTGTTCCCTTCTCCAGAACATCACTTCATCTGAGATCATTTATCACCAGGATGACTCGAGTCTAGAACATTCGTACAGCATTATGATGTCAACGAGATAAAGTCAGCTCCAACTTCATCTTGTTCCCTACTTGTATGTTTCATAACAATAAAAATGCTTTCAAATGAGCTGATGTAGGTAACAGCTCTTAGCTTGTCAATAAAGTTAGGAATCCTTAACTTGTAAATAGCTTGCCAATAAAGCTAGGGATCCTTAACTTAACCCTGTGTAAAAAAAAGGAGAGAGCTCCCAAATCCAGGCATTCTGATAGCCACCTTCGGCCGACAGATTTAAGATGATGACAGACGGCGGCGAATTGACCTGAGAGGATGCTGCTTTCACTTAGACACACCTGCCCACGCCACACTTAGGCTGCTACACCTGCCTAATTACACGCTCACCTGCTACATACAAACACCTGCTAACCCTCACATCTTACCAGTACACCTTCCTTGCCGTGAAACACTGTAGTGAATTTCTCCATAGTCAAAGCTTATGTTTATTTGCCGAGCTAAACATACCTGTTGCCTGTCCATGTATCAAACCTGTTGACCGTACTAAGCATTCTCCTGCCAGCCTGTCAAACACCCGCTGTCCACACTGACATTCTCCTGCCAGCCTGTCAAACACCCGCTGTCCACACTGACATTCTCCTGCCAACCTGTCAAACACCCGCTGTCCACACTGACATTCTCCTGCCAGCCTGTCAAACACCCGCTGTCCACACTGACATTCTCCTGCCAACCTGTCAAACACCCGGTGTCCACACTGACATTCTCCTGCCAACCTGTCAAACACCCGGTGTCCACACTGACATTCTCCTGCCAGCCTGTCAAACACCCGCTGTCCACACTGACATTCTCCTGCCAGCCTGTCAAACACCCGGTGTCCACACTGACATTCTCCTGCCAGCCTGTCAAACACCCGCTGTCCACACTGACATTCTCCTGCCAGCCTGTGAAACACACGGTGTCCACACTGACATTCTCCTGCCAGCCTGTCAAATACCAGGTGTCCACACTGACATTCTCCTGCCAGCCTGTGAAACACAAGGTGTCCACACTGACATTCTCCTGCCAGCCTGTCAAATACCAGGTGTCCACACTGACATTCTCCTGCCAGCCTGTCAAACACCCGGTGTCCACACTGACATTCTCCTGCCAACCTGTCAAACACCCGGTGTCCACACTGACATTCTCCTGCCAGCCTGTCAAACACCCGGTGTCCACACTGACATTCTCCTGCCAGCCTGTCAAACACCCGCTGTCCACACTGACATTCTCCTGCCAGCCTGTGAAACACACGGTGTCCACACTGACATTCTCCTGCCAGCCTGTCAAATACCAGGTGTCCACACTGACGCCAGCCTGTCAAACACCCGGTGTCCACACTGACATTCTCCTGCCAACCTGTCAAACACCCGGTGTCCACACTGACATTCTCCTGCCAGCCTGTCAAACACCCGGTGTCCACACTGACATTCTCCTGCCAGCCTGTCAAACACCCGGTGTCCACACTGACATTCTCCTGCCAGCCTGTCAAACACCCGCTGTCCACAATATTACATTCTTCTGTCTGTTCGTGTATCACATCTGCTCGATCCTCCGTTTGGTAAGCAGCCACGTCTCAATCCTTCAATCTTTGGTACCTCATGGTGGAGGCCTAATCCTCTGTCCACTGAACTTAAAGAGGTCTTGTTTTACCAATGTAAGCAACTTAAGTGGTCCAGGCGCCACTCCTGTTTCTCATTCTCGTAACGGACAGAGGTAACAATACAAGGCACAAATTTGTATCATCCTTTGTAGACGACACAAAAAAATGATCAAGAATGTCACCTCTGTAGAAGATAGAGAGAAACTGCAAGAGGATCTAAAAAGGGTCGTCCAGAGGGCGGTAGAAAATAATATGATGTTCAAAGGGAACAAATTCCAATTACTCATATATATAAAAAAAATGGAATTCAAATGGTGAAACGGTGTCAAGGCCAGGAAAATAACAAGAAGGATATTGAGAAACTTTCAAAAGAAGAGAAATAATGACAATGGTAACACTATTCAAATCACTTGTGCTCTCTTTTCCTTATATTGCTCAGTGTTGACAAGAGCCGTTCACAGCCGGCGAGATAGCTCAGCTGGAAAACATATAGAGTGCGTTTACCACCCACGTACAACCAACAAACTGCTGAAGACACCTCAAAGAACTGGAAATGTACTCTCTGGAGGGAGGGGAGGTGAGATACATGATAATATACACACACAAGATACCGGAGAGCCTAATCCCAAATCTGCACACTACCACAGGAGTGAGAGATAAGGAAGGAAGAAAAGCAGGGAAGCCACGGATATCATACGAGAAAAGTGTCAACATCCGTGGGCCCGTACTTACTGTCAGCAGGTATTAGAAATGTTGATGGAACCAGTGTAGTGCTCAAACAAGAAACTATATAATTTACTCCGTGGTTGGCCAGATCAACCAAGCAATGCTGCTGCCAACAGTAACAGCTTGGTCGACCTGGCAATCAAGAGGGAGGCCCTGGCCCAGGACCGTGCCGTAGTAATAGGAAAACCTCTCAAAACAGGTCACTGGTAAACCACACGTAAATATCTTATATTATGTGGTGCCCGATGATGGAGGCTCGATCCTTCGTCCGGTAAGCTTGTTGAGAGAGAGAGTTCTCGCCTCCCTGTCCTCCGTGGTGCCTGACACTTGCAGACTCGTAATATAAAGTTAAAGAGCGTTTAAGTAGGTGTTACTCACCGCACTATCAACCTACAACAATGCAGTTTTCATGGATGATCTGAGCATCAGGGGAAGTTTTAAAGCGGATAATCGCCTTCACTCAGTGTCAACCAGACGAGCTGCTACAGCAAGCTCTAATTAATACAATTTTACACACTCTTAAACCTACTTTACAGCTCACCTTCGACGCCACGAAGCCTCCGTTAATGACTATCGACGTTACGCGTCATAAATGCCATTGTTATCTCCGCTTAGAATCATCCCCTGTGACATCATTATTGTACGTTATGGTGACTTGTTAATGAGCTTGCATAGCATTTGTCCGTGGAGGTATGAAGGTGACTCGTAGCTCAGCGGTAGCATCATAGGCTCACAACGGAAGAACCCGGGTTCAATCCTGAAGCCGCTTGAGACGAGTGGGCAAATGTCCTAACAAGTGTTGACCCCCGTTCACTTAGCAGTAAACTGGTTTATCTACTCTTGCGATTTTCATCCTGAGGAGAGAAGAGGTTGTATACTAGACAGGGCTGTAGTAGTATACCGTAGACAGGGCTGTAGTAGTATACCGTAGACAGGACTGTGGTAGTATACTGTAGACAGGGCTGTGGTAGTATACTGTAGACAGGGCTGTGGTAGTATACTGTAGACAGGGCTGTAGTAGTATACCGTAGACAGGGCTGTGGTAGTATACTGTAGACAGGGCTGTGGTAGTATACTAGACAGGGCTATAGTAGTATACCGTAGACAGGGCTGTGGTAGTATACTAGACAGGGCTATAGTAGTATACCGTAGACAGGGCTGTGGTAGTATACTAGACAGGGCTATAGTAGTATACCGTAGACAGGGCTGTGGTAGTATACCGTAGATAAATCCGAACTTTAAAATATACTAAGGCAGTATACCAGCTCTCAGCAGAGTTCGTGTTACCACCAGCAAATTATTATTATAGTCCAGAGGAATTTCTAAAGCTGTAAGGAATGGAAGGCAATCAGGTTCGATCCTATTAATGTTATTGACTGCCCCCTTAACATTAAGGGGGCAGTCAATAACATTAAGAAGTCTACTCAACTCAAAGAGTATCAAATTCACGGTAATTATAAGAAGCTATTATCTAATACACAGTGTTTCTTTTCTCAACTGGTCGAAGAACTTAATGGGAACTGTATACACTGAGTGCCTCGTGGTTAAGGTGGAGTCAAGAGAAGAAGTTGTCTTTGATCCCGGTGTCAGATAGCAGTGTGCAGCGTGGCATTATGGACATGTCTGACCACATCAAGCAGCAAGCAGCTCCAGTGATGAAAGCTGCCTCTTTAGGGGTCTTGAGGCGACAAATGTAACCTGTGCCCACTTCTCTTTGTTTGCTACTTTTGGGCAGGTGAAGTCAAAGACGGTGTATTTATTATCCTGCCAGCACATGAAATCATATACACAAGGAGCAATTTTCTTAAATAGTGATCCAATTCTTCCACGAATATTGACAGAAGTGGACACAGCTCGAAGAAATATTCACAAGAGCGTCTGCAGTGCTGAGATGGTGTGGTTTCAGGCGCCAGTGAAGACAGTTTCCTCAAATATCATTGGGCTGGTAAGAGATCTGTATGATGGAGGTTTAGAGAGGTAGTGCCAAGATGGTGTGGGAAGGAATTACGCGCTTATTTGTGGAATTTGTAAGAGTGCCGCCACAACCATTATTAAGAGCACCAACCCTCAAGGCACCGCCGAGAATGCAACAGGAGAGAACGCTCAAGACACTAATCCCAGATTTCGGGTATTTTTAAATGCATCATTCTGTAATAGTTTACTGCCATGGCTATGTTATTTCAAAAGGAACTTATACCCACATCATCGGCTGCTGCTGTCTTGATCTCCAACACCAAGCAACAAGATATCTGGGGGTCGGGTTTGATAGCTTTGTCAAGGTATTGTTCTATCTCCAATAGCTGATTTCCGAATTGCTGTGAAGTTGTATTCAGTAGTTTATATACAAGAACAACATCCAGGTTCTGACTTGTGAGTCCGAGTGCCAAAACTTCGACTACAGCTTCTGTTTATTCAGCAGTTCAGTACTGTATATTAAGCACTAACATATAGACTAACCGTACCCTTGTTGCCTGCTTTTTTTTTTTTACGGTCGCATCTAAATAGGATGTCAGTGAATGTAATGAATAACCCCTTAAGCATTCATGGAACTAACGTAAGAATTACCTATTATACCCTTTTATACTAAGGCAAGTTGGCTCAACGAGGAAAGAGACGACAACGTCAGCCAAGATGACAACACTCACAAGATCACAAGACACAAGTGATATCTTAATATGTAATTTACCCACTGTGAATGAGAGTTAAATTCCAGGCGCTTCCCCGATCTCGCAATCACGTTCCCAAGGAACTGAATACAAGAATGTGAAGGGTCAGGGAAGTGTGTGTAATTTGATTACCCTTCACCGTGGTCAGAATGACGGTACTTCGTGATCAATGCCGTTGATTAATGAACGCTGGGAAGAAATACCACAAGAGATGATTAACAGAAGAATGACAGAAACCAAAGAGTTACTCTGGATGATTAGTGAACGATGATTGGTGGGTAGTGTAATTACTGGATGAATGATGGCAAGCAGTGTGTCACCAGGGATAATAAGAAGAAAAAGAACGACGAGATACATTCTCAAAGTAAATAATTAACGCAAGATGGTTATGAATTATACGTCAAGGTAACCCCCAAGATTATGAATTATACGTCTAGATGATACCATTATGATGAATTACACATCCCAACGCCCACTGTTATGAATAATGATACAAGACAGTCGAACAAGACCTTGTGAAGGTGGAAGACTCGCTGCACATTCATAAATCAAATTAATACAAGTGAAGAATTATTATTCATGATCCTGGTGATTCAAGTACAAGTTAAGGTGTGCCATGACATAGCCAGCCAGCCAGGCTAGCTGGCTCCACACTACCACTCTCTGAAAACTTACCCTACTTCTCCTGTTGTTGCCTTTGCAACATTGCACAGCTCCTGATGACGCACTGAGAAGTGTGAAAGTACTTGAGCTAAAGATTTCCACCCCCCGTGGCTTGTCTTGCATATATATATATATATATGTGTGTGTGTGTGTGTGTGTGTGTGTGTGTGTGTGTGTGTGTGTGTGTGTGTGTGTGTGTGTGTGTATGTGTGTGTGTGTGTGTGTGTGTGTGTGTGTGTGTGTGTGTGTGTGTGTGTGTGTGTGTGTGTGTGTGTGTGTGTGTGTTGTTACCATTTTGTCCTAGGCACATGTCGATTAGACACTAGGCCTGTTGTATGTATGTGTGTGTGTAACGAAACACTTCGAAATGTTTCGCCGCCGAATTGAACGTGTGTGTGTGTGTGTGTGTGGTGTTGCCGAATAGGTAAAATTGGTCAATTTGCAAGAACTCATTTAAAATTAAGTCCTTTCTAAAATTTTCTCTTATAAGTTTAGATATATTTTTTTCATTAATGTTAATGTAAAAATTAATAATTTAGTACTCAAAGAACCTTAGAAAACTTACCTAACCTTATTATAACAAGCGTAATTTAATTTAGCATAATCCCACTAAATATATTTTAGATAAGTTTACAATAGTTTAATAAACAAAGATAATGAAATATATTTTTTTCGTTAGGTTCAAAATGATTTTTGATAAATTATTGCACACACAAATTTTTGCTTGCCTTATTCGGCAAGAGGAGCGTTGCTATTTAAGCCAAAATCTCAAGCTTTACCTATTCGGCACGACACACACACGCACGCATGCACACACAACAAGCCTAGTGTCTAATCGACATGTGCCTAGGACAAAATGGTAACTAACATTCTTAGCGTATAGAACCATGTGAGTGTGTGTATGATAATCACCCAGCAACACCAACACTGGTCTCTGTGCTATAAGTATTGAGGTGGGTCTTCACGGTTTGCACCAGCGAGTTAATAGAGGCGAGGAGCGAGAGTAACCTGGTGTAGGAGAGTGTATTTAGCGAGGTCCTCACCGAGTGTACTTAGCGAGGTCCTCACCGAGTGTACTTAACGAGGTCCTCACCAATGATGACAGTATTTGTGATGGTGGTAAAAAAAGGAGGAACTTTGTGGTGATATTAGTAAGTGTAGTTATTATGTAAGCGATTACCTTCCAGTGTGTTGGTTAATGACTCTTGTGATCACACTCTCTCACTATTATGACCCCCCCATAAACCACCCCACCCCTCATTACTCCCTCCCCCTAGCTCTACCCCATCCATTCCTCCACCCTCCTGTTCATCCTTCCCTCCCACCTCCCCTCCCGTCCATTCCTTCCATTCACCCCATTAATCCTCCCCTCCTGTCCACTCCTACAGTTCTCCCTCCCATCCCCTCTCCCGTCCATTCCTTCCATTCACCCCATTAATCCTCCCTCCTGTCCACTCCTACAGTTCTCCCCTCCCATCCCCTCTCCCGTCCATTCCTTCCATTCACCCCATTAATCCTCCCCTCCTGTCCACTCCTACAGTTCTCCCCTCCCATCCCCTCTCCCGTCCATTCCTTCCATTCACCCCATTAATCCTCCCCTCCTGTCCACTCCTACAGTTCTCCCCTCCCATCCCCTCTCCCGTCCATTCCTTCCCGTCCACCCCTCCTTGCCCAACTCCTCCCTCCCTCCTCCCATCGCCACCCCACAGCTCCCCTATTACCTTCGCCGGACTGCGTGCAGTTAATAACAGCCTGATGGATCAGGCAGCTAACAATAACTGACTGATAGATCAGGCAGCTAACAATAACAGCCTGATGGATCAGGCAGCTAACAATAACAGCCTGATGGATCAGGGCATCAACCAGGAGGTCGCGGGGGATAACCCCCTCTCAATATGCCACACATCAACCCTTCAAACGAGGTTCCTTGATGCCAGCGAACAGCTCTTGATCCAATGAAGTGGAGCTAACTCTCTTGTATCAAACTTCCTTACCTCTCGTTCTGCAGGCGATGTATATTCCCAACTGGTTTAGCGCTCCCCGTTAAAGTAAACAAAATAATAATCCACATTAAAAAAGGAGCGCCAAACCCGTAGGTTATGCACTAGGAGACGATATGGATCACTAGGAGACCATGTGGACCACTAGGGGACCATGTGGACCACCAGGAGACTGGTGGACCACTAGGGGACCATGTGGACCACTAGATCACCAAATTATGTGGACCACTAGGAGACCATGTGGATCACCAGGAGACTATTCAGACCAGGAGTCCATGTAGACCAGAAGACCATGTAGACCACCAGGAGACCATGTGACACCAGAAGACAACGTAGACCACAAGGTGGCCATGTAGACCACCAGGAGACTTAATGGACCAGCAGATTATGTAGACCACTAGGAGACCATTTGGACTACCAGGAAACCATGTAGACCACGAGTACCACCAGCACTGACGTGAACACCACCAGCAGTGACGTGAACACCACCAGCAGACGTGAACACCACCAGCAGACGTGAACACCACCAGCAGACGTGAACACCACCAGCAGTGACGTGAACACCACCAGCAGACGTGAACACCACCAGCAGTGACGTGAACACCACCAGCAGTAACGTGAACACCACCAGCAGTAACGTGAACACCACCAGCAGACGTGAACACCACCAGCAGTAACGTGAACACCACCAGCAGACGTGAACACCACCAGCAGTAACGTGAACACCACCAGCAGTGACGTGAACACCACCAGCAGTGGACAGTAAACATGTCACCCTCAATTTGTTAAACCGAGTCCGTCTCTCAACTTGTATGTGCACACACCTAGCTGTGGTTGCAGGGGTCGGGTCGCAACTGGTTCCCAACAGCCAACTCAATCGACCTTCTTTGATTCCTGGTCTCAACGGCCCAATCATACCTGGTCTTGAAACTATGTATGGTGTATATCTATACAACTTCTTCATCGTGTTCGTTTCACTCGCCACACTAAGAGAGTACTTCTTAAAAGGAGAGACAGAGCAAAATAAAGGCTGTAACGGAGTGGAAAACAAACTCGAATCACTCAATGGAGCGTAAAACTAGTGTGAAAGACCAGGGAGTGATTATGTAAGAAGATCACGCCTTCAGGGATCATAACAGTGTCACTACCACAACTGCAAGGAAAATGATTGGCATGACATCCCTTGTCCAGCCTATGTTGATACTCAAAAGTCACCTGTTCTCTCTAGGCTGGATTACTGCTGTACATTTTAACACCTCCGTTGAAGGTAGTCGAAACTGCAGACCTGGAGAATGTGCAGAGAACTTTCATTGGCCACACAGATTCACGCAAGCACCTAAATTACTGGGAACGTTTGAAGTCCCTCGATCTATACTCCTTGGAACGTAGGCTACACCTGAATAATTCTAGAAGGAATGATTCCAAATCTGCTCACAAATCGTTCTCCTTCTGGCTTGGCAGACGGTTCAAAAATCTTCGAAAGAGTGATGACACAGCAGATTACAAATTTCATGGACCAGCACAACCAACATAACCAGAACCAGCATGGCTTTAGAGCGGGTCGATCATGCCTGTCACAGCTGCTGAACCATTATGACAGAATTACGGAAGCGCTGGAAGACGACCAAAACGCAGATGTGATTTATACAGATTTTGCAAAGGCGTTTGACAAATGCAATCATGGAGTGATAACGCACAAAATGAGGGCCATAGGCATTACGGGGAAGGTAGGCAGATGGATTTTCGGGTTCCTAACACACAGAACACAAAAAGTAGTAGTGAACAGAGCAAGATCCAGCATCAGCGAGGTCAAAAGATCAGTTCCCCATAGGTAAAACTGATCAATTAAGTCCTTTCTAAAATTTTCTCTTATACGTTTAAAGATATTTTTTTTTTAATTTATGTTAATGTAAAAATTAATAATTTTGTACCAAAAGAACCTTAGAAAACTTACCTAATCTTATTATAACAAGCGCAGTTTAATTTAGTCTAATCGAACTAAATATATTTTAGATAAGTTTACAATAATTTAATAAACAAATACAATGAAATATATTTTTTTCGTTAGGTTCAGAATGACTTTTGCGAAATTATTGCATACACAAATTTTCGCTTGACTTATTCGGCAAGAAGAGCGTTGCTATTTAGGCCAAAATCCCAATTCGGCACAACACACACACACACACACACACACACACACCTGACGACACTTGAGGACAGGAGAGATAGGGGGGATATGATAATGACATATAAAATACTGAGAGGAATCGACAAGGTGGACAGAGACAGGATGCTCCAGAGATGGGACACAGCAACAAGGGGTAACAGTTGAAGACACAGATGAATCACAGGGATGTTAGGAAGTATTTCTTCAGTCACAGAGTTGTCAGGAAGTAGAATAATCTGTAAAGTGATGTAGTGGAGGCAGGATCCATACATAGCTTTAAGAAGAGGTATGATAAAGCTCATGGAGCAGGAAAAGTGATCTAGTAGCGACCAGTGAAGAGGCGGGGCCAGGAGCTA
Source organism: Cherax destructor (assembly GCA_009830355.1). Classification (NCBI taxonomy): domain Eukaryota; kingdom Metazoa; phylum Arthropoda; class Malacostraca; order Decapoda; family Parastacidae; genus Cherax; species Cherax destructor. The sequence goes on from WNWK01000321.1 coordinate 285,619, forward strand.
TGACTCGACCCCTGTAACCACAATTAGGTGAGTACAACTAGGTGAAGTATACACATACACACATACAAAACTTACCTTAATCCTTTGCGTGTTAAACACATTTCCAGACAGAAATAATTCTGCCTCCAAGTTTAACAACGAAGCAGAAAGAATAGACAACAGTTACCTGCAGAGAGCAAGGGGAGTAAAAGTTTATAGGAGACTTGCAGTACATGAGACTAGCGTCAACGTAGCAGCCAGTGCCGTGTCGGCGACGGGAATAAACCTTGAGAAGGCGGAAAAACTGGGTGATGTAGAGGGCATTTGTGGATGTGTGAGTCCCAGGTGAAGGTTGTGGCACAGTGAACGAGACACTTGACAGTTTAGCGAGACATTAAGAGAACTCGGCGAGACTGTGATAAGACCTCTGTTATGGGACACGTGTCCGTCACAAAAAAAAAAATCGAAAATAAGGCAAACTGGTGGTGGAAATTCTGGAATATGAAGGGACAGAGTAAGAGTGTGGAGGGAAGAGAGACGGAGATAGAGTGAAAAAGAGTGGAAATACTCTAGGGAGTAAAATGGGTAAAGGATGAATGTACTCGAGGGAAGAGTACAACCGGAAGAGAGTGAGAACCAAGTGCTAAAATGTCAACATGTACGGGAATGTGTGTGTCACTTGAGTGTGCTACTGTGCTGAGGTATGCACTGTTGTGTTGAGGTATGCGCTGCCATGTTAGCCTATGTTGTCTAGTGTTGCGGTATGCGATGGAGCGTTGTGGCATGCGCTGCAGTGTTGCGTTATAAGCTGGAATGTGAGAACAGCACATGACCAGTAGCGACCAGACTTACTGGTGAATGACCTCGATCAAGTTTACATACACACACCCGTCCCCAAAAACACACGCGGTGGTCTAATATCACGGTAGTGTAGGATGGTTTATGGTAGACTAGCGGTGATAAGACAGGAAAGAAAAAGGTGGGGTGGTGGTATATTCCTAGACTGCAAGACGACCTGCCACACCTATCACCCAGAGGCCTGGGACAAAAACTAGAGAAAACGACTGGAGACAGGCAGGGTATTAGCATCGATAAAATAAACCCCGTAAGACAGAAACAAATATGTCAGTGTGTGAGAGTAAACATCAGAATGGGAGAGTGTAACTAACAGGCTCTTTCACCAAAGTCTCAATCACAGCTCGAGTACTGTTGGTGGTATCAACCTACCAGAGGGTTACTGATTATTCTTAAGGCTAAAAGTAGAGTGCTATGTTATAATGAATAGTCATAACAACAGTAAAAAATTAATACCAAATTTATACAGTTACTTTTCGTTGTATAGACAGGAACGAACAATAACTTATCTTCCTAACACATTATTTAGAGCTGCTGATGTAGCCCCAACCTTCACCTGCTAGTGTACAACTGGAAAATACAGCAGAGAAAGGAAGAGGGAAGGAGGGCCAGTGAGCTGCAGCGCTGACAATATTATCCACGGGTCGCTGCCCACCCACTGACGGACACTAATTTATGTAAAGTTAACAGTCCGAGGCTGTGATTTAGCTTAAGCACTCAACAGGTGGCGTATAAACAGCTAAAACGAGTGAAAGTGTGGCGCGTGTGGTGGCCGCCCTAACCAGGGACTCTCCCTGGGGAGTAAAATATATAATAACTTGAAAACGATAAATAATATGTTAAACCCAGCAAAGATTCTCTCGATACACAAGTTGAAACACAAACACCAGGGAAACGCTCCTGGCAAATCATTTTGTTAAATCACAAAAAGAGAATCCACAACTTGATACTAACCGTCAGGACGTACTGTACACTACTTTAGAGCACTGACATTGTAGATGGCCCTTGAACCAAAGTAGACATGACATACTCTTTGAAGCATATGGAA
>WNWK01000321.1:292500-367500 GCA_009830355.1 Cherax destructor
GCACGTACGAGAGGTACACAATAAGTGCGGAGTGGCCCACGAGGATGGGAGGAGTGGCCCACGAGGATGGGAGGAGTGGCCCACGAGGATGGGAGGAGTGGCCCACGAGGATGGGAGGAGTGGCTCACGAGGATGGGAGGAGTGGCCCACGAGGATGGGAGTAGTGGCCCACGAGGATGGGAGGAGTGCCCCACGAGGATGGGAGGAGTGGCCCACGAGGAGGGAAGGGATGGCCCAGGAAATGGGAAGGGATTGTCTAGGAAATGGGGAGGGGGTAGCCCAGGAAATGGGGAGGAGTGGAACAGGAGCGGGAGTGGCCCACCAGAAAGAGAGGGGTTGCCCAGGAGAATGGGAGGAGTTGCCCAGCAGAAGGGGAGGGGTGGCCCAACAGCAGGAGGTGTGACCCAGTAGAAGGGAAGGTGTGGCCCAGGAACCGAGATTAAACAAGAGTGAGAAAGACAGGTGGACTGCACCTTGCCAGAGAGCAAGAAAAGCTTTTAATATTGTTGTCCACTAGAAACTAATCTACAAGCTAGAACAGAAAGCAGGAGTCCTTAACTTGTCAACAGCTTGTCAATAAAGTTAGGAATGCTTAATCTAACCTTGTCAAACCCTGTGTAAAAAAAAAAATTCCATTGAATCAAGAAGAACCTGAAAAAAACCAGGCGAGTGAGATAGCCCATATGAGAGGAAGTGTCAGGATTCAGGACGGACTAGGGTAACAATGGTAGATATTATATTGTAAGCTCAAAAAAACAGAAACCAGTAACTTAAGAGGAGAGTCTAAAACCAAAGATTCAACTCCCCTCTCCCCCCACACACACATTCCAAAATTGATAGGGCAGAGTGTCAGCCTAGCCACAGTACCTTCCATATTTCCCGGCAAGTACGCAGCTTCCATGCGCCTGCTCTTGAGACTCTCACACTGAAGGCGCCTCAGCACAGGTCCGCTTGGCTCACTCTCACTGACCTGCTCATCGACCTGTTTACACATTCCTCTCCTGTTGGCCTGACTTAAGAACATAAAAAAAACCATACCACGGGTGGGGTTTGAACCCGCGGAACACTGCAGCAGGCCTACTGACCCATGCGAGGCAGGTCCATCACTCCCGACTTAGACCCGACTTTCCAGGTAAACTACAGGTAGTCAGGTCACTTCCACTTAAGGAATTAGTACGGCATCTGACCTAGTAGCACAAGCTAGTCAGGTCCAATTCACACCCACTCATGTATTTATCTAACCTATTTTTAAAACTACACAACGTCCCAGCCCCTATTGACGGTACTCGGGAGTTTGTTCCACTCATCCACAACTCTATTACCAAACCAGTGCTTTCCTATATCCTTCCTGAATCTGAACTTTTCCAACTTGAAACCATTGCTGCGAGTCCTGTCTTGACCCCGCTTGACCTGGTGTAATCCTCAGCTAGTAAACCACAAAAGCCAGTTGTGTCTGTCATCAACCCGCTCTGCTACCTGCAACATTACCTTGCTACCAGTCTATCTACTGCAGAGCGGCCAAGCTGGATTAGCCTGCAGACAAGCGCTCTAAACCCAATTTGAGACAAAGGACAAACCCTATGAGCTAACTGAAGCCACGGATGTAAGCAATGTACGAAAACATTTCTTTAGTCTCAGGTGATTAGGAAGTGGAATGACCTAGATGAGGAAGTAATGGAGGCAAACTTGATCCAGAGTTTCAAGAGTGGATACCGTAAGGCCCAAGAGACCAGAAATCGGAGATACTGGTTAGTCTAGATTGGGCCAGGAGTTGAGTCTCGATCCCCGCAAACACAAATCGGCGAGTATAGACATATCTATATTCTCAATCTGCCCTGAGGTACCACTAATCTCTGGCAAGACTCGTTAGATTGAGAAACAAGCACATAGTCACCTGATAAAGAGAAGTGAGGAAAGTCTCTCAGGGTGACCCCGGGCTGACAGCAACTGTGTGCAGGACCCCTGACACAAACTGACTGGTGGCTGATACTGATGATGCTGCTGCTGCTGCCGCCTGCGGTTCACGTCCCTTGACACATGAATCACTACCAGTTTCCAGGGTTCATAACCCAACATAGTCACATAGTAATTTATTTACACCTAGGATCCCTTTTCCCCTCCCTAGGACACAGCTCACAAAAGCGGAACAATACATAGGTAACTATTCTATTTCTAGATGGCTTTGAATAGCAGATGTCTTTTCCTCTAGCCCCATCCAAGGAATCGAACCCGTGCCCTTTCAGCTGCATAGACGAAAGCTCTGCAAGGGTACAATATACCCACAAGTATGTAAATAAAACACAATATGCAGTTTAAATAAAATAAACCATGTCGTGTTTTATTAACAAACTAGCGCTGAGTTTGTGCTCCAAGCACTGACAATCCTCTACGAAGGAAAGTACAAGGAGAACAACACTTTAGATCAAGTTCTTACCAAACCTCTTTAGGAAAATAAAATGTGATTCGATTTACCTGATTTATCTTTGTTACGTGCGACTGTAAAATCTCTTAAAGGAATGATGACAGAGCCAGAGTGCCACACCACCAGCCTCTTGACACCAGTCTTGACACTCTTGGAGACGATATGACAAAAAAAATGATGGAGAGGAGTGCCTAACACCGTATCTGATGAAAGCTTACCGTTGTCATTATGTGTGTAGTTAATGTTTAATAAAAGTTAATGAAAATGATAAACGAGCGCAACACCTGGGAGTTCCTCTCGTTCAACTAGTCTATGAAAAACAATGTACCATTTGAGATCTTACCTCTTGCCTGATCAACCACTTAAATAATACGCCAAAACAAAACTATTTATAAATCCCACTAAAACGTTGAGAATGCATCAGTTTAATAACATGTCTAATGACATTAATAGTTATGATCTTTTCTAGAGAAAAATTTGTCACTTGCTAACATACCCGATTCTAGACGCCACAAGACGCAACACTACTAACATATCTATCACTTAGCAGCCCCACAGGTAACTCTATAAGAAAAAACTCGAAGGTGATTCATCCATATATTATTATTACTACATATACAAGTGTAAACAATGAACCTGTAATGATCGTACAGCACCTGTATAATGCGAGGTAATCAAATTTATTCCGAAGGGAAAGATAGCTATAATTTCTTAGATCAACATTCACCAGCATCAAAGACTTCCCTCTGAAGTGTCGCCTTCTCACAACCTATGTCTCCTGGGTAGGTTTACCTACGCTTCAGACCATGTTGTATTATCAAATAGCCACACACTACCTGTTTTGTAAATTTGGACTACACACTAGGCTCAGCCTCCAACTATTCACCTCTAATTACACTGGTCTACAGCCAAATGCTTCAGAAATAAAAGTAAGTCATTCTTTACAATCACGAACCCAAACACTGTCACTAAGACTTTCCTGCGATAGTACACTCTCTAGTGTCTGTCATATTGATGGGCTTCCTGCAAAACTAACCAAGAACATACTATTAAGAGACCATTGATGCAAACTCACCTCGTGAGGCAATGGGCCTCCAGCAACAACAGCCTGGTTGAGCAGGATAGCACCAGATGAGCCTGACCCATGGCCGGCTCTGGGAGTAGTAAGACTTTCGAAACTCCTCAAAGGCATATCGTGCCCACTCTGTACACAGGACCCTCCTCCAGGAGACATCATGACTGTCGTAGGTAACATGCAGGTAGGTACTTAATTCACTTGCTGTCAGAACTCTGGACTGATATGGCACAGAATGAGAGAAGATACTGTGGAGTATTTTTCCCTAACTCTTACTGATTTGCTGGTCACACAAGAGGTAGTTACGAACCAATTCAGTGTCCCGAGTTACGAGCCAAGTGACACCAACTGAAGGAAAACTTCTCACGAGCTCTACAAAGATATATACAGAAATGCAGAATGTACAAAGAGCCGGAGAACCAGCGGCACATAGAAGATCCACCTCCAGGTGGTGGGAGCAGCAGCCGTGGTTGTCGTGCAGCAGCCGTGGTTGTCGTGCCGAGAATGAAAGAGTGTGGTACACATTACCCTCCACAGTTTTACCAGCCTTCCCTGAGATTAATCAAATTATCTGACATTGGTTTTAAACAATGGTAAACATCCCAGTGTCTTGCACTAGATAAGACTATAATTTGTATACTCCAATTTACTTATACAATCAGACATAGACAGAGATGTAAACCATAGCACTGTATCATCCTTTGCAGATGATACTAGGATCTGCATGAGAGTGTCATCCATTGAGGACACGGCAAATCTCCAAGAAGATATAAACCAAGTTTTCCAATGGGCAACAGAGAACAATATGATGTTCAATGAAGACAAATTCCAACTACTCCGTTATGGAAAACTGGAGGAAATAATAGCAAGGACTGAGCATATTACAAACTCCAATCACACAATAGAGCGGAAAAGTAATGTGAAGGACCTGGGTGTGGTAATGTCCGAAGATCTCACCTTCAAGGACCACAACAATGCCACTGATAGGATGGATAATGAGAACATTCAAGACAAGAGATGCTAAGCCAATAATGATCCTTTTTAAATCACTTGTTCTCTCTAGGCTGGAATACTGCTGTACATTAACATCCCCATTCAAGGCAGGTGAAACGGCAGATCTAGAGAATGTACAGAGAATCTTTACTGCACGTATAAGTTCCATCAAACACCTTAACTACTGGGAACGCCTGGAAGCACTTGAATTGTACTCACTGGAGCGCAGGCGAGAGATATATATCATAATCAACTTCTGGAAGATTCTGGAGGGACTGGTTCCTAATCTGCACACAGCAATCACTCCATACGAAAGCAAAAGACTTGGCAGGCGGTGCAACATACCCCCAGTGAAAAGTAGTGGCGCCACTGGTACACTAAGAGAAAACACATTAAGTGTCCGGGAAACAAGACTGTTCAACAGCCTCCCACCAGCCATAAGGGGCATTACCAATAGACCTCTGATTGTCTTCAAGAGGGAGCTGGACAGATACCTAAAGTCGGTGCTGGATCAGCCGGGCTGTGGTTCGTACGTTGGACTTCGTGCAGCCAGCAGTAACAACCTCGTTGATCAGGCCCTGATCCACCGGGAGGCCTAGTCGTGGACCGGGCCGCGGGGGTGCTGATCCCTGGAATGCCCTCCAGGTAAGTATCAATAAATGTTATTATATTCCCTTCTATTGTGGTTTGAATTTATCCCTAAGAAATAATTATATTATCAAGCAGCTGGTAAACTAACTATTGTACCTAAAGTGAACCCTAAGTAGTAATGAGGTTGCTTGACACCTCTTGGGTGAAGAGGTTTTTAATCTTTAGGTGGCTACTTAAGTGAAGGTTGCTGAGTGGATTATCTAACCACGGTATTAACTCTACCGAGGGTAATGGGCCATACACGCGTTCACCACCGGTATGACGAGGTAGAGCTGGACGTGTTAATCACCGGTATGACGAGGTAGAACTGGACGTGTTCACCACCGGTATGACATGATGGTCCAGTGAGAGAGCTGGACGTGTTCACAGTGAACCGAGGTTCGATGAATCACATTCATGCCTATCTAACACACACATCGGCCACCCCCACGCCTCAAACCCAACCCAGAAAGACCCGCCGCACCCACCGCCGGGTGCCTCCGCCCATCACTCACTAAGACCACCCACCAGTACCTCGATAACCTTACAAGCAAAATTAATTCTCATTATCTGGCTGTGGACGGGGAGAGGTGGACTGTCCATCAGGATACACTGACATTCCTCACGTCACTGACCGCCAGTGACCACCTCACCCTCCTGGCCGCCCCCACACTGCTCTCCTTTCCTCTACTGACCGCCCACACCCAGCTCTCTCTCTACTAGACGCCCACACCCATCCCTTTCTCTGTACCTGCCGCCCACACCTTGCCCCCACTCCCTCCTGGCTGCCCACACGCCTCGCTTGGATCAAACTTTCCTTACGTCACATCTTGACTAGTTTGATTACTTAACAAATCGCCGGGTTTGGAGTCGCGATTTAATATATTTCACAACACGACTGCCTAACTTTCTTTTCTAAATTATAAGGCTATCATTGACGCTGGTAATAGTGGCTTCTGGCACTGGTAAATGTAGTTTGTGACACTGGTAGTAGTTTGTGGCAGTGCTTAGAATATATACCTTTATATATATATCTTTGATGAGTACCGAGAGTTTTTCTACTCCTGGAGCCCGGTCATGGGCCAGGCTCGTCGGGTGCTAGCCTGGTCAACCAGGCTGTTGCTGGTGGTGGCCCACTGTCCCACATATCCATCACAGCCTGGTTGATCTGGCATCTGGTAAAGATACTTGTCCAGTTTTCTCTTGAAGACTTCTATACTTGTCCTATCATGTTTCTGATAGCTTCTGGTAAGATGTTGAACAGTCTGGGGCCACGGATGTTGATATAGTGCTCTCTTATTGTGTCCACTGCACCCCTGCTTTTCAATGGGTTTATTTTGCGCTTCCTTTAATATAAATTGTTCCAATATGTTTTGTTATGACAATGTGCAGATTTGGGACCAGGCCCTCAAGTACTTTCCAGGTATATATCATGTATCTCTTTCTCTCTCCTCCGCTTCAGTGAGTACATATTTAAGACTTTAAGGCGTTTTCTGTAATTTCAATTCTTTATTTGCTCTATGTGAGCCGTAATCGATCTCTGTATTTATTCCAGCTCTGATATTTCTCGTGGCCTGGGCGAGGCCGTCAACACTGAGCAATATTTCAAACTAGGAAACGAGTGATTTAAAGTGTCAACATTGGCATTATTTCCCTTGTTTTAAAAGTTTTCATTACTCACCCCGTCTTATTGTGTTCTTCGAAAGAAAGGTCAGCTGGCATAATTATTCCCAAGTTTTTCACGTGTTCCTTTTTTATTCTACTTGACGATCCTCGAGTTTTGTACAAAGTGTTCCTTTTGAGTTCTTCATTATTTCCATACCTAAGCAGCTAGAACTTATCACCACTGAACGTCATGTTACTCTCCACTGCACACTGGAAAACACTGATTATCGTGGTTTGTGGTGCTGGTTAGTGTGTCAGTGGTTCTGAATTACTGTGGTATGAAGGTAGTGGCTGTAGAGTGGATCAGGGTCTAGTGATGGCGGGTGGACCAGGGTCTGGTGGTGGTGGTAGGTGGACCAGGGTCTGGTGGTTGTAAGTGGACCAGGGTCTGGTGGTGATGGTTGGTAGATCAGGGTCTGGTGGTAGTGGTGGCGGTTGGTGGACCAGGATCTAGTGGATGGTGGCAGTGGTGGTGGTAGTTGGTAGACCAGGGCTTGGTGATTGTGGTGGTGAGTGGACCAGGGTCTGGTGGTGGTGGTGGTGGTGGTGGCGGCGGGTAGCAGGTTATGATAACATAAATATTGATATCCAAGAGAATGCAACCTGGTTTGGACTATAAATTACCCCAGAAGCTGACGATTTCTGGGAGACGTGGCCAAGATGTTGCAGGTTCCCACGGGTACCTGCAACTTGATCACTCACTCCGGGGTGTTGAACTAGCCTCAGCTCAGACACCCAAACTCCCGTCAACAATCCTTGGTGTGTCTGTACTTCTTTCTTTAACTATTTTTTTACTTTATTGATTTTACTTCCTCGTAGCCACTAGCTGTATTTTTCTTGCCTTTCACGTGTCAGAGCTTTTGTTTATTTTTCGGAATCAGGTATTGGCTCGTTCCCATCTTTTATTTACCATTTTCAACGAATTTTTTTTTTGTCATATTTGGATGGCGGTGTTTTGACAGGAGAAATCTGAAAAGTTCATCATGCGATTACCCACTTAGTGGAGTTTCTGGTTATGTGACCACGGGAACACTAAGAGAACACGGTATCAACATCCGTGGTCCCGAACTTTTTTAACATCGTACCAGAAGATATCAGAAACACTACTCGAGGGAACTGGACAAGTACTTCCATCTGAGGGGCATTTGTCATATGCCGCAAGATTAAGTTTGAAGCCTCACCCACAGCAAGTAGCGTCATTCACCCACAGCAAGTAGCGTCATTCACCCACAGCAAGTAGCGTCATTGACCCAGAACAAGTAGCATCATTTACCCACAACAAGTATTATCAAACACGAGTGACGAGTAACACTCCTCACATTAGTATCTGCACTATTGTCTGAGGTGAAGTCAATCGCAAATCACTGATCTTGTTTCAGTGTCAGGTAAATGGACACAGATGCAACTAATGTGACATTTTATTGTGGCAACATTTCGCTCTCCAGGAGCTTACTCAAATTAACATTTTGTCGGAGTTAATCACAAATTCAGATGAAATAATCTAGTCTCTATAATATATGATTATTGTTTACAGTAATTTAGGGCGAAGCTCTTAGATTTCGAACTGCTGCTGCCATACATATTGCTAACCACTGGAAGAACTTCGTAAATCCCAGGGACTGACACTGGACGGTGATGCTCCAGTGAGTTGGTTTGCCAATTAGGACTTCAGTGTGTTCACACCAAATTGACGGAGACTCATACAGTGCCAACCGACTTTACTAAAACATCCCGGGAAGTGACTCAGATTGCCAGTTGATACGGCACAGATAACGATGAGCATGAAGTCTTCGTAATTAAGTGATTTAGTGCCATGGGTACTAGAGCATTACACTGACCCAAAGAAAGCTGACCCCCTTCTGACTGTGGATCAGGTTGGAAAGCCATGCAACATTACCCCATACAACAAACAACCGGAGAATAATGATAATAGAAGAGGGAGAGAAGACCGGACAGGAAATATAACCTGGGAGGTAAGACGATGTACACAACACACGTACAGCAACTGTATAACTTCAACTGTTTATGTAAAACTACTTGAAATGTTTACAGAAGCCTTAAGAGAAATGCATTAAGGACATTATACACATCTTATGTTAGGCCAATCTTGGAGTACGCGGCTCCAGCAACTAATAAAGCAATATAAAAAAATATATATATGCTCCAGAGGTTGGGAACGAGATTGGTAGCGGAATTAAGGGATGGGGAATACGAGGGAAGATTTGAGGAATTTAATCTAACCCTACAAGAGAGAATGACAAGGGAGGCAAGACAATGACAATCAAAAATGAAGAATTTCACAAGTGTAACATGTCTAATTCTTAATCTTATCGGCATTGTATACTTGTACAACAATAAAAAATACTCAAGGGATTAGAGTGCTAAGCCTGTTTGGATATAGATGGCAGCTGAAGCTCTCGGGTGAACAACAGGGACTATAGAAAGCATTTCAGTCTCAGTGTGAGGTGTAAGCGGAATAACCTAGTAAATGGTGGTAACAAAACAATTACACACAATTTCAAGAGGCTGTGGAGAGAAAAAAATCAGTGAAGCCACAAACACAAACCGGGGAGTACAAATCATTGAGCACACAATCCAACCACAATATCTCGGCAACTTTCAAGGCGATAATAATATACTAACAACATATTTAAGCTACAGTATGAGTTAGCAGATTACAACCAAGGCTGGAGAGCAGATCCTGCAGGCAGTCAGGAGCTGACGAAGCAGATCCTGCAGGTAAGCGGGACCTGGAGATCAAATATACGGCTTTAACCAGAAGATAAAATATTAAAACCCACGAATCATGCATTTTAAGTATCATTTTTTATCCCCTCAAGTGAGAGATTTATTACACGCTGTGTATAGAAGCATCAGCATTATTATTACCTTAAGTGGATAGTCTGGATGACGGACACACAAGATGAATACTTTTATCCCATTCAAAGAAAATTCATAGATATTTAGTTGGGGAAGACGCGAGAAAATATGATGAAGAATTGTATTTTTTCGCAATTTTTTTTTCAGGTTCTGAGGACACTTGTAAATGAAGGCGAGTTAATTCAAGCTGGACAAGCAAGGCAGAACCATGGTCGTTAACGCATTAAACATCCTTGGCGTAAGATTGTGACAGCCTCGCCGGGGTCAACGCCCCCGGTCCATGACCACGCCTCTGGGGCACTTGGATATACCGTCACTATAACCTTCAGATATATGGATAGTAAAAAGCTAAAAAACAAAAACAAATCGCCGTGCTTTAGAGCAGGGTTGTGTAACCTTAATTAACCTGGGCGCCCCAACCAAATTTATTGCAACCCACGGACCCCATCTTATAAAATTTATTGCAACCCACGGACCCCATTTTATAAAATTTATTGCAACCCACGCACCCTATCTTACAAAATTTATTGCAACCCACGCACCCCATCTTACAAAATTTATTGCAACCCACGCACCCTATCTTACAAAATTTATTGCAACCCACGCATCCCATCTTACAAAATTTATTGCAACCCACGCACCCTATCTTACAAAATTTATTGCAACCCACGCACATCTTACAAAATTTATTGCAACCCACGCACCCTATCTTACAAAATTTATTGCAACCCACGCATCCCATCTTACAAAATTTATTGCAACCCACGCACCCTATCTTACAAAATTTATTGCAACCCACGCATCCCATCTTGTAAAAATTTTGCAGCCAAAAAAAAAATCAACATCCAAAATATATTGAATTCACATTTTCTTGTCAATGCGTTGAACCAGACAAAGTGCTCTGGTATTAACAATGTGTGTGTTCAAGATTATTATTATTATAATCGTGACTAAGCGCTAAACCCGTAAGGGTCATACAGCTCTGCACACATTCAAAAGTGCACACAAATAAGTTCTCCATTTGGCTGAAGTTTAACATAACTGGTGAATTACACACAAGTCTCAGCAGAAGAAATAAAACAGCTGAGCGATTTTTTTTTCATTTTACTAGCGAAGCAGCGTGAAGCAGCGTGAAGCAACGTGAAGCAACGTGAAGCAGCGTGAAGCAGCGTGAAGCAGCGTGAAGCAGCGTGAAGCAGCGTGAAGCAGGGCGAAGCAGCGTGAAGCAGCGTGAAGCAAAGTGAAGCAGCGTGAAGCAGGGCGAAGCAGCGTGAAGCAGCGTGAAGCAAAGTGAAGCAACGTGAAGCAGCGTGAAGCAGCGTGAAGCAGCGTGAAGCAGCGTGAAGCAGCGCGAAGCAGCGTGAAGCAGCGTGAAGCAACGTGAAGCAGCGTGAAGCAGCGTGAAGACTAGCGTGAAGCAACGTGAAGCTGAAGCGCTGAAGCAGCGTGAAGCAGCGTGAAGCAACGTGAAGCAGCGTGAAGCAGCGTGAAGCAACGTGAAGCAGCGTGAAGCAGCGTGAAGCAGCGTGAAGCAGCGTGAAGCAGCGTGAAGCAGCGCGAAGCAGCGTGAAGCAACGTGAAGCAGCGTGAAGCAGCGTGAAGCAGCGCGAAGCAGCGTGAAGCAGCGTGAAGCAACGCGAAGCAGCGTGAAGCAGCGTGAAGCAGCGTGAAGCAACGTGAAGCAGCGTGAAGCAGCGCGAAGCAGCGCGAAGCAGCGTAAAGCAGCGTGAAGCAGCGTGAAGCAACGTGAAGCAGCGTGAAGCAGCGTGAAGCAGCGCGAAGCAGCGTGAAGCAGCGTGAAGCAACGCGAAGCAGCGTGAAGCAGCGTGAAGCAGCGCGAAGCAGCGTGAAGCAGCGTGAAGCAGCGTGAAGCAGCGCGAAGCAGCGTGAAGCAGCGTGAAGCAGCGTGAAGCAGCGTGAAGCAGCGTGAAGCAGCGTGAAGCAGCGCGAAGCAGCGTGAAGCAGCGTGAAGCAGCGCGAAGCAGCGTGAAGCAGCGTGAAGCAACGTGAAGCAGCGTGAAGCAACGTGAAGCAGCGTGAAGCAGCGTGAAGCAGCGCGAAGCAGCGTGAAGCAGCGTGAAGCAACGCGAAGCAGCGTGAAGCAGCGTGAAGCAGCGTGAAGCAACGTGAAGCAGCGTGAAGCAGCGCGAAGCAGCGTGAAGCAGCGCGAAGCAGCGTGAAGCAGCGCGAAGCAGCGTGAAGCAGCGTGAAGCAACGCGAAGCAGCGTGAAGTAGCGTGAAGCAACGCGAAGCAGCGTGAAGCAGCGTGAAGCAGCGTGAAGCAGCGCGAAGCAGCATGAAGCAGCGTGAAGCAGCGTGAAGCAGCGCGAAGCAGCGCGAAGCAGCCCGAAGCAGCGTAAAGCAGCGTGAAGCAGCGCGAAGCAGCGCGAAGCAGCGTGAAGCAGCGAGCTCCAGCTTTGTGAGCGACCAGAAGCTCACTTGGTTTGAACATGAAATGGCTGATTGCCCTTGATTCATAATATATTCGATAATTTACTCTTACCTTTGACAGACCTCTGACGAGTACCGAGAGTTGCGCTACTCGCAGGGCCTCGGCCTCGGCCCAGCCATTTTAATGAGAGTAAAATATTCGTTTACCAAAAGAGTAGAAAATATTACTGTATCACAGAGATGTTGATAAATACTTCAGAGAACCGACGAGTTAAACTCTGGAAATACATTGTTTGGTTGACAGGAAGATTGGAAACATGATAAACACGCACACAAGATCATAGAAGATACGAAAACATAACACTGGAACGAGATTCATGACGTAGTCGTAGTATATGAAGCAGCCACAATGAACCTTATCCATGAAAGCAAAGAGAGTATAGGTATACCAACGTTCTTATATGGGTGTGAGGCATGGGTGGTGAATGTTGCAACAAGGAGAAGGCTGGAGGCAGTGGAGATGTCATGTTTGAGGGCAATGTGTGGTGTGAATATAATGCAGAGAATCCGTAGTTTGGAGATTAGGATGAGGTGCGGGATTACAAAAACTATTATCCAGAGGGCTGAGGAGGGAATATTGAGATGGTTTGGACATGTAGAGAGGGTGGAACGAAATAAAATGACTTCGAGAGTGTATAAATCTGTAGTGGAGGGAAGGCGGGGTAGGGGTCGGCAGGAGGGGGTAAAAGAGGTCTTGTGAGCGAGGGGCTTGGACTTCTAGCAAGCATGCGTGAGCGTGTTAGATAGGAGCGAATGGAGATAAATTGTTTTTAGGACTTGACGTGCTGTTGGAGTGTGAGCAAGATAACATTTATGAAGGGATTCAGGGTAACCGGCAGGCCGGACTTGAGTCCTGGAGGTTAAAAGTACAGTGCCTGCACTCTGAAGGAAGAGTGTTAATGTTGCAGTTTTATAACTGTAGTGTAAGCACGCCTCTGGTAAGACAGTGATGGAGTGAATGATGATGAAAGTTTTCTTTTTCGGGCCACCCTGCCTTGGTGGGAAACGGCCAATGTCTTAATAAATAATATATATATATATATATATATATATATATATATATATATATATATATATATATATATATATATATATATATATATATATATATGTATTATTTTTTATTTTTTATTAACACATCGGCCGATTCCCACCAAGGCAGGGTGGCCCGAAAAGAAAACTTTCATCATCATTCACTCCATCACTGTCTTGCCAGAAGGATGCTTACACTACAGTTATAAAACTGCAACATTTACACCCTCCTTCAGAGTGCCGGCACTGACTTCCCATCTCCAGAACTCAAGTCCGGCCTGCCGGTTTCCTGAATCCCTTCATAAATGTTACTTGCTCACACTCCAACAGCACGTCAAGTATTAAAACCATATGCCTCCATTCACTCCTATCAAATACGCTCACACATGCTTGCTGGAAATCCAAGCCCTCGCACACAAAACTTCCTTTACCCCTCCCTCCAACCTTTCCTAGGCCGACCCCTACCCCGCCTTCCCTCCACTACAGATTTATACACTCTCGAAGTCACTCTGTCTCGTTCCATTCTCTCTACATGTCCAAACCACCTCAACAACCCTCCTCAGCTCTCTGGACAATCGTTTTGGTAATCCCGCACCTCCTCCTAATTTCCAAACTCCGAATTCTCTGCATTATATTCACACCACACATTGACCTCAGACATGACATCTCCACTGCCTCCAGCCTTCTCCTCGTTGCAACATTCATCACCCATGCTTCACACCCATATAAGAGTGTTGTATAACTATACTCTCATACATTCCCCTCTTTACTTCCATGGACAAGGTTCTTTGTCTCCACAGACTCGAAGTGCTCCACTCACCCTTTTCCCCTCATCAATTCTATGATTCACCTCATCCTTCATAGACCCATCCGCCGACATGTCCACTCCCAAATATCTGAATACATTCACCTCCTCCATACTCTCTCCCTCCAATCTGATATCCAATCTTTCGTCACCTATTCTTTTTGTTATCCTCATCACCTTACTCTTTCCTATATTCACTTTCAATTTTCTTCTTTTACACACCCTACCAAATTCATCCACCAACCTCTGCAGCTTCTCTTCAGAATCTCCCAAAAGCACAGTGTCATCAGCAAAAAGCAACTGTGACAACTCCCATTTTGTATTTGCTTCTTTATCTTTTAGCCCAACACCTCTTGCCAAGACCCTCGCATTCACTTCTCTTACAACCCCATCTATAAATATATTGAACAACCACGGTGACATCACACATCCTTGTCTAAGGCCCACTTTTACTGGGAAATAGTCCCCTTCCCTCCTACACACTCTAACCTGAGCCTCACTATCCTCATAAAAACTCTTCACTGCTTTCAGTAACCTTCCTCCTATTCCATACACCTGCAACATCTGCCACATTGCCCCCTATCTACCCTATCATACGCCAAAATATATATATATATATATATATATATATATATATATATATATATATATATATATATATATATATATATTCCACACATACATACACACAGGCTGAAAATACACCTGCCTCTTCCTTTCTATTCCACAAGCAAATATTGAGTCTTGCATCCCCGGTGAGTGACACAACTGGGATTGATTATATATTATTGAAGATGCCTCGACCTCCACCTGCATCACACCGTGAAGGGTCGAGGTGTGAGAAATTGTGTAACAGAAAACGCACAGAAGTATTTTTTTATTTGCTTTGCGCAGTTGAACTAACAGGGTAAGAGCTATTTTACAAGCAAGTTCTAGAGGCCTGGTCATGGACCAGGCCGCGGGGGCGATGACCTCCCACGGAACGCCCTCCAGATATTCTTAAGAAATACTACCCCTCCCCACCGTTCGTAAGATGCGACAGACAGCAAAAAAATAACACCCAGGTACACTACCATTTTACTGCTAGGCGAGCAGAGGGAGCAGGTGTACGGAGACTTGACCATAAATCTCGTACAACCTGGAAATCAAACCCGTGGTCCCTCTGGTTGTGAGAAGAGCCAGTACTGTATCTTGGAGCTACACGTTATTAAAGTGTAAAGCACATAGCGACCAGTGTTGCGGAGGCTCTGGATATATGTATCGGGAAGTGTGTTACTTAGAGGAAGCAAAAGTGGGAAGAGTATGGCAGGATAACAATGCGTGTTGCAACGACTGGAGATACGTAGACTAGGGTCCCCGTGGAGAGCAGGGCAGCAAGAGGACAGTCACACAGAGACAGCAGGGCAGCAAGAGGATAGGCACACAGAGACAGCAGGGCAGCAAGAGGACAGGCACACAGAGACAGCAGGGCAGCAAGAGGACAGTCACACAGAGACAGCAGGGCAGCAAGAGGATAGGCACACAGAGACAGCAGGGCAGCAAGAGGACAGTCACACAGAGACAGCAGGGCAGCAAGAGGATAGGCACACAGAGACAGCAGGGCAGCAAGAGGATAGGCACACAGAGACAGCAGGGCAGCAAGAGGATAGGCACACAGAGACAGCAGGGCAGCAAGAGGACAGTCACACAGAGACAGCAGGGCAGCAAGAGGACAGTCACACAGAGACAGCAGGGCAGCAAGAGGACAGTCACACAGAGACAGCAGGGCAGCAAGAGGACAGTCACACAGAGACAGCAGGGCAGCAAGAGGACAGTCATACAGAGACAGCAGGGCAGCAAGAGGACAGTCACACAGAGACAGCAGGGCAGCAAGAGGACAGTCACACAGAGACAGCAGGGCAGCAAGAGGACAGTCACACAGAGACAGCAGGGCAGCAAGAGGACAGTCACACAGAGACAGCAGGGCAGCAAGAGGACAGTCATACAGAGACAGCAGGGCAGCAAGAGGACAGTCACACAGAGACAGCAGGGCAGCAAGAGGACAGTCACACAGAGACAGCAGGGCAGCAAGAGGATAGGCATACAGAGACAGCAGGGCAGCAAGAGGACAGGCACACAGAGACAGCAGGGCAGCAAGAGGATAGGCATACAGAGACAGCAGGGCAGCAAGAGGACAGTCACACAAAGACAGCAGGGCAGCAAGAGGACAGTCACACAGAGACAGCAGGGCAGCAAGAGGATAGGCATACAGAGACAGCAGGGCAGCAAGAGGACAATCACACAGAGACAGCAGGGCAGCAAGAGGATAGGCACACAGAGACAGCAGGGCAGCAAGAGGATAGGCACACAGAGACAGCAGGGCAGCAAGAGGATAGGCACACAGAGACAGCAGGGCAGCAAGAGGAAGTCACACAGAGACAGCAGGGCAGCAAGAGGATAGGCACACAGAGACAGCAGGGCAGCAAGAGGATAGGCATACAGAGACAGCAGGGCAGCAAGAGGATAGGCACACAGAGACAGCAGGGCAGCAAGAGGATAGGCATACAGAGACAGCAGGGCAGCAAGAGGATAGGCATACAGAGACAGCAGGGAAGCAAGAGGATAGGCATACAGAGACAGCAGGGCAGCAAGAGGATAGGCACACAGAGACAGCAGGGCAGCAAGAGGATAGGCACACAGAGACAGCAGGGCAGCAAGAGGATAGGCATACAGAGACAGCAGGGCAGCAAGAGGATAGGCACACAGAGACAGCAGGGCAGCAAGAGGACAGTCACACAGAGACAGCAGGGCAGCAAGAGGACACACAGAGACAGCAGGGCAGCAAGAGGACATCACAGAGACAGCAGGGCAGCAAGAGGACAGTCACACAGAGACAGCAGGGCAGCAAGAGGATAGGCACACAGAGACAGCAGGGCAGCAAGAGGACAGGCACACAGAGACAGCAGGGCAGCAAGAGGATAGGCACACAGAGACAGCAGGGCAGCAAGAGGATAGGCATACAGAGACAGCAGGGCAGCAAGAGGACAGTCACACAAAGACAGCAGGGCAGCAAGAGGACAGTCACACAGAGACAGCAGGGCAGCAAGAGGATAGGCATACAGAGACAGCAGGGCAGCAAGAGGACAGGCACACAGAGACAGCAGGGCAGCAAGAGGATAGGCACACAGAGACAGCAGGGCAGCAAGAGGATAGGCACACAGAGACAGCAGGGCAGCAAGAGGATAGGCACACAGAGACAGCAGGGCAGCAAGAGGATAGGCACACAGAGACAGCAGGGCAGCAAGAGGATAGGCACACAGAGACAGCAGGGCAGCAAGAGGACAGTCACACAGAGACAGCAGGGCAGCAAGAGGATAGGCATACAGAGACAGCAGGGCAGCAAGAGGATAGGCACACAGAGACAGCAGGGCAGCAAGAGGATAGGCACACAGAGACAGCAGGGCAGCAAGAGGATAGGCACACAAGACAGCAGGGCAGCAAGAGGACAGTCACACAGAGACAGCAGGGCAGCAAGAGGATAGGCATACAGAGACAGCAGGGCAGCAAGAGGATAGGCATACAGAGACAGCAGGGAAGCAAGAGGATAGGCATACAGAGACAGCAGGGCAGCAAGAGGATAGGCACACAGAGACAGCAGGGCAGCAAGAGGATAGGCACACAGAGACAGCAGGGCAGCAAGAGGACAGGCACACAGAGACAGCAGGGCAGCAAGAGGACAGGCACACAGAGACAGCAGGGCAGCAAGAGGACAGTCACACAGAGACAGCAGGGCAGCAAGAGGACAGGCACACAGAGACAGCAGGGCAGCAAGAGGATAGGCACACAGAGACAGCAGGTCAGCAAGAGGACAGGCAACAGAGACAGCAGGGCAGCAAGAGGACAGGCATACAGAGACAGCAGGGCAGCAAGAGGACAGGCACACAGAGACAGCAGGGCAGCAAGAGGATAGGCACACAGAGACAGCAGGGCAGCAAGAGGATAGGCACACAGAGACAGCAGGGCAGCAAGAGGACAGTCACACAGACAGAGCAGGGCAGCAAGAGGACAGGCACACAGAGACAGCAGGGCAGCAAGAGGACAGGCACACAGAGACAGCAGGGCAGCAAGAGGACAGGCATACAGAGACAGCAGGGCAGCAAGAGGACAGGCATACAGAGACAGCAGGGCAGCAAGAGGACAGGCATACAGAGACAGCAGGGCAGCAAGAGGACAGGCATACAGAGACAGCAGGGCAGCAAGAGGACAGGCACACAGAGACAGCAGGGCAGCAAGAGGATAGGCATACAGAGACAGCAGGGCAGCAAGAGGATAGGCACACAGAGACAGCAGGGCAGCAAGAGGATAGGCACACAGAGACAGCAGGGCAGCTTCACCTCACCTGTCTACAGTATATAAGCTCCTTCATCAAGACTGATGAACTGATGAAATCGACTCCAGGCTGAGAGACCGATTACCTCAAACTCCTAATCTTCAATCCTTTTTCTCTGTATTGGACTGAGGAAGCCACTGGCTGGCGGAACGTATTCACAATATACTCAAGTGTTGCAAAGGTGTCTAACTCACCAGCTTTAATGGTGTGAAATGTGAAATGTAGAGTGGAAAGTCGAAGTGGCATATTTAATGCACAGTGTGAAATGCCACACACCAGGACCTACCCTCCCGACATTCGTTACATTATACGGATTTTATTATACGTTACAATAATAACTGTTTTTATTGCAGACTTGTGTTCATTCGTTGTACACTGACACATCTGACTCTTAGATAAATTCTTTAAAGGCGATAAGGATATGGAGACGACAATAAACATTGGACGTTACATATATATTGCATCAGACAAGCCTCAGTTTGCTTCATTGTGGCATAAAAAAGAAGAGGCCTTTACTCTGTTAAGTCAAGTAAGCAGAAAGTCGTTATTCTCTGCATTAAGTCAGGTAATCAGGTCATTACTCTCTGCACTGGCAGGTAAACAGGTCGTTATTCTTTGCATTAAGTCAGGTAAACAGGTCGTTATTCTCTGCATTAAGTCAGATAAACAGGTCGTTATTCTCTGTAATATCTCTACAATACCACTTGCTTTGAAAAAGCTCTAATTTTATACCCACAACAGAAAATGAAAATTAACTGAACGAAAGCTTACTAACTGCATTAGGTTTTACGGACTGTATATTACTAGCGTTATTATTTCTTCAGTTACATCGGATTAAATAAGCAAGACAGGCGTAACTGTGACAAAGTTGTGAGAGAGGTTATAAGCTCGGCAGATTTATTATAATTAACTCTGAGAGTTGTTAGGAGAGATACACTGCGTCATATATGTTAATAAGGTGGTTAAAGCAGTAACAGGACTCAGGACGAGCAGTACCAATTTATCAGAATATTCCAGTTTTAACACAGACAGTTCCTACATAACAGTTATATGCGTATCCAAACTTGCAAGTGCATTTAATTTTAAAGAACAGACATAAAGTACGATGATAATAGAATGCCTCGCAAGTGAAGCCTGAAACATTCTTCTCTCCACTACAAATTCCTCTTCAACATCCTTATATACGAAGATGTTTACAATCTGAATTGATATCTTTTATTTAAATCAGCTTGGCTAATAGCTGAGAATGTTATTATGGCTACTGCAGGAGTTACAAGCCTGGACCACCTGCATCTTTCACCAACCATGTCCAAAAAATGATCAGATTCCCTACTGCATAAAATTAGGGAACTCACCAAATGCGTTCAAATGCATGACTGTTAAAAGAAAGGAGAGAGAGAGAGAGAGAGAGAGAGAGAGAGAGAGAGAGAAGAAGAGAGAGAGAGAGAGAGAGAGAGGATACGAGCAGAGTCTGAAAACAATACATGTGATATCCAACACAATTTTTTGCTGACGAAACCTGGTCAACACCAGCACACTGGCGGACGACTCTACTTGCTTAATAAACTACTCCTCCCCCAAATCAGAGGGCGGCTCTAGATGCCAAGAAAAACACGATTCAAGTCATAATTTACGAGTGGGCGTGAGAAGCAAGCCACAGAGGCTCAAAAGTTTAAAGGGAACTAAGTGTGCAAATGTAAGCCAGGTGTAAATACGAAGTTTGCCGCCTGTACTGACATCGAATGCGACGTTAATACAGCCGTATATGAGCAACCATCCTGGAGAGGTGTTAGCTAAACATAGCTCTAGTTCTAACCTTGTAAAACATCATTTAACTCAAGGTAGCATCTTACATTCGCTAGAATGAAATGGGACGATGCAAGGAAGGTGTGTCAACACCAATGATCACAACGGTAAAATCATGGAGGATGACAACAAAAAAGGGTTGAACGCAACTACATGTGTACTGGGGACGTGTTACTGAAACACGATGTTTACGTGCGTAAAAAAAAAAAAAGGTAAACAAGAAAGGTAGTTTGCTGTATGCTTAGTAACTAGTCTAGTAGCCAGTTGGGTAGTTGGCTGAGTAGCTAGCTGGTTGAGCAGCTGAATAGTTGGGTAGCTGGCTAGTTGGGTAGCTGGCTGGTTGGTTAGCTGGCTGGTTGAGCAGCTGGCTGGTTGGGTGCCTGGCTAGTTGGATAGCTGGCTAGATGGCTAACTGGATGGTTGAATGAAAGCACCATGGGAAACGGAAGGACCCAGATCTCAAGGCTGATAATTATGTAAAGTCTATACACACAGATAAAACAACTTACAAATCTTGCTTGTATAATGCAGTGCGGTACTAGCACAAGGTTATCTCTAGGGAGAGCTCCACAAGGTTATCTCTAGGGAGAGCTCCACAAGGTTATCTCTAGGGAGAGCTCCACAAGGTTATCCCTAGGGAGAGCTCCACAAGGTTATCTCTAGGGAGAGCTCCACAAGGTTATCTCTAGGGAGAGCTCCACAATGTTATCCCTAGGGAGAGCTCCACAAGGTTATCTCTAGAGAGAGCTCCACAAGGTTATCTCTAGGGAGAGCTCCACAAGGTTATCCTTAGGGAGAGCTCCACAAGGTTATCTCTAGGGAGAGCTCCACAAGGTTATCTCTAGGGAGAGCTCCACAATATTATCCCTAGGGAGAGCTCCACAAGGTTATCTCTAGGGAGAGCTCCACAATATTATCCCTAGGGAGAGCTCCACAAGGTTATCTCTAGGAAGAGCTCCACAAGGTTATCCCTAGGGAGAGCTCCACAAGGTTATCTCTAGGGAGAGCTCCACAATGTTATCCCTAGGGAGAGCTCCACAATGTTATCCCTAGGGAGAGCTCCACAATGTTATCCCTAGGGAGAGCTCCACAAGGTTATCTCTAGGGAGAGCTCCCCAATATTACCCCTAGGGAGAGCTCCACAAGGTTATCTCTAGGGAGAGCTCCACAAGGTTATCTCTAGGGAGAGCTCCACAAGCACAATCAAGTGCTGAAAACTAAGGACAACAGCAGTACTGAAATGATGTCACACCGGGTTTAGTGACATCATTTTTCACCGCCACCTTAATGAAGTTCTTTGAGCTCAAGAAACAAAGCGCTGACAAAACAAAACAAAATATTAAGAATGGGAATGGGGGAAAACGACGATATTCACAAAATTCATAAACCAATTATTAGGTAAGGCATCAAGTAAATACCACTGTCTCATATACCATATGGTGGTGGTGTTTTGTTCGTCAGGATGCATTGCAAGTGTCTTTATACCTTACCTTTATATACCTTTGATGAGTTCCGAGAATTTTTCTATTCGTCTGGTGCTTGCCTGGTGAACTAGGCTGTTGCTGCTGGTGGCCCATGGGCCTTTGTCAAGTGATGACCAGTTTAGCATCTGCTGGCCAACCCCGGCTACGGTTTTTCACCTAATTAACAAAAACAAATGATGGCCTGCATGGCAAAGTCCTAATATGGTTCCAGATGTGTATTTCGTCTTGGCTATCCTCTCCATCGTTCCCTGGACGTGCTTCTTCTTGCCATCCTCTGCAACATCCTCTCCAGCATCCTACACCCAGGCACCATCTGATTCCCACAGTCACACATTTGCACTCACCAACAAATTTTTTCTCACCTTCCACTCTCCCAAACAGCTTCCATCCTGTCTCTCCATCCCCTCCACCCTTCTTTCGTTGCAGTTTTCATCTTATTCTCCTTTCTCCCGTCTAATTCCCAGACTGCCACCCCTTCCTTATTTTTTCTCTTCCACCAGTCTCTCTAACAGTTCTTACATACCATATTCAGGCCGTAATTCGCCGCCCACTCCCCCACCCAAGAGCCAGCAGGTGCCGCCCATCCCACCCTGCCCGTGACGGGCTATGTGGTCGTAAATCACAACTTTCTTGAAGGAACGTCCAATTAGTCTCGTTAACACACTAATGGGGTCTAGTCATTAACTGCAAAAACAAGACTGCGCAACAACATGGCCACTGTGTCACTTCTCAGCTGCTGCTGCTGCTGCTGCTGTTTCAACGTCAAATTATCAAGAGACCATCTTATTATTCCCAATCTATAAAGATTGTACAGTGCATTCGTCGACTTGTATTTGTTGGGATCTACTCTAAATTCTTGGCTGCATCTCCTAGAGACGGAGACTACTGAATACTGCTTGATGGCCTTTTGAACCTTATCAAATTTACTACTCTTGAAAGGTGAAGGAGGGAAGCAGAGGAAGGTGAAGGAGGGAAGCAGAGGAAGGTGAAGCAGAGGAAGGTGAAGGAGGGAAGCAGAG
This sequence comes from Cherax destructor, assembly GCA_009830355.1. NCBI lineage: Eukaryota > Metazoa > Arthropoda > Malacostraca > Decapoda > Parastacidae > Cherax > Cherax destructor. The sequence continues at coordinate 315,132 of WNWK01000321.1, forward strand.
GAAGGTGAAGCAGAGGAAGGTGAAGGAGGGAAGCAGAGGAAGGTGAAGGAGAGAGGTGGAGGAAGTTTTGTTTCATGCTAATTTCGCACTGATGTTAAATTCTACAAGCTTCGTAAACTAGAGCAGAGCAGCACTTGTCGCCTCCTTGCAAGATTTTAGTTAACATTTGACATGTTCCTGACACAGCACCCCAAGAAGCCTATCACCAGTAACCTATACTCGCTTTAACTGAAACACAACTACCCAAGAACTCTCGCTTTAATTAACTGAAAGACAACCATCCAAGAACCCTCGCTTTAATTAACTGAAAGACAACCATCCAAGAACTCTCGCTTTAATTAACTGAAAGACATCTACCCAAGTGGAAACCTGTCACCTCAGTGTTGGTAAGCAATTATCACAAATTATATACAGTGACGGCTTTAAACACGAGCCCACCTGCGAATCAGGCAAAATAATTAAAAAGTGAACCTCAACACTACAAACTGAACTTCTTTGTCTTCCTAATCGCATTAAAAATTATGAGAATGAGCTTGAGGAGCCTATAATTGTTTGGTGGTAGTTGAGTGGTGATTGTTGTTGTGATTGTTGTGTGGTGATTATCGTGGTGGTAGTTATGTGGTAATTCTTGTTGTAGTGATTGTAGTGGTCATGGAAGAAGCCAGGTTATGATATTTACAATTGTAAGTAATCAATGTACAATTATTGTGGCATGCATCTCTGACTTTTTTAAATAAGGTTGATCCGTGTTGATTACTCTGAAACACTTGACTATAACCTTGCTTTGTTTGACTGAATCATTTTAAATATTATCAGAAATCAAATAATGAAATCGAATATCACAGAAATGCAATTATAAACTTTTATAATTCACCGTAACACGAATGCAGACAGGCACACCTGCGTTGTAAACGCACACACATGTCAAGAATACAGTCATAATACCCCGGCTCCAAGAATTCGTAACCCAAACATTGGAAATAAACTAATTATCCCATAAATTAAATATCCCTGGTCGAGCCTTCACAGACGCCGTCTTGATGAATGGGACCTAATATACAGCATCCTTAATATACAGTATATTTTAAAACTGGATTTGTTTCTGTAGATGCTTGCCTGGTTCCCTCCCTCCCTCTCTCTCCCTCTCTCTCTCTCTCTCTCTCTCTCTCTCTCTCTTTACATAGAGTTCTGTAAGGTCAGGTTTAGGGTTCCTAACTTTATTTACAAGCTAAGAGCTGTTACTTACGTATATCGGCTAATTTGAAAGCCTTATTATGAAATATACAGACAAGGCAGAGGATAAGTTGGAGCCATCTGTGGGCCAGTGATTTCATTTGGGGTGCCGACTTTATTTCGTTGATGTCGTTGTCGTGTACTAGCATGATCCAGACAAGAGTCATCCGAGGAATAAATGATCTCAGATGAAGTAATGTTCTGGAAACGGGTACAGTCAAGAGTATAGTTGCTTTTTACTGCCCGTCTTGTTGTGTTGAAGTTCACTTCTCGCTGTCCTCTCTCTCTCTCTCTCCCTCCCTCATAAATGATATAGTCCTCAGAACACCCCTACCCTGACAGGACCTAGGGGTGTCAATCATCTCCCAAAGTCCTGATCTGACCTGTTTTCTCCCATGTTCTCTTACTCTTGACTTGATATGGGGACCAACATGAACCGAAATAACATCTAGTTTTCATTTCCAATTCCTGAGTTAGTTGCAGACTGAGTGAGATATTGCAGAAGCAAGGCTTAGGCTCTTTATAACTGGCAATATGGCATATTACAATGCTGACGGTGAATGTGAAGTTAAGTCTAGACAGCCTCATAGTCACACTCTTGAACAACAGGAGTTTGGCTGTCCATTTCAACTCTCAGAGGAATGATTAAATAGTCGTTTACTACGACTTAATCTGAGTTCTTAGAGGAATATATAGAGACAATATATAAACCAATGATATATGCCAAAGTATCTTAATAAATTTAATACATACCTGTGACTGATTTCGAGGGTTCTACTCTCACAGAAATTATGAATAGATATCCTAAAATTGTTCGTGTAGATGAAATATTGTTAGAAATAATGGCAACAGTGTGAGAGAAACATGAAGCAACATCACTCCTAAGAACCGGTGTATGTGTACGAATGTTAACCTCATAAATTTTACGTGCGTGGTTCTCAACCCTAAGAACTGTGTTTACATAATTAACCAAAGGTTCTTCAAGAACACTTGATATAACATCTATTAGACCATTTTAAAGAGAACGCGGTTAATACTTTGAGTGGTCTAGTTCATAGGCTCTATAGTTCACATGGGATGCACCATAAACTAGTCGCTTCGGTGGAAGGCAATCAACCTACTTGGTGAGGTGGTTGACGACTCACTAGCGAGATAAAGTTGGTAGTCCTGTGTACACGTAATGTTATGGTGGCACCTCTGGAGACAGGCTCTTCATTTACATACCTGAAACAAACAAGACACACTCATTAGCAAGTTAATTTTTTTTCCAAAAGGTGGAGGAAAAAAAGGGGAAAACTTCTATCCATCAGGAGAGGAAAAAACAATCCTTATGTTAAATTTAATTTGCTATCTTTTACCCCTCTCTTACTGCCTTCTTCACACAATTCCACCAATTAATCCTCTTTTCCTCCCTTCAAGGAAGGTACCTTCCCTTCCTCGAATACAAAGTATTATTACCCTTCACCACTTCGTATTCCCCGACGCTGCGTGACCTTCACCAAGGTGGAGCTTCCACGTAAATATAGTGATAATTGTTCTTTCTTCACACACTCGCCCTCCTGCAAATACTCTTGCCTGTTGCGTGTTCATAAATACACACAAGTCTTCTTCAACGTCAGTCTATTTAATCTTTCTTGCAACAACCTTCTACACAACCATCCTTTCAGGAACTTTCTATTCAACCTTTCTTGCAACAACCTTCTACACAACCATCCTTTCAGGAACTTTCTATTCAACCTTTCTTGCAACAACCTTCTCACTAAACATCTATTTTGGTTGACTCGCAAGTGGTGCCGACAACTATGGGAGAGAGAGAGAGAGAGGAGAGAGAGAGGAGAGAGAGAGAGAGAGAGAGAGAGAGAGAGAGAGAGAGAGAGAGAGAGAGAGAGAGAGAGAGAGAAAGAGAGAGGAGAAAGAGAGAGGAGAAAGAGAGAGGAGAGAGAGAGAGGGAGGAGAGAGGAAGAGGGGAAGGGAGGGAGAGAGAGTTTAAATGGTATGATTATATCAAGGACCTTAAAGGAAACGTTTCTCTTGGACAACAGGTTTCTTCAGTCGAATACAAGCGAAAACAACACTGGAGTCTGTAAGAAGTAGTAGTTCTGACGTTCAGTCCGTCAGCCTTAGTAAGAGGTCAGTCCCTCAAGTGATTATAAGTGTCTCCAGTGTTACATTATAACTGTCTCCAGTGTTACATTATAACTGTCTCCAGTGTTACATTATAACTGTCTCCAGTGTTACATTATAACTGTCTCCAGTGTTACATTATAACTGTCTCCAGTGTTACATTATAACTGTCTCCAGTGTTACATTATAACTGTCTCCAGTGTTACATTAGCATGTATTCGACTGAAGAAGTCTGCTGTGCAAGCGAAACGTTTCGGCAATGAAGATGCCCAAATGTTGCACATGTGTCATATTCTTCAGCACCAATAATAACATAAGAATGGAGGAACACTGCGGAAGGCCTACTGGCCCACACTGGGCAGGTCTTCTCGAACCCAAACCCACTAACAAAAATATTTGCCTTCCCTTGAAATATACTGAGCGTTGCCGATTCTCATTTTAAACACAATTAAGGTCGCCTTGTTGACACTTGACACTCCAAGTGCCAAACTCCAGTGTTTAACACTTTAAGGCACTCCATCCTGTGTGATGGAATTTGGTTGCCACTATGTAACTATCACGTAGAGTAGGATAGCAGCATAACTGCATTAATAATAAACATATCTTTCCTCACAATTCCCTAAACATTCACTCAGTGCTTGGGGACAGTAACATTGAGACAAACACCCATGGTTACTTTACATTAACATTCACTCAGAACCTGGGGTATTAACATACATGGTTACCTAAACATTCACTTACCAACTGGGGTATTAACATACATGGTTACCTAAACATTCACTTACCAACTGGGGTATTAACATACATGGTTACCTAAACATTCACTTACCAACTGGAGTATTAACATACATGGTTACCTAAACATTCACTTACCAACTGGGGTATTAACATACATGGTTACCTAAACATTCACTTACCAACTGGAGTATTAACATACATGGTAACCTAAACATTCACTTACCAACTGGAGTATTAACATACATGGTTACCTAAACATTCACTTACCAACTGGAGTATTAACATACATGGTTACCTAAACATTCACTTACCAACTGGAGTATTAACATACATGGTTACCTAAACATTCACTTACCAACTGGAGTATTAACATACATGGTAACCTAAACATTCACTTACCAACTGGAGTATTAACATACATGGTTACCTAAACATTCCCTTACCAACTGGAGTATTAACATACATGGTTACCTAAACATTCACTTACCAACTGGAGTATTAACATACATGGTTACCTAAACATTCACTTACCAACTGGAGTATTAACATACATGGTTACCTAAACATTCACTTACCAACTGGAGTATTAACATACATGGTTACCTAAACATTCACTTACCAACTAGAGTATTAACATACATGGTTACCTAAACATTCACTTACCAACTGGGGTATTAACATACATGGTTACCTAAACATTCACTTACCAACTGGGGTATTAACATACATGGTTACCTAAACATTCACTTACCAACTGGAGTATTAACATACATGGTTACCTAAACATTCACTTACCAACTGGGGTATTAACATACATGGTTACCTAAACATTCACTTACCAACTGGGGTATTAACATACATGGTTACCTAAACATTCACTTACCAACTGGAGTATTAACATACATGGTTACCTAAACATTCACTTACCAACTAGAGTATTAACATACATGGTTACCTAAACATTCACTTACCAACTGGGGTATTAACATACATGGTTACCTAAACATTCACTTACCAACTGGGGTATTAACATACATGGTTACCTAAACATTCACTTACCAACTGGAGTATTAACATACATGGTTACCTAAACATTCACTTACCAACTAGAGTATTAACATACATGGTTACCTAAACATTCACTTACCAACTGGAGTATTAACATACATGGTTACCTAAACATTCACTTACCAACTGGAGTATTAACATACATGGTAACCTAAACATTCACTTACCAACTGGAGTATTAACATACATGGTTACCTAAACATTCACTTACCAACTGGGGTATTAACATACATGGTTACCTAAACATTCACTTACCAACTGGGGTATTAACATACATGGTTACCTAAACATTCACTTACCAACTGGGGTATTAACATACATGGTTACCTAAACATTCACTTACCACCTGGGGTGTTAAAGACCCACACTGCTACGAAATAAACATTCAAACCCACTGCCCAATGGCAGCTGGGAAAAAAAAGAAACACTTCAGAAAAAAATAGCATTAAGAAAACACAGGTAGACCAAACCCGTGTGGGTTATTCAGTAGTAGTAGAGGACTAATCCTGCATCCGCCTAGTGCGAAACCTTCGCTACCTGGCTGTACTTACCTGGTTCAGTAAATAAAGAGGGAAGTAAACATTTACCTTTCATCTCACAAGTAAAAATGTGTATATTGAAGATAAGGAGCTAACAAGATTTATCTCTTAACTCACAAGCATCAATAAACAATGAGAATACTGATTATAAAGCCATTTAAACTGGGTTTTTTTTTCAGTAATAAACGTCGACGCAAACATTTATACAACAAATCTGATATAGCATTGTCAAGTGCTGATTAAAAAAACTGAGTGGGGAATTGAACTCAGGGCTAAGAGTCTCTGTCTGTCTGTCTGTCTGTCTGTCTGTCTGTCTGTCTGTCTGTCTGTCTGTCTGTCTGTCTCTCTGTCTGCTCTCTGTCTCTCTTCTCTCTCTCTCTCTCTCTCTCTCTCTCTCTCTCTCTCTCTCTCTCTCTCTCTCTCTCTCTCTCTCTCCATCTACCTATGATTAAAAATTATAGAACATGTAATTATGGCATTAATTATTTGTTGCCACCGTCTCTATTCAAGGTTGCACTGAACAACGTGGACCTTGTGATGCCGGTGAATGGCTCTAGATCCAATGAATCGGAGGAGACCTTTTCCCCCTTCCTTAATTCAAACCTCATTGCCTCTCCATTCCCAGGTCCTGTATGACCCCTGAGGGAATACCACCTCCCTATTTGTACAATAATAATAATAATAATAATAATAATAATAGTATCACCATCACAGCAGAGTTGATGTCACCATCACAACAAACTTTTTGCAAGTGAAAGGCTCCTCATCCAAGGAATCTGAGCTACCCTCCCTATCCTTGGATCGAACCTAACTGCCTGCCATTACCCCAGACGCTCCATATCCCATTTGAACTCGGGTAATAAACGACTGTCCATTCTTGTTTCGCCCCTATGAGTTTGGCGCTTCCCCATGAAATAAACACACAAGAAAGTGCTTCAGTGTATCCAAGATCATTATCAGTGTAATAACCTATGTGACATGTCAAGATATCTTAATGAAAATAAGATACCAAATACATTAGGCAAATTTCCTAAATTTGCTGGTAACAGGTAAGTGAACTGTAGATAGAAATCCAGATATACTCCTGTTAACCCTATTGGGGCCTAGTTCCTAGGTCTCTTGATCTGCCCTCCGCAGGATGGATATGGGGTGCACAATAAACTAGCCACTTAGGTGGCAAAATCTAAACAAAAATCTAATTACTCTCTTTCCCCCCCGCTCTTAACCGTATGGTCTTCAGCCTTCTCTACTTGTCTCGCCTCAGTTGAGACTTGACAATGCTCCAGGAGGGACCGAAACGTCGAAGTTCCTCTCACAATGCGGGTTTTTGGTGAATTGTTCCAGCCAGGGTAATGCGAGTCTTTTACCCTTCACTACAGATCTTAATATATGCAGATGAGCTGCCAGAAGGGGCCGACTCCAGTGTTCCCGGATCATGTTGTGAAAGTAACCAGAAGAATACACTGAAAAACAGATATGACTTTCCTGGAGGCTTAGGAAAGTTGTGGACTAAATCAAACAAGTTGATGCTGGACTTAAATCGAAACAAAAAGCAAGGTCATGCAGATGAAGGCAGGGTTGGAAGGCAGAGTGCTGACACATTATAATAAAGACAATGAAGAATATGACTTTAAAACAACAGTTCCCTCAAGGTGAGCTTTATCAACTCTTCGCTATTCTTGAGCGAAACGTTGATTTAGTACGGGTTTCCTCTCTTCTACCCTCGTAATACCCATGGATCAAGGAAGGATGTTAAGCTATAAACACAATACAGACTGGAAAGAAAGGATTTTGGAAGTAACATGACAATGAACATACAGAGGAGCACATTCACAGTATAACTTAGGTGATATATGGTATGTCAGCCAATCTTAGAACAACATTCATGAACCTCATTAAGAAATCCTTTACGAGTCTGTGCATAACATATCTCAGGGATATCTTAGACCCTGCAACACCAGCATGGCGTCTCCACCTGTCTAAGGGTAGTAAAAAAAATTGGAACGATCTAGTGAAGAGGCGAAGTCCATACATACACACACACACACACACTACACACACACACACACACACACTACACACGCACACTACACACGCACACTACACACGTACACTACACACCACCACCCACACACACTCACAACAACACTCCTAGTTCTTTATATAGATAAAACAAACTTTGGGCGAGTTGTCCAGCCATAAACGGTGGTGTCTATATAAGGTAACTAGTTCATGCCGGCGCCGCGACCAATGTCCCGGCACTTGAAGTGACTTACAATGTGTACTCACCTAGTTGTGTCTCCGCGGGGGGTTGAACTTCCATTCTGGAGCCACGCCTTTGTTGTGTCACAGTCCACTGACATGCGCGGTTATTCCCAACACTATCGAGGTTTGTCATATCTCTTTTTTTTTAAATGCTTTTGTCAAGTTTGCTTTCACTAATGCACTCTACTTCTTCATTATCCTCGAAATGAAAATGTTTAATGCAAATATCGCGAACAAGCGATACAAGATGCAAATCAACCACCTGGGGGGAGTTGAATGATAGCTCTAGGGCTTTCGTGCTGCAATCAACATATCGTCAGGAGTCGGCAAGGGCGTTCCCTGTGATCGTACTTGCTTGGACCTCCTCCTCTTTTCTGCAACACTGCAAGCTCCTGATGATGTGCTGATTGCAACACGAAAGGCCAAGAGCTATCATTCAACTCCCCCCGTTGTTGTTTTTCAAGAAAATGTTTGTGATGCTCTTCTGATATATTTGAACATGTTTCTTTTCTTCCATATGATAAAGAATGTCCCTGTCTGTCTGCTTTACAGATGTACTCGAGTATCTTGTATGTTGTGGTCATGTCTCGTCTCTTGTTCGATCATCTAGTAATGCGAAATTTAGTTATCTCAACAAATCTTCACACACAACATTTAGTCCTGTGGAAAGCGTTTTAGGAAGACTTAAAACTTCAGTTTATTTACATGCGCGGGTTCCAGTCTTGCGCCGCATAATCCCGCACTGGTGTTACGTACCAGTCTTCTCAATGATTCTTCTAATTTATGAACGTAATTTTTATATCTGTTTTGTCCATGCGGTTGATGTTAGTGTGCGCGCGCGCGCGCCTCAGGGGAGAGAGAGAGAGAGAGAGTGGGGGGGTTGCCTGTGATGTCATCTTGTTTCTGAGAGCAAAAATATTGAACCGCTGCTACATCTTAAAAAAAAAATAGCATCGTCTTGTGTTTATTTTTTTCAGCCGCAAACAGTGACATGGAATTTATTTTCCAAAATGGTTGTGGAATGTTGTCTTACAGAGTCCGGGAAAAATGCAATCCATGCAGTCGTGCCATCCTTGTTTCAATGAAGGGAAAGGGTGTTCTAGGTGGGGGAGAAGTGTGATACACTGGGAAAGTGGGTAGGAAAGGTGTGTGATGACTGGTGGAGGGGAGGGAGGTAGGGGTAGACTACTGCAAGAATGTTGCAGTGTTAGGAACGGAAAGCTTGACTGAGGGGGAAGGAAGGATCTGTTACCTCAGATAGGAATCTACCTGCAGACTTTTCTTTCTCCCTCAGCCGCGAGTGACCCTTAGTTTAATCTGTTCTCTCCCCATGCTCTCCCTCCCCTGCCTTCATGCAATAAGTCATTCTAATATTAACTCGGTCATTGCTGCAAGGAAATTTATCCTTCCTTAGTGAACACTTAATCATAGTGGAACATTTCCATCGCCACGCTGAAATCTCCCAGCTCAAGCATATCATTACCTCACACATGTGATGAAATATAACAGGGATACATGGATAGCTTTTGTTTCCACAGCATATCATAAAGAATACGGTAGTTACACCATTCCAATAAGAACATAGGAAGGGAGGAACGTTGCAGCAACCTACTGGCCCATACTAGGCACGTTCTTCTCAAACCCCAAACCCGCTAACAAAAATATCTGCCCAACTCATTTTCAATGAAGGGAATTGTGCTAAACAAAATCCTCCAAACACAGTGTCAGTCTGTTAAGTGCGCAGCACATCGGTACGAGCGCTGCATAAGATATATTCAAATATTATTCATAATTTGTTTTTATGTAAGCATTGCTCACCACTGGTTCACCACCCACTTAAACACCACATCACCACCACTCAATTACATCACCACCGTCTCTCCCACCTACATGTGGGGTCTCAGTTACTGGTAGAAGGTGGGCGCACCCTTCCACCCACCCTCGTGTAAGGTCGTGGCTTCACCTGCATTAATCAGTCGGATCAGGGAACCGCACTTACAACTGTGCCCGAGTTTCACACATATTCGTCTGGCTTCCAAGGTTCTAAGCATCTTGGGACAAGGAGGAGGGAGAGTGCAAGATGGTTAAGATTATCACAGAGTGTCTCGAGTATTCATAAAAGGAATTACGCTTTAAGCAATGCAGGAAGAAGGTGTGAATTATGCAGCGACCTGGATCTTGGATACGACCCTCCCGAAGACATTTACTGCAAAGTGTAAATTTTCTGGAGGTGTGATAACACATTTGACAGCTGCAAGCATTTACTGCACGATCCTCGCCAGAAAGTGATCCTCGTTCTGACCAACAGAGCCGATTTTACCCTGGCAAACCATATACAGTGAGCTGCTGCCGTTTAATCCAGCCACTGGCCATGCTTTTATATTTACGTCTTCATAAAAATGGCCTCTTATCTCGCATGAATCACCAGCAAAGTATCATTATACTATTAAAAAGACGACAGAACGACGAATAGTATCATTTAGTCAAAGGTTCCGAAGAATCTAAAAAAAAAAAAAAAATTCTGTAATTTTTAGGAGGAAATTGCAAAGTAATTTTTCGGCAAAAAAAAAATTGTAACAGTTGAAGACAGGTGTGATAATATATATACAAAAGGCACAATACCGTGACTATAACAATACACAAATAACCCGCACATAGCAGAAAGAAGCTTACAATGACTTTTCGGTCAGACTTGGACCGAAATGGTCCAAGTCGGACCGAAACATCGTCGTAAACTTCTCTCTTCGATGTGCGGATTATTTGTGTATTTAATATATACATGTAGACTGAGGAGCAGTCTACATATATATTAAATATCAGTTATCACTATGCTTCCCAGCGTACTAATAATCGCTGAAGATAATAAATTACAGTACCTTTAAAAAATATATTAGCAGAACACAATACACAACCTGCACACCAGAAACATGACGGTGTTTAGGTACGGATTTGACCATTAACTAGTGAGGCACATACGAGTGGGAATGGTTAGGTGTGCCTGTAACTGGCCATTAGAGCTACGACAATGCTCTTCTAGCCTGCGCTTATCAATGCTTATGTTACCTACATGACTATTTACCCAGCATGAATGAGCAGGACGTTACAACAATCAAGAACGCCTCAAATGATAAGAACTTGATGTCACCTCTGAACATTTCCTCTGTACATCAACAAAGTTACATAGCGGTGTGATAATGATCCAGAACGGACTGAAATTATAGATAATACCGTAGCTGAAACGAAGAATCTTCAGCTACTGTGTTATATATAATTCTGAGTGTGCTTTAGTTCCTCTGTCTCTCTTTATTTCGTGTATATATACTTTATCCCCCACTAAAGTCTACCTGGAGGAGTTCCGCCCCTCCCCCCCGGAACGCGCCTGATCAACCAGGCTGTTACTGCTGGTCACATGCAATCCAGCATACGAACCAGCGCCCGGCTGGTCAGGTAATGACTTTAGGTACCTTGCCGGTGCCACCTTGTAGACAGACAGGCAAAACAAAATTATCGTGCCGACATTAAAGACGAATTATAGATTTGTTTTCTGTCTTCAGTTTTCTTGAGGGGGAACTTCTCAGATATTTAATCTGCTGGCAAGGAAAATTTCTTCCACTATGCAATTTTATGAGCAAGGAAACTCGTCAGGATTATACTTGGCGAATCGATGATGGGTTGGCTGTATTTCTTGATATCTTTGATAAGGCAAGAAACTCAGAATTGTTCGGAGAATTGTTTAACCTTAGGGAGTGTCCGCTTGATGCAAGATGTGTGTTGATTTCTTATCACCTAAGCAAGGCTGCTGTTAAATGGAATCATGTGAATTCTGGGCTCTTCTCTCTGGGTAAAGGAGTGAGCTCTTCTCTCTGGGTGAAGGAGTGAGCTCTTCTCTCTGGGTGAAGGAGTGAGCTCTTCTCTCTGGGTGAAAGAGTGAGCTCTTCTCCCTGGGTGAAGGAGTGAGCTCTTCTCTCTGGGTGAAGGAGTGAGCTCTTCTCTCTGGGTGAAGGAGTGAGCTCTTCTCTCTGGGTGAAGGAGTGAGCTTCTCTCTTGGTGAAGGAGTGAGCTTCTCTCTAGGTGAAGGAGTGAGCTTCTCTCTAGGTGAAGGAGTGAGCTCTTCTCCCTGGGTGAAGGAGTAAGCTCTTCTCCCGGGGTGATGGAGTGAGTTCTACTCCCTGGGTGAAGGAGTAAGCTCTTCTCCCTGGGTGAAAGTGAGCTCTTCTCCCTGGGTGAAAGAGTGAGCTCTTCTCCCTGGGTGAAAGAGTGAGCTCTTCTCCCTGGGTGAAAGAGTGAGCTTTTCTCCCTGGGTGAAAGAGTGAGCTCTTCTCCCTGGGTGAGTGAGCTCTTCTCCATGGGTGAAAGAGTGAGCTCTTCTCTCTGGGTGAAAGAGTGAGCTCTTCTCTCTAGGTGGAGTGAGCTCTTCTCTCTGGGTGGAGTGAGCTCTTTTCTCTGGGTGGAGTGAGCTCTTTTCTCTGGGTGGAGTGAGCTCTTCTCTCTGGGTGGAGTGAGCTCTTCTCTCTGGGTGGAGTGAGCTCTTCTCTCTGGGTGGAGTGAGCTCTTTTCTCTGGGTGGAGTGAGCTCTTTCTCTGGGTGGAGTGAGCTCTTCTCTCTGGGTGGAGTGAGCTCTTTCTCTGGGTGGAGTGAGCTCTTTCTCTGGGTGGAGTGAGCTCTTTTCTCTGGGTGGAGTGAGCTCTTCTCTCTGGGTGGAGTGAGCTCTTCTCTCTGGGTGGAGTGAGCTCTTCTCTCTGGGTGGAGTGAGCTCTTCTCTCTGGGTGGAGTGAGCTCTTCTCTCTGAGTGGAGTGAGCTCTTTTCTCTGGGTGGAGTGAGCTCTTCTCTCTGGGTGGAGTGAGCTCTTCTCTGGGTGGAGTGAGCTCTTTCTCTCTGGGTGGAGTGAGCTCTTCTCTCTGGGTGGAGTGAGCTCTTCTCTCTGGGTGGAGTGAGCTCTTTTCTCTGGGTGGAGTGAGCTCTTCTCTCTGGGTGGAGTGAGCTCTTCTCTCTGGGTGGAGTGAGCTCTTTTCTCTGGGTGGAGTGAGCTCTTCTCTCTGGGTGGAGTGAGCTCTTTTCTCTGGGTGGAGGATTGAACTGTTCAGTTTCATCTTGTTCTCACTATATTTGGAACTTCTAATTGAGAGCACTTTTACATGTGGGTTTGGTTATGTTGGCAACACGAATATGTGGGTTTGGTTGTTATGTTGGCAACACGAATATGTGAGTTTGGTTATGATGTTGGCAACACGAATATGTGGGTTTGGTTATGATGTTGTCAACACGAATATGTGAGTTTGGTTATGATGTTGGCAACACGAATATGTGGGTTTGGTTCTTATGTTGGCAACACGAATATGTGGGTTTGGTTGTTATGTTGGCAACACGAATATGTGGGTTTGATTGTTATGTTGGCAACACGAATATGTGAGTTTGGTTATGATGTTGGCAACACGAATATGTGGGTTTGGTTGTTATGTTGGCAACACGAATATGTGGGTTTTGCTGTTATGTTGGCAACACGAATATGTGGGTTTGATTGTTATGTTGGCAACACGAATATGTGAGTTTGGTTATGATGTTGGCAACACGAATATGTGGGTTTGGTTGTTATGTTGGCAACACGAATATGTGGGTTTGGCTCCTATGTTAACAACAAAATAACGTGGATTTGGCCGTTATGCTGACCACACAAGAATGTGGAGTTGAGTGTCATGTTGGTAACACGAGTATGTGGGGGGGGGGGGTTCATTGTCATGTTGGCGACACACGCGTGTGGGGTCGGCTCTCATGCACTAGTGTGTATGATTATTTGAATGACAATGAACTTAGGACCAGATGCTGCATCCGCAGCCAACCTCCAGTCGTCCTGCCCTCAGATGGCTTTCAGGTGGTCCTTAAGATGGTCTAATTTCCTTTGATGGAGAAACTCCAACAGCAACCACAACGTTGGGGGACGCAAGTCCCAACGTCACAGCGAATGACCGAACGTAGAGGAGCACTACCCCTGAGACTACTGCTAGGTGACCGAGAGTAGAGGAGCACTACCCCTGAGACTACTGCTAGGTGACCGAGAGTAGAGGAGCACTACCCCTGAGACTACTGCTAGGTGACCGAGAGTAGAGGAGCACTACCCCTGAGACTACTGCTAGGTGACCGAGAGTAGAGGAGCACTACCCCTGCCACTACTGCTAGGTGACCGAGAGTAGAGGAGCACTACCCCTGCCACTACTGCTAGGTGACCGAGAGTAGAGAGCACTACCCCTGCCACTACTGCTAGGTGACCGAGAGTAGAGGAGCACTAACCCTGCCACTACTGCTAGGTGACCGAGCGTAGAGGAGCACTACACCTGCCACTACTACTAGGTGACCGAGCGTAGAGCACTACCCCTGCCACTACTGCTAGGTGACCGAGCGTAGAGGAGCACTAACCCTGCCACTACTGCTAGGTGACCGAGCGTAGAGGAGCACTAACCCTGCCACTACTGCTAGGTGACCGAGCGTAGAGGAGCACTAACCCTGCCACTACTACTAGGTGACCGAGCATAGAGGAGCACTACCCCTGCCACTACTGATAGGTGACCGAGCGTAGAGGAGCACTAACCCTGCCACTACTGCTAGGTGACCGAGCGTAGAGGAGCACTAACCCTGCCACTACTACTAGGTGACCGAGCGTAGAGGAGCACTAACCCTGCCACTACTACTAGGTGACCGAGCGTAGAGGAGCACTACCCCTGCCACTACTGCTAGGTGACCGAGCGTAGAGGAGCACTTCCCCTGCTACTACTGCTAGGTGACCGAGCATAGAAGAGCACTACCCCTGCCACTACTGCTAGGTGACCGAGGGTAGAGGAGCACTAACCCTGCCACTACTACTAGGTGACCGAGCATAGAGGAGCACTACCCCTGCCACTACTGCTAGGTGACCGAGCGTAGAGGAGCACTAACCCTGCCACTACTGCTAGGTGACCGAGCGTAGAGGAGCACTAACCCTGCCACTACTAATAGGTGACCGAGCGTAGAGGAGCACTAACCCTGCCACTACTACTAGGTGACCGAGCGTAGAGGAGCACTACCCCAGCCACTACTGCTAGGTGACCGAGCGTAGAGGAGCACTTCCCCTGCTACTACTGCTAGGTGACCGAGCATAGAAGAGCACTACCCCTGCCACTGCTGCTAGGTGACCGAGGGTAGAGGAGCACTAACCCTGCCACTACTGCTAGGTGACCGAGCGTAGAGGAACACTACCCCTGCCACTACTGCTAGGTGACCGAGCATAGAGGAGCACTACCCCTGCCACTACTGCTAGGTGACCGAGCATAAAGGAGCACTACCCCTGCCACTACTGCTAGGTGACCAAGCATAGAGGAGCACTACCCCTGCCACTACTGCTAGGTGACCGAGAGTAGAGGAGCACATAGGTGACCGAGCGTACAGGAGCACTACCCCTGCCACTACTGCTAGGTGACCGAGCGTAGAGGAGCACTATCCCTGCCACTATTGCTAGGTGACCGAGCATAGAGCACTACCCCTGCCACTACTGCTAGGTGACCGAGCATAGAGGAGCACTACTCCTGCCACTACTGCTAGGTGACCGAGAGTAGAGGAGCACTAACCCTGCCACTACTGCTAGGTGACCGAGAGTAGAGGAGCACTACCCCTGCCACTACTGCTAGGTGACCGAGAGTAGAGGAGCACTACCCCTGCCACTACTGCTAGGTGACCGAGAGTAGAGGAGCACTACCCCTGCCACTACTGCTAGGTGACCGAGAGTAGAGGAGCACTACCCCTGCCACTACTGCTAGGTGACCGAGAGTAGAGGAGCACTACCCCTGCCACCTCTATAAAGTGAAAGAGAAAAGAAGGAATTGATAAAATAACACGTCAGGATGCAACAAGATAAACATGTGTTTAGGAACCAATAATTGTATTCAGTGTGAAGAGGTAAGCTGGTAGTGGTGGTTCAGCTCCCGGCAAGAAATGGGAAGCTATCAGGGTTCGTGTTTAGGAAGTGATGGTATCAAGAATACAACTGATGAACTGTTATTGAAGGCGATGTATTGATATTTGTGGCGAGCCCAGGCCTACCACGTCTATCTGTCCCCTAGGTCTAATCGAGTGAGAGCTAGAGGCCTCCGAGGCACGGCCTATGTGCGTGATACAAACGGGGGGGAAGATGAGATTCACGTGACTAAGGCCTGGCCAGGAAGCCTGCCTATAATGGTACATGGTATAGACACAGACACCCACCGAGGGTGACTGACTTCTCTCTAACATGATGACTTTTACAAATTTATATCCCACAAAACTTGAGTTTTCCCGACGGTGTTGACTTTTATATCCTTTACAACTTCAAGATTTTACCCACTTTGATGGCGTTTTATATCCGCCAACAACTTAGGTTTTCTCCACACTGCAAAACAATATGTAAATAGTAACAGTAAATAATAATCTTGCATTCTGGCGGCCATTACCGTGGCTGCAAAGGTGACTGTGTTAGATCAACAAACATTTACATGATAAAGCAATGATTTGCACCTCAGCTACCACGATATACCAGATACCTGTAAACTTGACGAGTCTGTTTACGACACAGGTATCCCCCACCCCCAAATCACTGTTTACGACTAAAATATCCCCGCCCCAACACAATACCTTTGATGACTTTCGAGAGTCTCTCTGCTCTCGGAGCCCGGCCATGGGGAGGGCTCGTCTTGTGCTTGCCTGGTCAACCAGGCTGTTGCTGCTGAAGGCCCGCTGCCCCATATATCCATCACAGCCTAGCTGATTCGGCACTTGGTGAAAATACTTGTCCAGTCTCCTCTTGAAGGCTTCTACACTTTTATAACTCAGGTATCCCCCACCTCCCAACACACTGTTTACGACTCAGGTATCCCCCACCTCCCAACACACTGTTTACGACTCAGGTATCCCCCACCTCCCAACACACTGTTTACGACTCAGGTATCCCCCACCTCCCAATACACTGTTTACGACTCAGGTATACCCCACCTCGAAACACTACGTCTATTTACGACACAGGTACATCCCCCACCCCCCAGCCGTGCCACACTGCTACAGCAGGACACTATACGTACCCAATATACTTTTTCATAAGACTGCCCCCTCGGGCGCCCAGCACGCGTCCAGGTTTTCCCAGTACCTTTAAAATATAACAAATACTAAGAATGTTTTGAACATCAACAGTCACTTCACATTAATACTAAGCATGTCTTCAACATCAACAGTCACTTCATATTAATACTAAACATGTCTTCAACATCAACAGTCACTTCACATTAATACTAAGCATGTCTTCAACATCAACAGTCACTTCACATTAATACTAAGCATGTCTTCAACATCAACAGTCACTTCACATTAATACTAAACATGTCTTCAACATCAACAGTCACTTCACATTAATACTAAGCATGTCTTCAACATCAACAGTCACTTCACATTAATACTAAGACATGTCTTCCACATCAACAGTCACTTCACATTAATACTAAGCATGTCTTCAACATCAACAGTCACTTCACATTAATACTAAGCATGTCTTCAACATCAACAGTCACTTCACATTAATACTAAACATGTCTTCAACATCAACAGTCACTTCACATTAATACTAAACATGTCTTCAACATAAACAGTCACTTCACATTAATACTAAGCATGTCTTCAACATCAACAGTCACTTCACATTAATACTAAGCATGTCTTCAACATCAACAGTCACTTCACATTAATACTAAACATGTCTTAAACATCAACAGTCACTTCACATTAATACTAAACATGTCTTCAACATCAACAGTCACTTACATTAATACTAAGCATGTCTTCAACATCAACAGTCTGTTGCTGCTGGTGTTCTCATCTACGTAACATCTGCAGGTCAAGATTAATGCTGGCAGGTCAATACTAACACCTGCAGGTCAAGACTAGCACCTACAGGTCAATACTAACACCTGCAGGTCAAGACTAGCACCTACAGGTCAAGACTAACACCTGCAGGTCAAGACTAACACCTGCAGGTAAAGAATAACACCTGCAGGTCAAGACTAACACCTACAGGTCAAGACTAACACCTGCAAGTCAAGACTAACACCTACAGGTCAAGACTAACGGAGTCCCACCTTTATTACTGTTGTGAACCTGAATCTCGTCTTACAATACTAATAAGTCAACAGTAGCAGCTTATAGAACGTTACATTTTTCGTAATAAATGCATTTTGTCTATGGTATAATTTTGCCCTTTTCCTCTTCTTTTTATTCATAATGTTATATACATTTCGACTAAATGAATAGTTGCCTCAATGTCCACTGTCTTTTCCCTCAGGTGTTCGCTGCCGGCTAGACCAGTCTATCCAGTCTGACATGCCATCAATCATGCTGTTGGTACCTGTAATCCGCGCACACACAAGGTAACTACATTTTGCTCGGGAGTGTCCATAACCCAAGCACTTATAAGTTAAATAACGTAGAACTTAGCCATACATATTGCGAAAAAGAACTTGGGGGTTATGGTAAGCAGCAACCTTAAACCAAGACAGCAATGCCTAAGCGTAATTTATTAACCTTCTTTAGTAAAGCTTTTGAGGCTGTTGATCACGATAAAGAATTCGATATTGTTTATTTAGATTTTATCAGCAAGTTAGTAGTGGAGTTAACCACCAGATTAACCAAGCGGAGCTGTTTGATGTCATTACCTTGAAGCTCAGATCGATTGTTGGGAGACAATGGAAGTTTAGGAAGATACTGCACTGAGCATCTCAGTATAAACAAAGAAATTTTGTGGACGAAGACACGAGCAGCCAGAAAAAATCACAAACTTTCCTTTGGATTAAAACAAGCAGCTGGGACCCAGTATTTTTTTTCTCCACTAACAAGTAGTTTGAAATCTTTGTCACTTATGAGAGAGAGAGAGAGAGAGAGAGAGAGAGAGAGAGAGAGAGAGAGAGAGAGAGAGAGAGAGAGAGAGAGAGAGAGAGAGAGAGAGAGAGAGAGAGAGAGAGAAGAGCACCTCGAGAAAGATGTATCCATCCTGATGTCTCTCATTAACTCGACAAGCACAACTAAACTAGTAGTTATTCTCTTAACAAAGTACTACGTAAGTTCAGTGAAAAAAGAATCGACACACATTGTTAATGTACCACATTAACATTGGTAGGTTACATTGAGAGAGAGAGAGAGAGAGAGAGAGAGAGAGAGAGAGAGAGAGAGAGAGAGAGAGCAAGCAAGCAAGCAAGCACGCACGCACACACACACACACACACACAGGAGCTGTGAATCAACCACTCCAACCACATTTGGTGAGTACACCTCCTCATAAAGGGCCACTGGAATTCAACCCCAGCAAATTTAAGGTTATAAAAATTAGGGAAGGGCAAAAATTGTAGTGGATACTCTGGGAACAAAGACTTCAAACCTCATTCAGGGAGAAGGACCTCGAGGTGAGCATGGTATCGAACGTATCACCTGAGGAGCATATCAACCAAATAAGCTTGCGGCATATAAGAATTATTAACGACACTATAATACACGACGTGGGTCCGGCCCATCTTGGAGTATGCAGTACAAGCATGGAACCCACACCTGATCAAGCATGCCAAGAAACTGGAGAAAGCCCACAAGTCTGCAACGAGACTAAGAAATGTGAGCTAATGGAAAGACTAAAGGAGCTAAACCCGAAGAAGAAGAAGCCGTGAAAACGACGAACAAAATACTCGAAGAAAATGATAGGGTGGACAGGTATAGGATGCCGAGTGGGAAAAAAGTACATGAAGGCACCTAAAATTAGCCTGACCAGCCTGGCTGTGGTTCGTACGTCAGTTTACGTGCGGCCAACAGTAACAGTCTGGTTGATCAAGTCCTAGTCCACCACACGGCTAGGTCACAGACCGGGCTGCGGGGGCGTTGACCCCCGAAACCCTCTCCAGGTATACTCCCGGTATTCAGTTGGAAGTTAAACACACACATGAGTCACAGGGATGCCAGGAAATATTTCTTCGGCTTCAGAGTTGTCAGAGCCAGGGAAATGAGCCCAATAGCGAGCAGCTTGAGAAACAAGGCCAAGTGACCTATATGATTCCTGTAGCTGTTTCTGGGGGTCGTGGCCCGGTTTCCGACCAGGCCTCCTGGTTGCAGGCTTGATCGCCCAAGCTATTGGTGTCTGCAGAATGCAGTCATACATATGCTCCACAGCTCGGTTGGTTAGGAAGTGACATGAGAAACTTATCAATGTCCCTTTTGAAGAATGTAAGAGGTTTATTGGGAATTCCTCCTATATATGAAGGATGGGTGTTAAAAGTCTAGGCCCCCTTACATCTACTTTGCCCTCTCTTAGTGTACCTAACGTATTCCTGCCTTTCATTAGAAGTATTTTGCAGTCTGCCTTTCTTTCATATGGATTGATTTCAGAGTGCAGATCTGGGAACCAATTCCTCCAGAATTTTCCAGGTGTAGATTATGATGCATCTTTCTCGCCCATGTTCCAATAAATACGGTTCAAGAGACTTTAAACATTCCAAGTAGCTTGACGGAATCTATACGAGCAGTTGAAGTTCTCTGCAAGTTTATCAGTTCTGCAATTTCTCCTGCCTTGAAGGGGGCCATTAATATACAAAAGTATTCTATCCCAGATCCCAGAGAGAACAAGTGACTTGAAGAGCGTCAACACTGCCTTAGTAACTCTTGTTTTGAAAGTTCTAGTTATCCAGTCTATCATTTTCCTCGCGAATTCAAGGAAAACATGTTTGTGAAGCTTGAATGTGAGATCTTCTGACATCACTCCTAAGTTTTGTCATTAGTTCCATCAGTGCCTTTTACCCACATATTGTGGGTAATTCTACCATTATTACTATGTTTCTTACGTTGAACTTCAGTTCTGTTGATTGATTCGAGTTTGTCTCGTACGAGCCTGGCCCAAGACCGGGCTCTGGGAGTAGAAAAGCACTCGGGGCTCATCATCAAAGGAGTACACCGTTTTAATCTTTTAATTCCTCGTTTTTTTCGTAGCTTAATAACCGACATTTAGATTCGTTGAACACGATACAGCTGCCTGTGGTCCACTGGGAAACCTTGTTTATATTTCCTTGAAGGTTCGCCTCACTAAATGCTACAAAAAATAGCTACCCATATATATAGTCTTGAATCAACTGAAAAGTCCCCTCCTTCTTCCCTTCCTTTTCACCAGGAAAAGCGAAATACGATTATTAAAATTCCGTATATGCCAAATTTTCAACTTTTCATCGAAGTACAATAACTTAACATAACCTTCCAGAAATATAAGTATAAAATAGTTTTACTTATCTAGGAAATTTCATAGCTGTATTGCACTTTTCCTGGAGGAGGAGAACCTAACTTGGTCCTCATTGTTCAAATATTTGCAGGTTAAAATGCATAAAACCCAGTGAACAACACAATGGAAATAATCCCTCCCCGAGCATGGCTTCAGGCAAGCCAACGTGGGTACCTGACTGGTGCATCAAGACACCTAAACCTCGGTACACTGCTGAAGTCGTTGTAAGGTGTGATGGCAACATCCATTGGCTTTCATAGTGACAGTATATATGTTTGAATGTTTGTGTGTGCGTCTGTCTCCACCTTCTCATAACCCCTCCCCCCTTTTCATCTCCTCTACCTTTATTCCCCATAAAGATGAAAAGGGGAGGGGTTATGAAGAGAAGGTGGGGAGAGGGAGGGAGGGACGTAGATAGAAAGGGTGGGATGGGGCAATCACCTCACCTTCACCATCTCCTCTCCTCCACCAAACACAGAAGGGGATATGGGGATGAAAATTTGCAGCGTCAGAAAACATATCCTTTCGAAACTGAATGCTCAAATCCGTGCGGTGTTGTGCGTACCTACCCACATGTTCCTCACGGCAGGGCCGGACCACAACGCCTTACCTCCCCATAAGAATTAAGCATTTATCCTTTTCTATCGGGAAGGTATATTTGTTGATCAACTTTTTCAGTGCGGTGTTGACTGTACGTGAGACGCCTCTTCGATGACGCTCACCATAATTCCCGGTAAATTCGCAAAGCAGGATAGCAAGAGACGGGTTGAGAGGCCTGATCCATCACTCCCTGTTGAACTAACGCACATTTCGCCTCCTACATACGTCTCTCTCGGTCATCCCTAATTAATACCTTATGGTTAAAGGTTGTCTTTACTTGGGTCTTCACGCTAGCATCAATACGGTGCGAGGTGTACCCTCAACCCCACGGTACCCACACAGCAGTTGGTTCACAACCCTTGTAACCTATGCTAAGTGGAAGCGTGGTTAATATGTGGTGTACTAAGGTGCGTGTATGTGTGTGTGTGTGTGTGTGTGTGTGTGTGTGTGTGTGTGTGTGTGTGTGTGTGTGTGAGTGAGAGAGAGAGAGAGAGAGAGAGAGATACCTTTGAAGATATATCTTTGAAGAGTTTCGAGAGTTTCTCTACTCTCTGAGCCCGGCCATGAGTCAGGCTCGTCTGGTGCTTGCCTGGTCAACCAGGCTGTTGCTGCTGGAGGTCCGCTGCCCCACATATCCGTCGCAGCCTGGTTGATCTGGCACCTGGTGAAGATACTTGTTCAGTTTCCTCTTGAGGGCTTCTACACTGGTTCCAGCGGTGTTTCGGATATCTTCTGGTAAGATGTTGAATAGTCTGGGACCCCGGATGTTAATACAGTGCTCCCTTATTGTGCCCACCGCACTCCTGCTCCTCACTGGGTTTATTTTACACTTCCTCCCATATCTCTCACTCCAGTATGTTGTTATGGCAGTGTGCAGATTTGGGACCAGGCCCTAGAGTACTTTCCAGGTATATATTATCATGTATCTCTCTCTCCTCCGCTCCAATGAGTACATGTTCAAGACTTGAAGGCGTTCCCAATAATTTAGATGTTTCAATGGCTCAATTTGAGCCGTAAACGAACTCTGTATTTGTTCCAGCTCTGATATTTATCCTGCTTTGAACGGGGCTGTCAGCACTGAGCAGTATTCTAAGTGAGGGAGCACTAGTAATTTGAAGTGTCACCATCGGCATTATTTCTCTTGTTTTGAAAGTTCTCAATACCCACCCCGTCATCTTCCTGGCTGTTGTGATCTTTGTCTTGTTGTGGTCTTTAAAAGAAAGATCAACAGACATAATTATTCCCAAGTCCTTTACGTGTTCCTTTCGTTCTATGTGGTGACCCTCTTGCGTTTTGTATATAGTGTTCCTTTTGAGTTCTTCATTCTTTCCATACCTAAGCAGCTGAAACTTATCACCACTGAACGTCATGTTGTTCTTCACTGCCCACTCGTAGAGTCACAATGTGCACAATGGGGAGAAATCGGAACGGGGACCTGTTACGAGTGGTGTGCCACAGAAGTCTGTGTTGGGATCCTTGTTGTTTAAAATCTGCATAAACGACATTGACGAGAGAATAAACAGCGACATAAATTTGCCGAAAACACTAAAACAGGTCGTCAAATAATTTGGAATGAAGACACCAGAATGGATGTTATGGTCGGAAAAGTAGCAGGTACAGTTCATTGTAGACAAGTGTAATGTTCGTATCCCAGAAAAACAGAGTAACTCTGGCGTTTTCAAGTTAAACAGTGTAGATCATAGTCAAAGAGAATGGGGAAAAGATCTAGGAGGTCTGGTTAACAGAAATTTAAAGCCAAGAAAACAGTCCATAATTGTTTGCAATAAAGCTTCACATCAAGAGGTATAAATAATAGAAGTTACAAGGTAAAACTTTAATACTTTAACTTCATGTATCTTAGGTTAGATCTCATTTAGATTATGCTGCTCAGTTCTGGTCTCCATATTACAGGATGGACATAAATGCACTTGAATATATACAATGAAGGCTAACGAAATTGACTCCATGTATTAGAAATCTTTCCTACGAAAATAGGCTCAAGGCACTGAATTTGCACTCTACCTAAATAAACATTTTGATCATATTACAGCACACCTGCTACAGTCACTAAATGCTAACCTACCTTGCGTTATTCTAAGTTTCAAACAGAAACCTGGTTAAAACATGACTCAATAGACATCTACAGCTTACCTGGGTATACAGTCATTTATAACTGCAGACCTGATTACAAAGGTGGTATAGCTGTGTACTATACCAATGAGATGCAATGAACACATTTTACATGTACAAGAGATGAACATGAGGAATACACACTTGCCCAATTACAGCTAAAAACATAAGTGCCCCCTTAGCAATAGGAGCCGTCTACAGATCTCCATACACCAACATAAGCACCTTTGGGCACAATATTAGACGCTAAATCATAAACAATATACTCAACAAGCATCACTTAACTGCTGGTGACTTTAACATCAATCTGATCCATGCAGAAGACCTGCAAATATCTGGCTTCCTCAACATGTACACCTGCCTAATATTATCCTCTATAACCAAACCCACGAGAATTACTGAGACATCTGCATCTACTCTTGACCACATTTGGACAAGAATAACACCTCTAAAAGTTGGCATAATCACTGATAAAACAACTTATCATTATCTTTCCTCTTACCAATATAACTAAATCACCAATTGACACCCATATCTCATTTAGGCTCCAAGACGAGGGAATACTTTGATCATGTCTATAAGTACCATGGACTCTCAGAGATAATTCAACACAGTTCAAGATCTTCATTCGCGTCCATGGTTTCCTTCAACAAACTCAATGCCTCTATAACAAACATTAGCCCTTAAAAACCAAACAGGTCACAACAAAAATAGTGTTAGGCTTGCCGACACCAACAATGCTCTTTTCTGTCATGTTAGAGATCACAGTCATCCTATTGACTGGCTCTCTGCTAAAACTGTCTACCCTACGTCCAACTTTCACAGTCGCCGTCTGGTTGAGTCCTCCCTTATACACAACTTTCCCTGTATGAATCTTAGTCGTGGCTTTGTCTCTGTAGATGCTTTCCTTTCCCATTACATTGTAAAATGCTTCAAACTTCAGAACACCCGTGACTTAACCTGATTCTTTTTTCTCCTCCCTCTTCCCTTTTCTTCTTTCTCCTCTGAGTTTTCTTTCTTTTGCCTTGTATTTGTCCATTATTATTTTTTACCCCCTCTGTGTTCTTGCCCCTACCGTATATGGGCCGCTAGCTCCATTGCAGTACTCCTCTTTCCTAGTATATGACTGACTCCACTACTACTACTACCTCTATTACTACTCCACCACTTTCTTGCTCCCGTCCCTGTCTGCTGGCCTCTATATATACTCCCTCCTTCTCTTCTTTTTGTTCAAGAAAGAAAGGAGATGACACCCTCTACCCAGGGGGCCAATGCCGGGTCACCATTTGGAGAAGACCCGGGCCGGATGTACCGGCGAACATACAACAACAACAACATTCTTTTTGTTAGTGTGACTTTGTAAATGGTCCAAGTCGGACCGAAACGTCGTCGTAAGCTCCTCTCTTCTATGTGCGTGTTATTTGTGTATTATCAATCTACAAGTATACAATGCAAGCAATGTCACCTACATCTTTATAGCGAAATCACACATCATGAAGTGGTGTATGTCTCTCAGAGTATGTACGCTATGAGTTTAATTAAATCTTTATCTTAGGGATTAGAGTATTTTTGACTTGTGGTAAACAGGTTACATGCAGCCTTGATGATCCTCGTGTGGTTAATGGCCTTTAAACTCTCCCAACAGCCAACTAGTGAAAGCAGCGTCACATAAGAACATGAGAAAGAAGGAACACTGCAGGAGACCTACTGGCCCATGCGAGGCAAGTCAAAGTCTCCTACCGGCTTAAGCCAATGCCCTAACCTAGTCAGGTCAGGTCACATTCACTTAAGTAAGAAACAAAACAAAGTTACCACTACAGTCACCGAGCCAGCAGGACATAAGACACAGTGTAAGCAGCAAGTGTCTGGTGGTGGACACGACAGAGGACCCTGTGTGACTGATCCATCTCGACCACCTGCCAGGTGATCCATAAAGGTGCTTGCTTACAAGCATCTCGCTACAACGATAACACAAGACATCACAGACGCAACGGAGCGAAAAACTCTATAATTATTACACAATGATCTATAGGTAGTAAAATTTGACATACACACACCAGAAATGAATATATAATGGTGAGAACAGGACAGTGACATGAGAAAGACAGCTGCAAGAAAAAGTCACAATCAGAATTGCTACAGAACTACATCAGACGGAAGACGTCAGAAAACGACCAAATGATGGTACTTAAGAAGGAAGGACACTTTCACCGTCCGTATAAATTCAGTCAAGTACCTAACTTATTGATAATGCCTGAAGTCCCTTAACTGTACTCATTGCATGGTAGGCAATATGAACCATGTTTTACACCTGGAACAAGAACCTGGACATGCGGTGCAAAATACCTTCAGTAAATAGCAGAGGTGCAATTAGTGCTTTAACAGATATTATTATATCTGGATACCTGGAGGGAGTTTCGGGGGACAACGCCTCCGCGGCCCGGTCCATGACCACGCCTCGTGGTGGATCTGGCCCTGGTCAACCAGGCTGTTACTGCTGGCCGCACGTAAACCGACGTATGAGCCACAGCCCGGCTGATCAGGTACTGACTTTAGGTGCCTGTCTAGCGCCTTCTTGAAGACAGCCAGGGGTCTATTGGTAATCCCTCTTATGTATAATCATAACTAAGCGCTAAACCCACAAGGGTCATACAGAGACTAATAGATAACACTCCCCAAAACAGCCTTCGCAGTCTTCACTAAGCAACGAGGTTAGTTCCTCTATAAAGTTCCTGATCAGCCGTGCTGTGGTGCTAGCACCAACAGCATGACCAATCAGACCATCAGTCGGGAGGACCCCCAGAATCATCTGGTAATCAACACGTTACATGAAATCATGTGTCACAATGTATGTAACATTTCACATAACTGAAGTACCAATACAATGGTTAAAAAAAAAAATACGCTGTAGACTTAAAGAAACAAGACAATAAAAATTTACCCAAGAATGAATCTGAAAATGCCAGAATGTTGTACTGAGATGTGAGAGGCATACCTGAGACCTGGTTAGCTGGTCTTCACCCTCGTAAAAGCAGCTGGGAATGTGTTCCCTAACACGCTGCCACTCTGGGATGACCTTCACTACACTAATATACAAGGTGGGTGGTAACAGCGACCAAGACGTTCGGACGCTAATGTTTGCATGGACACGAACGAGCATAATTGACAGATTCGAATGCCAGAAGAACATTGCCACATGTACAAAGCCAAAACCAGTTAGGCTACCAAATAACACTGCCAGACAAACATGCAGTGATGGGCGCTGATTAACTGCTACACACCAGAAGGAACAAAATATCTGGTGAATTTTCCTGAAAAGAATGTGTCGTCGTTAGCGAGGTTACTGCGTGAACACTCTCAGGTGTCAGTTGGTGTAAGCAAGGTGTCACTTGGTGTAAGCAACCCATTTCTGTCTCGGGATATCGTCAGAATTTACCTTGAAAGGCGTAATTTTCGTCTTCGTGGGGATTGTGTGACTGGACATTTTTTTTAACACATCGACCGTTTCCCATCGAAGTATACCTGGAATATACCTGGAGAGGGTTTCTGGGGTTAACTCCCCCGCGGCCCGGTCAGTGACCAGGCCTCGCTTAGGGTGACCCGAAAAAGAAGAAACACTTTCATTATCATTCACTCCATCACTGTCTTGCCAGAGGCGCGCCGATACTACTGCAAGGCACTGTACTCACACCTCCAGGACTCAAGTCTGACCAACCGGTTTCCCTGAATCCCTTCATAAATGTTACTATGCTCACACTCCAACAGCACGTCAAGGAAGGAAAGGACAGGAGGGAAAAGAGGTTTCTAGCCATGGCCTCCCTTTCTAGATTAAAGCAACTGAAGTACCCAGGTACTTAATAAGTCATAATATAAGTGAAATGTCGTAATAGGTTTATTTTCCCCACCTGCTAAAGATGTGTTTGAAATTACCACCAGTTGATTACCGGGTACAGTTAGGTAGCGCGTCTGTCTGAAGCTAAGAGACCTCAACGAGTGTGAGGGGCCACTAATGAGCTCCGGGAGTCGTCTCTTCTAGGAGGGTGTTTTGATGCTGCTGCTGGGCTCTTAATCCAAGAAAACAGCATTGCCTTCCATTTGGATCAAACCTGATTGCCTCCAAATCCCCAGGCACTGTATGGTCTCAATGGAGTCAGCAATTCAGTTACCAATTCTTCATCATTAACATGCAACTGCTGGTAGATGAAGCTTCTAGCCCAGTGGTGAGAGGAGCCACTCTCATTACCGAGGTCCACGGATCGAATCCCTGGACTGAATAAAAAAATTATCTAGGTTAATGCAAATAAGAAGCGTCTCTCTCGCGCTCAGCAGACGGAGGACTAAGCCTCCATCCACCACGTGTTGCGTGGTGACCCACGTGGGTTTAGCATTTAGCATGAATTATTTAAAAATAATTGCACGTGCACTTTAGTCCAATACTGGCAGGTGAGGACAACCCATCCTAGCAAATTATATGTCGAGTTCCCACATACGGTTTACAGCATAGGTTAGCTTAGGTAAAGTTTGAGTAGGCTAGACTGTTGCCTATTAATTAAAATTAACCCACTATAACATTCCCCAGCAATAATGAAATGTTACACACACACACTACACAAATGTTGTCAAGAGAAAACAGAAAACGGGGATGCACATAGAGGACTATACAAAACAGTTAGATAATCACTTCTTTCGGATGATTTAGAAAAGAGACAAGTTGACGAATGAGAAACCTGTGCAACATTTGGTTATCACCTGCCAGTTGCTTCATCAGTCCAAAATAGAGAAGAATGGCGGAAAATAAGGTCCCTCAGTCTGGAGTTAATGTGTTCAG
The DNA here is from genome assembly GCA_009830355.1 of Cherax destructor. Taxonomy (NCBI): domain Eukaryota; kingdom Metazoa; phylum Arthropoda; class Malacostraca; order Decapoda; family Parastacidae; genus Cherax; species Cherax destructor. Next base: position 343,946 of record WNWK01000321.1, read on the forward strand.
TCCATCAATCTTGATAGAAGTACAGGGATTACCACAGACACGCGAGTTGAAGCAGTTGGAGGCCGCGTCACCAGTGGAAAAATCCACTAGTATAAGTAGGTCATGACTACAGGTTAGGTAAGTGTTGAAGAATTCCCTGTATCAAGATCCCAAGATGTTGCTGTGTCTGACAGGTATTATATTAATAGTTTAGGAAACCTGTAAGCTGATGAGACACTTGTGCAACACTTGATTATCTTTATTGTAGACACGTTTCACCTGTCACTGTCTGGCGCAACACATCGACTCCAGGTTCAGGGACTGATTTACTCAAACTCCTCATCTTTCACTGTCATTCTCTGTATTGCACTGACGAAGCCACTGGCTGGCGAAACATTTCCAAAATAAAGATACCCAAATGACAAACAAGTGTCTTACGAGCAAACACGAGCACTTCTAACACACAGGTTGAAAATACCATATATATATATATATATATATATATATATACTATATATATATATATATATATATATATATATATATATGTCGTGCCGATTAGGTAAAACTGGTCAATTAGCAAGAACTCATCTAAACTTAAGTCCTTTCTAAAATTTTCTCTTATACGTTTAAATATATATTTTTTTCATTTATGTTAATGTAAGAATTTATAATTTTGTACCAAGAGAAACTTTGAAAACCTACCTAACCTTAATACAACGGCACGACATATATATATATATATATATATATATATATATATATATATATATATATATATATATATATATGAAAAGATCACATTATCAAGGAACTATATAGTTCCTTGATAATGTGAGTAGTCACGAAAGCGCTTGGAATTCCTCTATTTTTCATAGTGGTTGTCTTGCATATATATATATATATATATATATATATATATATATATATATATATATATATATATATATATATATATATATATATATATATATATATATATATATATTAAGAACTCCATGGGGAAGTGGAATCTCCATGGGGAAGTGGAACAGAATTCTTCCTCCGTAAGCCATGTGTGTCGTAAGAAGCGACTAAAATGCCGGGAGCAAGGGGCTAGTAACCCCTTCTCCTGTATATATTACTAAATGTAAAAGGAGAAACTTTCGTTTTTTCTTTTGGGCCACCCTGCCTCGGTGGGAAACTGCCGACGTGTTGAAAGAAAAGATATATATAATACATACATATATATATATATATGAGGAAAGTGGGGTATAAGTGACACATAGTGACCCAAACGGTTTTTAGTGTTTGCTCAGATAATCACTGAAGCTTGTGAACCGTCACTCATTCGACTGTTTCAGCAACGGTGCAGTACGTACGTACGTAGTTAAAAAGATGGACTGGATGGACACGCTATGGAGGTTGCTAACAATTTCTTCCCATAAACTGAAGACCAAGATTCAGTATTTTGCTGTTAAATCCAACTTGTGTCTACAAGCTCTCAGCAAGGGCGTCAAGAATGGCAGCAACGAAGGACTTACAGCTTCCCTCTGAACGTAACCACATCTGTGATTCCTGTCATTTGTGTTTCTTCCATAAAGGCATAACAATGCCCCGTGGCCTGGTGGCTAAAGCTCTCGCTTCACACGGCGAATGTCCGGGTTCGACTCCAGGCGAGGGTAGAAACATTGGGCGTGTTTCTTTACACCGGTTGTCTATTTTCCCCATCAGTAAAATAGGCAACTGGGTGTTAGTCGACTGGTGTGGGTCGCATCCTGGGACAAAAACTGACCTAATTTGCTTGAAATGCTCTGTATAACAAGGGGCTTTCTAACCACCCCACCCATGGTATGGTTTGTTTGCAATCGTGTCATTACGATTTCGTGAGTCAAGGGGCTTTCTATATAGTAGTATGACATTGATGTCAGCTAGGCCTGTATACCTTGTAGAAATAAAGATATTATTATTATAATGCCACCCGACGGTAACGCTCCTCGGGGACACCTGGGGCACTGTTTAAGACTATCTGGGCAGCATCGGTGTCCAGTGACGTCACAATAGAGCGCCGCTTGTCAGAACGGTCACTTTCCCTTCGGCGGGTGGAAGGGTGGGCGTGCTAGTGAGTCTTGCGGAGTGGGCGTGCTGTCTCTTAGCAATCCATTGTTGAACGACACAAATATGGCCGTGTGACAACTTAAACAGGTAGTGGAGAAGTGGGCTGGAAGTGGAGAGGGATGGATACAGAACCGGGGAATGAGCGAGAGAGGGAGGAATGAAATGGGAAGGGATGTGAAGGATGGAAGGCGGTAAAGGGGGGAGGAAGTGGAGAAGGAAAAAGAGGGAGGAGCAAGGAGCGGGATGCATCCCACATCCATCCTGTGGAGGATTCCTCGAGGATACAGAGCTACACATTATCATCATGGAGGAGCGTTAAACACGTAGGGATTATACAGCGCCTGTGGTGGGGGGGATTTGGAAGGCATTCAGGCTTAATTCAGGGAATTGGAACACAGATCCAATTCGCTAGATCAAGAGCCCCTTCGCCAGCATATTTTTTTTGGTAATAGAGTTGTGTATGGTCGAGTGTACTGGTAACAGTTGAAGAGTAATTCCTGGGCTTTTATGTAGCTCTGACCCTGCCGTCCTTTCCATGCCGTCCTTTCCATGCCGTCCTTTCCATGCTCTGTCCTACAACACAAGCAAGTCCATGGACGAACGAGAGATAGATAGTGACTGCATGTGTCACTCTTATATGTGTGTGTGAAGAATGGGTGGTGAATGTTTGAAAAGGACTATGGGAACTTGGCATGTAGGCTTACAGCCTACATTTTGCTCGGCTGTCTGCAACTTTATGAGATGTTCCATGCGTTGAAAGTGTTAGCACCATCACAAATATTGTATACTCAGCGCAGCAACAATTTATGTGTTTTTGCAAAAATATCAGGTTGGGTGAGGCTCCTAAGCCTCTATACTGCATCTTGTATTAATAAGATTACTAATGTCTTTTTTTCTACCATTTTTAGTACAATGGTTAACAGTACACTCGACCATACACAACTCTCTATTACAAAAAAAATATACATAATTTCTACAATTTTATTAATAACGTGTTATAAAATTAAAGTACTATTGCTATCTTCTTCATTAAGAACTTTGGCAAAAAAAATCGAAAACAATTTTTTTCCAGATTACATTTTCATGGGAGAGCGCTAATCCCGTAGGAGCACCAGGGACATGGACGGTAAAGAGGTTTGGTCTCAGGAAACTGAGGGCAGCTTCAATACCCTGGGTTGCGACCTCTTTTATAAGCATCACTGAAGCCAAAGAAGTGGAAACCTCTTCACAAATAACCCGCACACGGGACAAAGAAGCTTCTTTTTCTTATGTGCGGATTATTTGTGTATTGTGTACAAATGTTCCATAAACACAGTCACAGTAACACTTGATAAACACTCTTCACAGTGCCTCCTGCACTGTCTTCACTAGTCAAAACTAAGGATAAGGACAATCTTGGCTGTGTTTTTGACCCCTCCAAGTCATGTCCTGGTTAAGTTTGTGTGGGGAGGGGGGAAGGAGAAGGAAATTTTAACGTTTATATAAATGTTTGCATGAACACAAAAATAAACATTAGAACATCATATGAAAGCAGTGTTGTTAGTGTGTCTTTAGGACGACAATATATAATTTAATAATTAAACATTAATGTTTAAATTTGCTAAACTGTATAAATCAGGGAATTATAGAATTAAACCTTAGTGTATCACTTCCAGTTTCAAAACTTAACATTCATGTAAGATTTTATTTAATTTCGATACGATATTTGGTGCCCAGGTAAGTGGGAATTTCTTTAAAACAAGAGGAGGTTAAGTTGTACAGGTGCTTGTAGAAATAAAGATTATTATTATTGTGATGCCTCTGAACTCTCTTCATTCCAGGAACTGGAATGATACATAAATACCCTCAAGGTGGAGTAAGCAACTCCTAGATGCAATGGACACCTTAACCACAACGTTTTGCCTAGACAGCGGGTTTTATCAAGTCAGTAGAGAATACACGAGAAAGAGGAGCATGTATACAGATATTGATAAAGGAACATAAGGCGCAAGTTATCCAGGCATCGGAGAAGCCATGTGACATTACAATGATACCAAGTCAAAACAAGAACACCAGAGCATGAAGGTGGCAACCCACTGGAACCCAACTTATCGAGAAAAATTTCGGCACTTTTTTGCCCACTTGGGGCCAAGTAACTGATCCCACTGAGACAGGATGCAAACAAATTAATTCTTTATACATGTTAACCTTTCCTAGTTCCCTATGACTTGCTTATTCGAACCTGTTTACCAATGATGAAGATGATACAGATCAGACCTCGGGTAGATATATATACGGCAATCCCATAAACACCAACTTGTAAGTCTTACTGGGATATAATGTGATATTTGGAATATGATGCAGAAGAAATTGCGGCTCTCTATCGGGCACTGGACAGTAGCTAGGCTCCTGACGATGTGTGTCTTGCATGTCATCCCTTCCATACTTCAGATCATGCAAACCATATTATTCGGTTTCAATCTTATCGTTAACATACTTGTATTCTAGTAGATAATTGCACCGTCTCCGTAATACAAAGGATCTGCGGATTTACATAACAGAGGACCGTCATTCACACATAGCTAGGCAGAGCTTACAATAACGGCGGCGCGCTTACCTGGTCTCCACAATCTAAAGATCTTTCCACGTAGTTGACCCAGCGTGATACCAATGTATTCTTCTCGGCACAAGAAAATGCCAGGGTTCACGTTGTCCAATATTAGTGAGTGACTATGATGTTACCTGTGGCCAGCTGCTGCACCACCTGGCTGGTACACAACCAGGATGCTATACCACCAGGCTGGTACACCACCAGGCTGGTACACCACCAGGCTGGTACACCACCAGGCTGCTATACCACCAGGCTGGTACACCACCAGGCTGGTACACCACCAGGCTGGTACACCACCAGGCTGGTACACCACCAGGCTGGTACACCACCAGGTTGCTGTACCACCAATTGCTGCACCACCAAGCTGTTGCACCACCAGGCTGGTACACTACCAAGCTGCTGCACCACCAGGCTAGTACACTACCAAGCTGCTGTACCATTAAGCTGCTGCACTATCAAGCTGCTGCACCACCAAACTGTTACACCACCAGGTTGGTACACTACCCATACGGTTTTAACATTTGCTACTACTACTACTACTACTAATAATCATCATAATACAGATTCTCAACGCCAGTCTCAGCTTCTGTCAAATCACTTCACTGGAAAAAAGCTAAACTCACTGCCACAATCAGTTCAGTACCAGTCCCAGCTCAGTGCAAAAAATCACAAGTCACTTGTCAAAATCACAGCTGCTCACCGCTAACATCACATCTCACTGCCAAAATTACAGCTTCTCATTACCAAAATTACATCTCCGAATTAAAACACAAGTTGCTCGGGGGCATCAAAATCACAACACCGAATAAAAAAAAATTTCTCAGCGTCAAAATCACATCTAATCAAAACAACAGTTGCGCGATGTCAAAATCCCACCTAAGCACCATAACGGGAGCTTCTCGGTACCTAGCCATGTTGCCACCATTACCATGTTCCCCTACTCAACATATTCCTCCGCCGGCCTTAGCCGCAACTCGCATTCACTACTGCTTATTACTAAATGCAAATTTGCTGATGATTATTACCGAACGCAAATAAGGTAGGAAGCTCATTTGGAATTTGCTTTGTATACCCTCGGCGCTCGGGTACACCATTTATAACACCGTATTATTTAAAAGCTTATACTTGTTGCGTTTATCAAGGCGCCTCCCATGTTTGGACAAGGTGGGGGGACCACCCCTCCGTCGTATACAACCCACATTATATCGGCTTGAAGCCTCTTACAGGCAAATGTACCTCCTCTACACCGTCTCCGAGAACATTATAAGAAGTATAAAGATTTTTCTAGAGACATTATAATTATGGTTAGGCAAGCTGGTCATAATTTGTGCGGCGAATGTGATACGGGAGGGATGGGGAGGGGCGTGAGGGGTCGCTATAATTTAGACTTACTAGCTTTAATCTAGACTTACTAGCGTTAATCTATACTTGCTACTAATTCGACTTCCAATAAATTAATTTTAGATTTCACCTTCGACGTTGGGTTCCATGCAGCAGGAGTCAAAGATTTCCAAAGAATTAATATCTTGGATTTGAAGAGGCTATAGGTAATATATGAACATTTACACAATATTAGAAGTGTACTTTGCATAGTTACTAATACAATATTTTAAAGTGCAATATGTGCAATATTAATGAATGCTTACATAGCATTATAAGTGTGATATGCATGAATACTGATACATTATATCAAAGTATACACAAATAACAAAAAAGGCACAATACCGTGACTGGAACAATACACACACAACCCGCACATAGAAGAGAGGAGCTTACGACGACGTTTCGGTCCGACTTGGACCATTTACAAAGTCACACTGGTCGGACCGAAACGTCGTCGTAAGCTCCTCTCTTTTTATATGTGCGGGTTGTGTGTGTAAAGTATACACAATATTACGAGGTGTAATACTGATTGGATACTGACACAGTGTTACAGACATTGTGATATACGTAACTGCTCACACAACGCTGTAAATACTAACATACTCATTAGTTGTGTAGACAGATATACACGTGCCAGGACTGTTTCTTTGGAGGATGACGTGTATTTCAAAGTATGACACGTGTATTTCAGAGTATGACATGTGGATTCCAGATTATGACGCGTGTATTCCAGGGTATGACGCGTGTATTCCAGAGTATGACACGTGCATTTCAGAGAAGGACACGCTCATTCCCGTGTCATACAGAGGACTCTGAATGACGCTTAACAGGGGATGGTAGACAGGTAGGAGCCGGGGTTAGTCATGAACAACAGCTTCGTAATCCCAAAGAGCTAGGTTAGGTTAGGTAAGATTTGTCAGGAAACAGGGCAAGTGTTTCCTGACGTGGGGCCTCAGTCATACGATGACCCGCAGCTGGAACTTCTGGTCATCTGACCGAGACCTTCCGCTGGCTTACCGGTCCACCCCTTTAGAAATTATGGTTATTAATGATATCTACTACCCCAAGAGAGTTGCACGCTGGTTGGAGTCACCTCAAATGTGGTACTACAGAGGCCTCTGGTGCAATTACGAGGATTTACAGCCTCAGAAAGATAAAAACAATGACTACGAGGAAATGTTTTGGAGTATCTCCTTGAAGTTATCTGAATGTTTTTCTTCTACTGACCCAATTTTATACAAAAGGTTTATATATTATATATTTTACACACACACACACACAGGGTGGACAGGAACAGAATGCTTCACAGGGGCTAAAACGGGAAGATGAAAACTCAGATGAGTCACAGGGATGTTAGGATGTATTTTTTCAGCACTAGAGTTGTCAAAAAGTTGCACAATTTGGAGAGCGATGTAGTGGAGGCAGGATCCATACATAGCTTGAAGGAGAAGTATGACAAGGCTCTTAGAGCAGAGAGGAAGTGGACCTAGTAGCGACCAGCGAAGAGGCGGGGCCAGGAGCTGCAAATCGACCCCTGCAACCACAAATAGGTGAGTACACACACAGTATCAGGGTAGCATATCAAGCATGGTGTTGTATGCTCCGCCCACCACACACACCTCTGACACAACACACAATGCCTCTTACGACACACTCAATTAATACTTTCTCCAGCTACCAATATATACACCGCCCACTCTGGCCATATTCTGCAGGGCAGCAGCGAGTCACCAATACAATACTGGGTGGCTGTGGGTGGAGGTGGGCGGCCACGGTCGGTGCACCACCTGTCTTCCACCACAACTACACGCCCACTCCAACAGAACTCCCACATACTCCACCACCACCACAATCAACACAGGGCTGAGCCAAACCACCAGCTGGTATGGTGTAATCAGCTGCTAAGATTGACCTCTAGCGTAGAGTTCAAGTGAATAGAAAACTTGTCTAGTGCAGCGTTTCATTGACTGGAAAAACTGGTCTTGCGTAGCATTTCATTGACCGGAAAACTAGTCTAGCGAAGTTTCACTGACTGGAAAACTGGTCTAATATATGATTTGAATGACTGGAAAGATAGCCTAGCGTAGATTCAATGATTGGATAAGTGGTGAAAGCCAGTCAAGGACGACCTCGGCCTCATGCCTTATGTGACGAGCTGGGCCTAAGGTGTTGGGTCAGGCTGGTCTTTAGTGCTAAATCAAGTGTAGAGATTTTTTTTTTTTACACGGCCTCGCTTTCCCTCAGCCCTCATACGGGATTATTTCCGTCTGTATTAATACGCCTTCATGTTGCTGTATTCGAGTTGAAAACCACGTCGAAGTGGTGCAACAACCACGTCGAAGTGGTGCAACAACCACGTCGAAGTGGTGCAACAACCACGTCGAAGTGGTGCAACAACCACGTCGAAGTGGTGCAACAACCACGTCGAAGTGGTGCAACAACCACGTCGAAGTGGTGCAACAACCACGTCGAAGTGTTATAGCATTTGCGAAATCATAACATTTTCTAAGCGCTGTCTATGACCGTCACTCCGCCTCCTCTACGCATTTTTCTATCACATAAACCCTATCTACAATAGTTTCCTTAATTTGTGCATCATTCTCTTCTTATCTGTGATTCTCTTAATACTGCCTTTACACTAATTATTCCCCTTTGCTCTCCCTATCACTCCGCTAACAGATATTTACGGGTTTACGGGCACCTGGATAAAAGCTTAAGATTTGCGTTGATGGGTAAGCGGGCGTGAAACGGACGATGTTTTGGGTGGGCGACCAAGCGCGACGTACCCCAGCCCACGCCCACACCGCCCATACACTTAATCTGTCACATCCATACTACAAGAAATTTCACGAATTTAGAAACGGGGTTAAAGTTATTGAAGGATGCGCTACCCATGGTCGTTGTGAAGAGCGTTAACGCAAGTACTGTGGCAGGAGTGCATTTCTTACACAAATTTACACTTTCTCACATGCTCACTCTCTCTCCCTACATTGTAAGAAAACAAGGAAGTACCACACAGGAGACTATTATACAAACGAGTGGGCGTAACAGGGAAGGTACTCAACTGGATAGAAGAAAGGAGGTATCTGACAGGGCAATGGTGACTAGTAGTTCCCCAGGGATCAGTGCTTGGACCCCTACTGTTCCTGATAAAACATAAATGACCTGCAAGAGAACACTCAATCCTTTGTATCACTGCGAACAATGTAAAATGTATGAGGAAGATAACCGGAGGAGACAGGGATAGGCTGCAACAATACTTAGACTGGTCAGTAAGGCTTCTACTTACCCGAGTATGCCTGGAGTGAGTTCCGGGGGTCAACGCCCCCGCGGCCCAGTCCTTGACCAGGCTGTTACTGCTGGCCACCCGTAGTCCAACGTACGAACCACAACCCGGCTGATCGGGTACTAACCTTGAAATAAATCTTGACAAAGCAACATGATGACAAACTGCATAAACGATTTCGCTTTTCAAGAGAATACAGAAGAACAGCAAATTATGAGAGAGAAAAGAATCGGCTGATAAAACTAACAGTCATTCAAGGTAGGCAATAATGTTAGAGAAAAAGGAAGCCAAGGACAGGTAGAAGAGTAGATGGGCCTAGTAAACGACAAAAAAAAAATTATAGACAAGTGACCTACCCATTTAGGGTCTCTGTGATAGTGACTGCGATGTGGTACTTTGGAAATGCGTGTTAGTGTATTATTACGTCTCTCTTTGTTTTTTGTCTTTACCTATTTTTTTGGCACAGGTTGTCTCTCACTAAGATTTGGTTGTCCTTTTAAGTTGATCAGGTAAAGGTTTTTGTCACCCTTTGGGAGAGCCTTAGGTTTTTTAATCATGCCTTCGTTAGTCTTTAGTGTGGCTGATTCTTGGCGAATTTGTTAGTATAATCATCAGTGTTTTGGAGTTGACTAAATTTTCAAAATCTGTTGATGCTTATAACTTTCGTTTTAATAGCAGACACATACTAGATGCTGGGTACCTCTTTATCTGTTATATGTTGTTTATTTCGGGGACCATCTCCCCCGCAGCCTCGTCTTACATAGTTTCTGGCAGATTTTTGTTGGCCATGTATTTGGCCCTGGTGGTATGTTTTTATAGCGTGTTTGATCTTCCACTATGTGATGATACGATTTATTAGTTTAATTGGGTCACCCCATGATTTCTCTCCTCTCTCCCCACTCCCAAGAAAACCAGACTACAACTTAGTTATGCAATTTTATATTTTTAAACACTATGCTGCACCATAGCAACCTAGCTTTAATCAAATTTACGTAACATAAGATATCTTACCCAACCTACTTAAGAATTTGCATAAATATATTTCATCCTTTACCTTTATGAAGTGCGCGAATCTTTAGGTGATCTATGTAATCCTACGATTCAGTAGTGTTTTTTACGATGTATGTGTGAAATCTTATGAGGGTGACCTTACCATTTACGAGTGAGATCTTACCATTTCATTATGATGCATTTATACGTGTAATCTTCCTATGGAGGTCCCAAGTGTCATCCACAAGATGGGATGGAATAATGTATTTGAAAACTGGTGCAGCAGAGTACAAGCTGAGTACGAATCAAATCTCTGTACCAGCAATGCCGCTATGGCAGGCTAGCGAGGAATACCAACTCTGCAATCCCGATCTTAATTTTGGATTCAATGCTGTCGAAAACACTACTGCCAGAATACAGGTCATCTCTATAAAGATCACCAGCATTTATTTTTCCTTCTCAGGCATTAGCAGATGTCCAATAGACCAAAATAAAAGAAATAACGATAAGCTAGGATTAAAAGCTCTTGCTTCACTCTGGTTGAAATGAAGATTTCAAAGTGGCAACTCTACGCAAGGAGTCAGATCTTATCACATCACAGCAGAGAAACGTGAAAGATCCGCGTGATGATCTCACTTTCGGTCAGCGCAACACAGCTATCATGCCCTTATCCAGGTAAAGGATGGGATACATATTTTTCAAGCTCACAGCGAGAGGTGCGTCTGTCTGGCATTACCAGACCGAGAATGAAGCCTCCACCCCTTCTGAATGACTACACTGTTCACCACTTTATATAAAGTACTCCGAGAGTGATGTCTCACTAGCCTCATCTTTCCCGACTTCCCAGCCTTTTTTTTAACCTTGAATAAATTTTACGTTAAACACGACTGTAAAATCGCTTCACATAAAATATATTAATACATTAAAATATAATTGAGAATCACTGTGCTAAATTCTGCACAGCACGAGGAAATAATACATACAGTATTGTGCAAATTGGGACAGGAGTAAATTGTGTGATTATCTCATGTCTTAAGTCTCCAGCTTAATTAATGCAGCTTGGGTTTTTTTCTTTAAAGAAGAGATTGCCACCGACTTCTTGCAACCATCCAGCTGTGTTGTTACCCTGCGACTCTCGTCAGTGCTACAACAGTTGTTGTTCTGTAAGGCTATTCCTGCACGTGTGCTCTTGAGTGAATGTCTTTTGCCAAATTCTCCTTTTCAATTCACGATTACTGCTGAAATTGATGATAGATGTTAACACCTAGAAAGCGTGCAAGTATTGCAGCTATTAGAAAACATGCTGACTTGAGTATCAGACAGATCGACGAAAATTTGAGCCTAGCAAAGTCAACTGTTGGTCAGATTCTGAAGAGAGCTGACTGTGGAGCGCTGCGTCGGGGAAGATGTGTGAGAAAACGCAAGACGACACCTCACGATGACAAGGTTATCATAAGAAATAGTGTGAAGGATCCCAAGAAAACCTGCAAAGATCTACAGAGATTTCACTTCAGCTGGCATAAATGTTGATTCTTCAACTGTTCGACGAAGGTTCCTGGAAGTTGGCAGAACTGCCAGAAAGCTGGTAAAGAAACAATTATTGACTGCTGCTGTGAAGGAAAAACGGCCGAAGTGGACACTCGATCATAAGGGATGGACGACAGATGAATGGAATAAAGTTATATTTTCAGATGAGGCGCATTTTGAAGTACATGGGAACAGATCAGTGGTAATGAGACGGAACAATGGCGAACCTTTTTGGAATGGACATATTCAACAAGCTCCAAAACACCCACCTAAGAAGATGTTTTGGGGTAGTCTTACTGCTAGAAGCCCAACACGGCTTGATATTGTTGGGGGAACGATAAACAGTGACAAATACAAGGCAATCGTGGTAACTCATTTGCTTCCTATTTTGGACAGAGACTTTCCTGATGGAGAAAGCATTTTACAGCAGGATCTTGCTCCATGCCACACTTTCAGAAAAAAATAATAAGACATTCTTCGAAGAGAGTGGACTAAGTGTTCTAAACTGGCCTGGAAACTCTCCTGACCTTAACCCAATTGAGAATCTATGGGCAATAACCAAAAGCAGGATCGTGAAACAGAACTGTTCAACTGTGGAGAACCTAATTGCTGGTGTTATTTGGACCTGGTACCACGACGAAGAACTTGCCAAAATTTGTTCAACATTGGTTGATTCTATGCCAAAGCTTGTAGCAATGATTATAAAAGCAAAGGGTAGTCATATATCTCATTAAATCAATAATCTGCAGTGTATTTTTTAAATAAACATCAATTTTCCAAATAAATATATTTCATCATTATCCCAGTTAATATGCACTCTACTGTTTATCAAATACATATTCAGTGATGATCAAACTGCCATAGCAGGCGGCTGAACTAGCCAAACTAACCACTATATCAAAGAAGATATTCTCTTATTAAATAAATACTAAAAGTTCGTAGGTATTTCAACTACTCCTAAAGAGAAAATACGCTACAAATCCTAAATATTATTTACTACACTCCTTCCTGTCCTAGTGTATGTCTCACATGTTGAAAGCAATTTTTTTTAAAAAAAAATGTGTTAACAAAACAGTTAGTTATTAATTTTGTGTTTTCATTGTGAATTAACTATTAGGTTTAACACTGTTTTGAAGACTTTGAGGTCGAAAAATCTACGTGCCATGAATAATAAACAATTGAAGCCATCACTTACACTTGAAATCTTCCAAACACTCACCTGACAATCACACCATCACCTGACAATCACACCATCACCTGACAATCACACCATCACCTGACAATCACACCATCACCTGACAATCACACCATCACCTGACAATCACACCATCACCTGACTCCTACAAATCTTACCTGAAAGAAAAATTTCGCTAGTACACCGTTTACAGCTGTAAGAGATCTGATAGGCTAGAATGGAATGATCGGCGGAATAAGTGATATGGGAGATAAAAGGTTTTAAAAACTAAAAATAATATAGGTTGAGTATACGGAGAAAAAATACGTTAAAAAGAATAAAGAAGAAACAGGCAAGAACAGAGGCATAAAAACCCAACGAACTGCTACGTCTCGCCCAAGATGAAAAAAGTGCAGGCACAGTACTAACTGCTAGTCCAGCTAACCGGCTTCCATGAATTATCTTTTATATATTATAATGCTCACACTCCAACGCACGTCGTGTAAAAAAAAACTTTTCACCACTGCGATCTAACACGTCTGAGTTGCCAGGATAATAGAAAATAAAGAGAATAACATAGGGTAGAGAAAATGTCATAGGCTACAAAGATAATCATGTAACAGTAAATAGTGCAAGGGCCAGGGAGCTACCACAGAGCAGATAATCTAGCATAGAGACGTAACCATGGGACGAGAGAAAATAAGGGACTGAGATGATATCATGGGGTAGAGATATGTATCGTGGAATAGGAAATGAAGCATAGGCTCCAAAAGATAGCATGGGGTAGAAAAGACAGCATGGGGGCAGAATAAGGCCAAACTACACTCTTGGGTGAGGTGTGTGCTCCGTATCCTAACCTACAGAGAACTGTCTCAGTGTTAACAGAAGGGAGCTAAACGATCACAACCTATTGAACACTGTAACACGTCGCCTTCAAGACTCGGTGCTCATCACCTGCTCCTAACCTGACCGACTGATTACCTTATCTTCCACTTTATGCTGTATATATTTCTATTATGTCCACGGACTGTACGGATAAAGCCACTGGATGGCGATACGTCTACAAGTAAAGATACCCAGATGTTGCATATGTGTCTTAATTCATCTCATCACAAACTGTTACGATAATTTGTAATCACATCCTCCCCCCCCCGGTCTACCTTCTTTTTCGACCTCTCTCCTCAGTCGACGTCTGACCTCTCCGGTCGACCTATGACCACCTCAATCGACCTGCGACCTACAAAGTCGACCTTTGACCACAAGTTGACCTCTGACCTCCTTGCTCAACCCGTCCTCACGCAATTCTGAACGTTCTGTACTACGGCCACCCTTAAGTCTTTTATGAACTTTACTTTAGGGTCTTCCAGGGAGCCACACAGACCAAAATACAAGAGGAGGGTCTTCCAGGGAGCCACACAGACCAACATACAGGGAGGTCTTCCAGGCCACACAGACCAAGATACAAGAGGTCTTCCAGGGAGCCACACAGACCAACATACAAGAGGAGGGTCTTCCAGGGAGCCACACAGACCAACATACAAGAGGAGGGTCTTCCAGGGAGCCACACAGACCAACATACAAGAGGAGGGTCTTCCAGGGAGCCACACAGACCAACATACAAGAGGAGGGTCTTCCAGGGAGCCACACAGACCAACATACAAGAGGAAATATTTCAGTTACTCACCAGAGAAAAATCTGAAGAAACAAAAACTCGAAGAGGGAGAGAAAATGCAGCTGTGCGAAACATATGCAGCTGAATGAAACCTTTTCGCTCATGTGGTGAGTAAAACGTCCTTAATAGAAGTTCCATATCACTGCATTTGTCTCCTCGCCATCGTGTCGGTATCTCACATTACTTACCCACTTGGAACAAAGTATAAAACACAGTGAAAAATGGTATGGTAATTCCGACAAGATGTGGAAAAAGACACTTATGAGGGAGCTGGACAGATACCTAAAGCCAGTGCCGGATCAGCCGGGCTGTGGTTCGTACGTTGGACTACGTGGGGCCAGCAGTAACAGCCTGGTTGATCAGGCCCTGATGCACCAGGCGGCCCGGTCATGGACCGGGCCGCGGGGGCGCTGATCCCCGGAATGCCCTCCAGGTAGGCAGGTAGGTACAGTTCAGGACATCTACTATAGGAATCTTTATTGTGGAAACGTTTCGCCATCCAGTGGCTTCATCAGTCCGGTACAGAGAAGAATGGTGGACGAGGATGAGGAAGTTTGAGGTAATCAGTCCCTCAGCCGCCTGGAGTCGATGTGGTCAGTCCATCAACTTGGAAAAGCGCGCAGCATATGCACGGAGGAACTCATGTACTGCAGACACGTGAGCTGAAGCAGTCGCAGGTGGTGTCACCCTGGACAAATCCACAGGTGGAAGTAGGTCATGCTTATAGGCTAGACAAGCGTCCTCGTATCAAGATCCCAAGATGTTGCTGTGTCCGATAAAAGGAGGGTTGGTAACCCTGGCAGTGGGCGGAGCTAAGAGAGGATCCAAATTTTTACAACTGTTGACCTGTCAGTTGACCTGTGACCGACAAGTGTGTGCTGGGTCTGTTTTTTCCTCTCCTCCTTTAAGCCAAATTGGATATGTCGTGCCGAATAGGTAAAACTTGTGATTTTGGCTTAAACAGCAACGCTCTTCTTGCCGAATAAGGCAAGCGAAAATTTGTGTATGCAATAATTTCGCAAAAATCATTCTAATCCTAACGAAAATAATATATATTTCATTGTGTTTGCTAATTATTAAATCATTATAAACTTATCTAAAATATATTTAGTTGGATTAGGCTAAATTAAATTGTGCTTGTTATAATAAGGATAGGTAAGTTTTCTAAGGTTCTTTTGGTACTTTTTAAGTGAGTTCTTGCTAATTGACCAACTTTACTCATTAAGCACGACAGCAGCATGGATCATTCATGCCAGCAGCCACAGCAGCGTGGATCATACATACCAGCAGCCATATCAGCGTGGATCATACATACAGCAGCCACAGCAGTGTGGATCATGCATGCAGCCGCCACAGCAGCGTGGATCATGCATGCCAGCAGCCACAGCAGCGTGGATCATACATGCCAGCAACCACACTACCTAGGGCAAACAAGAGTTCAGGCGAGAATGGCCGGACGGGAATTTCAAGGTTGGGTCATCGTCGCCTCCATTCATGGCTGCTCCCCCGCCTACCCAGCACAACATAAAACTCATTTTCTCTCTCTGCCAGCATCCCACGCTGAGATGCGCGCGCGTTTCCGCAACATGTGCGAGAGCATTAAGATGCCGTAGGTGAAGCTGCTGGGAGGGCGGCAGTAATGAATGGTGGGTGGGGCAGCCAACATGCTGATCCTATTGTTACCAGACTGAAAATAAATGCTGCAGCCGCCATGCCTTGACCACTGAAGCGTTTATCAACGATTTATTGATTAAAAACTAATTTCGTTTCATGAAAGTTTACAGTGTGGACTGTAATTTTAATTACAGCAGCTGTTCAGGCGAGAGCAGGTTCTGTATCACCCTTACAGTACCTTAGCAGATGTACCACACATCTGTAGCAGAAACAACTGATCTAACAATTTTGGCGAACGCCACAGAACATATCGAGTCCGTCTGCCTTTACTCACGCTGCCTGACCCAAGGGTGCAAAAGGTATGCTAATATCGACAAGTTGTTTGTAAGTCGCGTGTGCATTGATCAAGACATTAATTCTTGATATGTGTGTGTGTGTTTTACCTGTACCTGGCTGGCCAAAGACTATCTGAGGCACCTGCCTCTCTTCACCAGACTCGACTGCTGCAGGTGGCTGGCCAGGGAGTGGCTAATGAGGGCACGGCCAGAGATGGGAGGGCCCTGGCCCTGCCTCGTGCGGCCCGCATGAGGCAGGGCCACGGATCAAGGTGGAGCAGTACGAGGGATAGAAGAGACGCAGATTGACTGAATTGTGTTATTACATTATTTCACTTCTACTTTGTAAAAACTTCTGATATACTAACTTTTTCTCTCTTACTACTCTCTTGACATCATCATTCCACCAATCGCTCTTCTTCCCTCCTGCACCCACTTTCCTGTAACCACAAACTTCTGCTGAACACTAACACTACATTCTTAAACCTACCCCATACATCTTCAACCCCATTGCCTACACTCTCACTAGCCCATCTATCCTCCAATAGTTGTTTATATCTTACTCTAACTACCTCCTTTAGCTTATAAACCTTCACCTCTCTTTTACCTGCTGCTTTCATTTTCCTTGTATCCCATCTACCTTTTACTCTCACTGTAGCTACAACTAAAAAGTGATCTGATATATCGGTGGCCCCTCTATAAACACGTACATCTTGAAGTCTACCCAACAGTCTTTAATCTACCAATAAATAGTCCAACAAACTACTGGATGAGATGTTATCAACAAATTTTGTTGAAAATAAGAAAAAGTTTTGGAGTGAGATTAATAAGTTGAGGAAGCCTAGGAAACAAATGGATTTGATAGTAAAAAAGGTAAGGCAGCTGGGATTGACGGGATAAAGACAGAAATATTAAAAGCAGGTGGGGATATAGTTTTGGAGTGGTTAGTGCTTTTATTTAATAAATGTATGGAAGAGGGTAAGGTATCTAGGGAGTGGCAGAGAGCATGCATAGTTCCTTTGTATAAAGGCAAAGGGGACACAATAAAGTGCAAAAAATATAGGGGAATAAGTCTGTTGAGTATACCTGGTAAAGTGTATGGTAGAATTATTATTGAAAGAATTAAGAGTAAGACGGAGAGTAGGACAGCAGATGAACAAGGAGGCTTTAGGAAGGGTAGGGGGTGTGTAGACCAAGTGTTTACAGTGAAACATATAGGTGAACAGTATTTAGATAAGGGTAAAGAGATTTTTGTGGCATTTATGGATTTGGAAAAGGCGTATGATAGGGTGGATAGTGGGGAATTCGGCAGATGTTACAAATGTATGGAATAGGAGGTAAGTTACTGAAAGCAGTGAAGAGTTTTTACGAGGATAGTGAGGCTCAGGTTAGAGTATGTAGGAGAGAGGGAGATTATTTACCAGTAAAAGTAGGCCTTAGACAGGGATGTGTGATGTCACCGTGGTTGTTCAGTATATTTATAGATGGAGTTGTAAGAGAAGTAAATGTTCGGGTGTTGGCAAGAGGTGTGGGGTTAAAAGATAAAGAATCTAACACAAAGTGGGAGTTGTCACAGTTGCTCTTTGCTGATGACACTGTGCTCTTGGGAGATTCTGAAGAGAAGTTTCAGAGGTTGGTGGATGAGTTTGGTAGGGTATGTAAAAGAAGAAAATTAAAAGTGAATATAGGAATGAGTAAGGTGATGAGGATTAAAAAAATAGGTAACGAATTTTTGGGAATCATATTTTAGGGAGAGAGTACAGAGGAGGTGAATGTATTCAGATATTTAGGAGTGGACGTGTCAGCAGATGGGTCTATGAAAGATGAGGGGAATCATATAACTGACGAGGGGAAAAAGGTGAGTGGTGAACTGAGGAGTCTGTGGAAACAAAGAACTTTGTCCATGGAAGCAAAGAGGGGAATGTATGAGAGTATAGTTATACCAGCACTCTTATATGGGTGTGAACCATGGGTTATGAATGTTGCAACAAGGAGAAGGCTGGAGTGATTGGAGATGTCATGTCTGAGGGCAATGTCAGGTGTGAATATAATGCAGAGAAATCATAGTTTGGAAATTAAGAGGAAGTGCGGGATTACCAAAACTATTATCCAGAGGGCTAGGGAGGGGTTGAGGTGGTTCGGACATGTAGAGAGGTTGGAACAAAATAGAATGACTTTGAGAGTGCATAAATCTGTAGTGAAGGGAAGGCAGGGTAGGGGTCGGCCTAGGTAAGGTTGGAGGGAGGGGGTAAAGGAGGTTTTGTGTGCGAGGGGCTTGGACTTCCAGCAAGCATGCGTGAGCGTGTTAGATAGGAGCGAATGGAGACAAATGGTTGGAGTGTGAGCAGGGTAATATTTATGAAGGAATTTAGGGAAACCGGCAGGGCGGACTTGAGTCCTGGAGATGGGAAGTACAGTGCCTGCACTCTGAAGGAGGGGTGTTAATGTTGCGGTTATATTCATGGGGAAGCGCTGAATAATCTGTATCTGGTATTACAGGGAGCTTTATCAAGTACTAGGGCAAGGGGTGTGTCCGGCTCCACCACAATCCACTAAAAGACTTGGGTACGGCTGTGTAGATCTACCTTTCCTAAGGTCAACAGTGATGCGTCTTGCCCTCTAGGTCACCATCTTCCCTCTTCGGCTGAGGCGTCAGGAAGGGCGGCCCCACACACCGCCTCTCTCCCTGGCAGCTAAACAAACGCTGGCCCAAATATAGCCAATGCCTCCCTATACAGCTCCAGCCAATTCCAGCCTATGACTTTAACTGAACATCATGCAGCCGGTCCCTGCCATTACCAGAGTCTGATGACTAGGCGGAATTTTGTGCTGAAATGGTTTCCCTGTCTCATGATGACGTTTACATGAATGTTGGAGTGGCAATGACTAGGTGTTAGTGTTTATCACACCAGGTATAGTGACAGATGTATAAAGTTTCCAAGCGTTGCACATGTATCTAATTTATACACGAGTGGGTGTGTTGGGCTGTCTTGTTTGCAGTCATGGCCGGTGGAAAGTGAGGCTGGAGGCCACTGAGGTGTTGAGCCAAAGCCTAGTGGTAGGCAATACGAAATACCACAAAAGACAGGCTCACAGGTGTAGGAGTCTACTCGGATATGTGAGACAGTCGCAGCTCCTGAACCCCACTTCAACGACTTGTTACGAAAGTTTCCGGCCTACTGGGCCCTGTCACATTTATTCTCAAACTTGTATGTTGTCCAGTTCTATCCCTTCGTTACTGAATCATTTCACTTTCTGACCACCTTGATGCTAAAGAAATACTTCATTTTAACATTACTGTACCTTGTGTTTTTAAATTTAAATTGTGCTCTATTCCTGAGCCCTGTCTCATTTAACTAGCAGTAGTCAAGGAGCTACAGTTAACAGTAATAAACAGGTCAGAGTAGACAAGCTTCAGCCAGGTAACTTCAGTCAAGTCAGAGTGGGCAAGCTTCAACAGGTCAGTGTGGGCAAGCTTCAACAGGTCAGTGTGGGCAAGCTTCAACAGGTCAGAGAGAGCAAGCTTCAACAGGTCTGAGAGGGCAAGCTTCAACAGGTCTGAGAGGGCAAGCTTCAACAGGTCAGTGTGGGCAAGCTTCAACAGGTCAGTGTAAGCAAGCTTCAACAGGTCAGAGTGGGCAAGCTTCAACAGGTCAGAGGGGGCAAGCTTCAACAGGTCAGTGTGGGCAAGCTTCAACAGGTCAGTGGGGGCAAGCTTCAACAGGTCAGAGTGGGCAAGCTTCAACAGGTAAGAGGGGGCAAGCTTCAACACGTCAGTGGGGGCAAACTTCAACAGGTCAGAGTGGGCAAGCTTCAACAGGTCTGAGAGGGCCGCTTTAACAGGTCAGAGGGGGCAAGCTTCAACAGGTCAGAGGGGGGCAAGCTTCAACAAGTCAGTGTGGGCAAGCTTCAACAGGTCTGAGAGGGCAAGCTTCAACAGGTCTGAGAGGGCAAGCTTCAACAGGTCTGAGAGGGCAAGCTTCAACAGGTCTGAGAGGGCAAGCTTCAACAGGTCTGAGAGGGCAAGCTTCAACAGGTCTGAGAGGGCAAGCTTCAACAGGTCTGAGAGGGCAAGCTTCAGTTTAGCTTATCGCACCTGAATATAAACTTCCTTATTAAGCACTTTATAATGGAAGCCATTAAGATGTGACGATTATTGTGTGAAGCTGGTGTATAGTGAAGGTGCAGGTGTGTGTATAGTGAAGGTGCAGGTGTGTGTATAGTGAAGGTGCAGGTGTGTGTATAGTGAAGGTGCAGGTGTGTGTATAGTGAAGGTGCAGGTGTGTGTATAGTGAAGGTGCAGGTGTGTGTATAGTGAAGGTGCAGGTGTGTATAGTGAAGGTGCAGGTGTGTATAGTGAAGGTGCAGGTGTGTATAGTGAAGGTGCAGGTGTGTGTATAGTGAAGGTGCAGGTGTGTGTATAGTGAAGGTGCAGGTGTGTGTATAGTGAAGGTGCAGGTGTGTGTATAGTGAAAATGCAGGTGTGTATAGTGAAGGTGCAGGTGTGTGTATAGTGAAGGTGCAGGTGTGTATAGTGAAGGTGCAGGTGTATAGTGAAGGTACAGGTGTGTATAGTGAAGGTGCAGGTGTGTATAGTGAAGGTGCAGGTGTGTATAGTGAAGGTGCAGGTGTGTATAGTGAAGGTGCAGGTGTGTATAGTGAAGGTGCAGGTGTGTATAGTGAAGGTGCAGGTGTGTATAGTGAAAGGTGCAGGTGTGTATAGTGAAGGTGAGGTGGTATAGTGAAGGTGCAGGCTGTGAGTGAACGTCAGTGTGTATATGAAGGCAGGTGTGTATGTGAAAGTGCTTGTATAGTGAAAGGTGCAAGTGTGTATTCATATGTAGGTGCGTAGTCAAGGTGTATAGCTGTCGGAACCGTCTGTGTTGACCTCTGGGCAAGAATCTTGAGACCAGTCCTCAACTAACCTGCATCACGTGATGCAGTCTTACAAGCCACCTCAAAACAGTGATGCAGTCTTACAAGCCACCTCAAAACAGTGATGCAGTCTTACAAGCCACCTCAAAACAGTGATGCAGTCTTACAAGCCACCTCAAAACAGTGATGCAGTCTTACAAGCCACCTCAAAACAGTGATGCAGTCTTACAAGCCACTCAAAACAGTGATGCAGTCTTACAAGCCACCTCAAAACAGTGATGCAGTCTTACAAGCCACCTCAAAACAGTGATGCAGTCTTACAAGCCACTTCAAAACAGTGATGCAGTCTTACAAGCCACCTCAAAACAGTGATGCAGTCTTACAAGCCACCTCAAAACAGTGATGCAGTCTTACAAGCCACCTCAAAACAGTGATGCAGTCTTACAAGCCACCTCAAAACAGTGATGCAGTCTTACAAGCCACCTCAAAACAGTGATGCAGTCTTACAAGCCACCTCAAAACAGTGATGCAGTCTTACAAGCCACTTCAAAACAGTGATGCAGTCTTACAAGCCACCTCAAGACAACACTGAAGCAACCTTACTCACAAGCCACTTCAAAACAGTGATGCAGTGTTACTCATAAGCCACCTTAAGAGATCAATTAAAACACTCAACAAATAATTTACCATCTAACAACTCCTAAGTTACCATGACAATGAAAAATTACAGTCCAGCTATCTACACATCAAACACCACCATCACCACCAAGGACCTCTGCTCCGTGACCTTTGTTGCTTGACCTCTGGAAGATGACCTGGCTAGATGGTTCACCCCAGCTGCGTGACCTCTGCGAGACCTCACATGATGGATCACCCCAGGTGGGTGACCTTCCAGTTGATGGCTCACTCCTTGCTGCGTAGATTGATTTATCTGGATACAGAAAACAAATCATCCACTTGACTCCCACAAGTATTTATGTAAATTTCTCACATACGTTTAGCAGCAGATTTCTCGGATATTTTGTTATGTTAGTAGTTAGTTAGCTCAGGTTAAGTTAGGCTGGTCAACTTAGGTTATGTTTTCTATCCGTAAAAATAATCAATTATAACAGACCACGACGAAAAAAGATATAAATAAAAGATAACGGAGATAAAGAGTACTGTCGAGCGAAAGAAAATAGGGGGAAAGTAAGGACAGTAGACACAACTGTCAGATTTTCACTGTTGAAGGTACCTACATGAGTCTCCCGTTTGACGCTTTCTACAACAGCAAGCACCACAGTCTCTTGGTTAATCAAAATTATGAAGGCAAGAAGTTGCCCAAATATTGATTGTTATTCTTTACTAATCTTGTGCTAGCGTTACCAACTAACAGCCAACCAATGTACTTCTATTGTTACCAAGTTACTGCTTTCATCACCGCCTCGCCACCACATTATTATTATTATTATTATTAATATTATTATATTATAAACAGGGGGGAACTCTAAAATCCGTAAGGGTCATACTGCATCTGTAGAAGCAGTCAAGTTCGATCAAAGGACGGGAAGATATATGTATTTCCTTGGAACAAGAATCTTTTATTACAATGTAAATAAAGCATCTGGAAGATCCTAAGTCTCCTATCACAATCTATATACATAATTCCTTCAAACTTACACACAGGTCAGAAGGAATGTGAAAGAGACAATGTGGGTTATGTCATTTTACTGTGACGACGTCTCGCCCGCCAGGGACTTCATCGATCTGTGAACTGATATAGTCCGTCGGGGAGGAAACGTCTTCACAATAAAATGCCCATAACCCGCATGGTCTTGTTTACATACTGTCGTAATACTCTTATCACATTATTTCTAATACAGCAACAGATTGATAAGACAGAAATCACTTCAATAATTAACATTACAGTTTTTACCTCTATATTAACTGGTTAGACGGCACGATACTGAAATCAAAAGAACCCCAGGGAAGGAGAGGCATGAATAAGCTGCTGCAGTTGCTGAGATCAAGAACCCTCAGCAACGAGGCACCGT